>BSQZ01000001.1:31014757-31591355 GCA_033239005.1 Lamellibrachia satsuma | reverse complement strand
CACCGTGATAGATTTAACTGCCAGTGCTGTGTCATGGCGTGCAACACCTAGATCTGTCATGTTCCTGAGAACAAAAAGAAGAGTTGTGGTTGGATATGGGTTGTCGGAAGAGTTTCCAGTTAACATCGGTTAGAGGAAAGGAAGTAACCCTTTCCTCTTTATTATAGTGCTGGCACTAGTCACCAGGAAGATCAGCATAAAGGATGTTCTCATGTAGGTGTTGTAATCAAATGATCTGCCCATGACAGCAGACAACAAACAAGAACTACAGGAAGTGTTGGCGGAATGGAAGGGGGTTTTCAAGAAGCACCGACTGAAAATGAGTCGAGAGAAGACAGGAGTCATGTGGGTTGGACATCAGACAGAGGATTTGAACATTAGTTTGGATTTTAAGGAGATCAACCAAGTGGATGGTTTTGTGTACCTTGGAGGAATTATTAAGGAGGATGGACATTCATAGGTAGAAATGCGATGTCGGATAAAACAGGGAGCGAATGCTCGGGGAAAGGTAGAGGGATTCATGTTGGACAGAAACATTTTGATAAAGCTTAAAAGTCCGGAGAGCTTACGTTACACCAGCATGCCTGTATCTGGAGACAGTGGCGTCGACAGATCAACAATAGCAACTGCAAGTTTGGTTATGGGTTTTCGAATATCAAGAACAAAAGGGTTGACGGAAGAAGAATGAACAACCTGAGGAAAGATGGGACGCAACAGGAAGGTTGGTGAGAAGCAAGGTGATATATGCAGGCCACATGATAAGGATGGATGCAGACAAACTAGTAAAGAGAGTGGAAGAGAGAGGTAGAAAACATCAAGAATGCAAGAAAAGGGGAAACGAACACCTAAGATGGAAGGAATGCCTGTGGTGGGATACGAGAAGATCAGAGGAGGATGAAAGATTGAGAGGGGGCGGAAAGTATGGAAAGAATCAACAGAAAGAGTTACTCGACAATATTTTACCTGACCCTAACCCATGAACAGCAGGGAACAAAGAGGAAAAGCACCGTTAGTTTGGTAAAAAAAAAGTTATGCTTAATAAATCCAAGAATATAATCAACATTTTTATAAACAGTGTATAAATTGCTTATGAGAAAAATCATTTCAATGCAACATTTGCTAAATGTGAGCATCCCTCTACAGACATGGTGTTCTGTGACTATGATGCACCATTTAGAAAACTGGTGCCTATGACAGTGACATGATTCTCTCCAGAGACTTTTTCTCATGACACACCTATTTCACTGATTGACTTATCTCACGTGTGACGAGGCTGTCATCATTGTTGGCCATGACGCTCCACAACTGGATAGTGGACTGGAAGGTGGCGGCCACCATCCTCTTACAGTTCTCCTGTTAGTACCTTGGCATTGCAGACCACCTTATCTATCAAATCCATCAGAAAAGTTACATAGATCTATAGATCTCCATCAATGAAACAGTTCGCACACCCACACTTTGATATTCTGCAAAGGACAACAATATATCATATGTATCTGTGTTTGAGCAACATATGCATTTTCCCAGGTGGTCGTATTCATATAAATGACGTACCCTTCTTGAATACAGCATGCTCATAAAATAAAATATCCTTTGACAAGAAGAATGTACAGTGAAATAATAAATAACCTTAAACAAATCAAGCTGGTTACCAAAACGAAAGCCATTACTACTCAACGCTGATGTTGATTTATTAGAACAAATGTAAAAGTTAGTTTCTCAATTTAATGTGACATTCTCCCCTCCCCCACAATTCGTCGTTATAGTTTATTGCAATGTCTGTTCCACTCATAATCCAATTAATTTCCAAGAGAACCATGACTGGCCTGCTTCCAAGGCGATTATGTCTACTTATGACACCAACCTGTACCAACACACAAAGTGGGGATAGGCAAGAGCGATCTGATTGAAGTGACCCTTGATATTGTTCACTCTTGGTTCACCAAAATTGTTCCTGGTTGTCGCAGCACCTGTAAAATGATTTCAAGTTAAGGTATGTTTATATATAAACAGCACTGTATCCAGTCCTTGGGATTGTTCAACGTGCTTAACAGTTCACCCCCTGGCTGACCAGTTCATTCCAACACCTTCTGAACTTCTCTGGGAAGCATTCAGCAATGATACAATTACTGTGCGAAGATTATTCGTTCACATTTCCACACTCGTCTGTACCTGGGTACTCATTTATAGCTGAGTGAACTGTGGTAATGTGGTGGAACAAAATTGACAAAGCTTTGGTACGGCAGCAATTGGATTTGAACATGGGTTCCCTCAGCCGAGTCTGGCGTTTTAACATTGTGTGGTAGAAATATAATGAATAAATATTTTTTCATATTTCGAAGCATAGGCATATTGAAAGAGATGAAACAGTCAAATTGATGAACTTTCTAACTTCACATGAGACAAATTCCCAGCAGATGTTTCATAGTGTACACAGCCATTGTCTTAACCAAAACATGTACTTACATCTATTGATTTGCATTTTTAACAAAGAGCAACACTGTTGCCTTTTAACCTTTCATGACTATCGCTTGTCGAGGGAAATCTTCAGAAAGGTCTTCGTGCAGTAACTGTGGCATGACTGAGTGCTTCCCAGAGAAGTCGAGATGAAGTTAGAATGAACAGGTGTGGTAGTGGGTGAAGTGTAAAACACTTTGAACAGTACAAAGGACTGGATACGATACGTATCTGTCTGCCTCCCTCCCTGTCTGCTTCCATCCCCGATTTCGTATTCCCGACATTACAACATGCATGTGTCGATACAATTAGGATAAATGCTTCCCAGAGAAGTTGCGATACATTTTTATCCAATGTAAGGAGCTGTCCTTTTCTGCCCACATTTAAATCACATTTACAGCAGAACATTAAACGAACACCAACTGATGCGTACTATTATTTTTTTGTGTAACCGTGTTGAGAAAATTGCTGTAAACATAACGATTACGTATCCTCCATAGAACAACACGCAGCGTCGATACAATTGGGATACCAGAATAATTGCGACATCGAAATTGCCCTTCTAAGTGAGGATTACAACGTCATTCAGGGCGTTGACAGGTGTCAAAGCGTGGTGCTGCAAAAGATTATCTGATGCAAACAGGACAACGCCGTCCGAGCGCATGGACAATGCCTGTCGTGGTTAGTTGATTACCTACGCCAGCACATACAACAGACCACAAAGGTTCATTCCTGCTTACCAGCCAGCATGCGGGGAATTCTTGCATTTAACGTGTCTTATATAGCAATCCATGCGAAGTTGGTGATTCTTCTTCCAAACATTGGTATACGATGTACGGCCTACTATGACTGAAGAATGATCAATTGGAGAAATATGGAGGAGTGTGCAAGATAGCATTTCGTGTGCTACATCCGTGTTGGCGAGCATGTCATCTGTTTCAACATATGATCAATTGGAGAAATGTGGAGGAGCGTGCAAGATAGCATTTCGTGTGCTACATCCGTGTTGGCGTGCATGTTATCTGTTTCAACATATATTGTATATCTATAGCACACGCTGCGTGCTTCCTGTGGTGTTCTCTGTAAAAGCTGATCTCATCTGGATAGGTAGAAATGCATTGCGTTGACAGCCAGTCGGAAGAAATTGGTAAAGAAAGAGATTATTCGAGACAGCTACTAACAAAAGGTGCATTTTATTAGGGACTTTTTGACCTACCAGAATGCGGAAGGTTTGTGTATAAACATTATTTGGCTTTGTAAATAAATAATATCTATACTACGGAGTACACATGTTTGATATGATATTAATTCTGGTACATATTTTATTCATTCTACAAAAGATTGATCATTTCATATGGAGTTTTGAATAATGAATTGGGGCAGATTACTAATTAGTGACAACTATGTTTTTCTGCTTCTGATGAAATTCATGACTGTGTATTAGTCGCATGAAAATTTGGCTAGACTGTTGCTGGCAAGGAGACGATACACTTTCTAGGCGTTTTGGCTTATTGTTGGCTAACGTAACTGTTATGTGCATTTGTTCAACAAAGTAACGGCGGTGGGAATTGCTAGATGCATAGATAATAAACACACATACCAGTTAACACAACTGTTCGATGATACTATTGCCAATATAATAAACCTTTTCCACTTGAAATGTGTTGTATTCCTAAGACAGGGTTTTGTAGGGTTGTTGATATCAATTACACGGCCAACGTTCTAGTAGACGCCATCTTAGAGTGATCACTTCCGGCGCATGCGCATAATTTTCACCACTAGATCTGCATAATTCAATATCAATAACATAGACTAGCAATATTATTTATGCATGTTATACACTTTGCTGCATTACAACATGAACTATGACATATAAAAAACATTCTAATTAACTAGAATTTTTAATGAGTATTTGTTATGTCAATTAAATGTAAAGTGAACATGTTTCAAGAGTTCACACCATAAATTCACCTAAAAAGGATGTACCTACTATATAAACGGGTAGTCGTTTTGTCATAAGAGGTTGCTAGCTCAACACATAGGGGTTGTCAGTAGTTTGGGTGGAGAACTACATGGTCTGGGGGCCGACAAACCTCTCCTCTGAGAGCTGCTCGAATGCAACTATAAGAGATTCGGTGACTGTGGATTGGTCTCTCCACCGACCGATAGGAGGTGCAACCAAATAGCATGTAATGCTAAGTGTCACTCACGTCATTGGTCTCTTATTTTTTAAACAAAAGAACATCAATCATTACATATTCAGATGAAGGTTATTATTCTCGATTCGCATTAATTGTTCAATCGGCATCAGTTTTATTGTCATCGTAGCAAACGTCTGTCAATCCGTAATCAATTGTATGTCAATTATTATGTTGATGTCCTTCCTTGCATTTTAGTAAATCAATACTTTCATTACATCATTCTACGTCACTCCCAAAACAAAAAGGCTATATAATGTTCAGGTCACGTTCCACGTATGTACATGGTTGTATTCAGAACATACTGCAAACACAGCAGTGAGCTACAGTGATTCACATTCTTTTATTCAAGCACCTGATACTGATAAGCCGCGTTTTATCAAACGAAAGCTGATATAATCATAATCAATGCTTCAATTTGGATTACTTGAAAAGAAAACCAAGCTTTTACTTGTATATTTTATATAAATGTGGATGTCAGAGTAGATGTAATTAATGCCCAAATAAAAATCAACCCATAAATTTAACATAGTCACCATCAAGAAATAAAGCTTTTCCAAGTATATTTGAACATTTTCCAAAGACATATACTTGAGAATTGGACCTACCACAGACGAGATGCTTCGATGACAACATCACCTTAGTGATGGGACTGGTGTGTACAGAGAACGTCTGGAAGAGCTGTGGGCCCTGTCCAATTGACTCTGGCTACTGCAGAACGACATGCGCAGCTCCAGAAATTGTCCAGTAGGCTATCTCAATCCATTTCCCACTCAGGGCTGAAAACAGTCAAAAATGTACAACACAAAAACAGTCCTGCTTAAAAAGGAGCAACTTGCACATTAGCGTAAGAAATATAATCAACACATCTAAATGAGACGTTAGTCTTAAGTGTAGTTTCTATGAATTAGTCATTATTTATAACATTTACTTTTAACATTCTAGACAAATGTAACAAGCAGGGAGACTCACCTGTTGTGGGGGCGACATAGACACTGAGGGTTGTGACACTGTCCCTACTATGGTATATGTCCTTCATACGCAGCGGGAACTTCTGCATATTTGTAGGTAGGATGCAGAAACAATACTCAATCAGCTTTAGTTTTCAATATCTGCATACACATATTATGTCTACTCTATCTAATCTATAAAGAAGTTTATGTTGGTATGTCAGTTGTGTCCTATTCACGGACGTATTTGTGGGCCAATCTAGATGAAACTGTACAATGTGCACAGGAGACCCTTCTGACGAACATGGAGGGTCATATGGGGAACCATCCATATGGGCCCTGGGGGTGGGAATTACATTTTAAAAAGGCTTTATTTTGCTTTCTATGTCATCATAAAGATAATAATTATGGCTGCCTTTTTCATATCGATACCAGCATTACACCAACTACTGTCTTGTCAGTACACCTGCTTATATTAAAAGTGTTGCGGTGGTGAGAGTCCTTGTTGGCCACCACTGTCTCCGGGCCTGGGAAGTTTTGGTGGATTCTGATCCATTCAGCCTTGTTCTCAGTTTCTCGTCAACAAACTGGCTTTCTGCATCCTCTAGCACCATATCTGTAAAAATCAAACATCTTCCTTGTAAGGTGGCCAAAGTACCGAAGCTTTCTTGTCATCATTGTTCTCAATAGTCAACAATTGTTTTCGATTTTACTTACATAGTCATTTATTTTCAATCCAGCTAATAACCAATAATCTTCTATAGCATCGCACCTCAAGAGCGGCAACGTGCTTTTTGCCTGCCCTTTTCAAAGTCTAACACCACCTACCTACGTAGCATATCAATCCGTTGTTACCAGCCTGGAATAGATAATGACCCAACCGTGTCATAGCTTGTCACTGGAACCATGTTCTTTACCTACAATACATTTCCTCTGCAGAAGCTGAACGAATGATACTGCATTCCACAAAGACCGCTACATGTACTAGTGTTTACGTCAATCCTGGTTAAATCATGGTTAATAAAGAACAATTAAACTAACAAATTATCTTTGACGGATATAACACAGTATGCTATTAATATTTTCTGACTTTCTTTTGTAAAAAGAGCATGCAAACTGCGTTTTATTTATGTGATTACTTGCCAGTTCTGTGTCATGGCATGCCACACAAAAACCTTGCCTGTCTTGCTGAGTACAGGCACCATCAGATAATTACCTGCTAGTTTTGTGTCATGGCATGCCACACCCCGACTGTGCCTGTTTTACTGAGTGTAGCCACCTTGAGAAAATTACCTGCTAGTTTTGTGTCATGACATAAAACACACCGACCTTGCCTCTCCTACTGAGTACAGCCATCGTAAGAGAATTACCTGCTAGTTTTGTGTCATGACAAAACCACCCCGACCTTGCCTCTCCTACTGAGTACAGCCACCGTGAGAGAATTACCTGAAAGATCTGTGCCATGGAATGCCACACAACGACAATGCCTCTCCTACTGAGTACAGCCATGTTGAGAGTATTGCGTGCCAGTTCTGTGCCATTGCATGCCACTCCCCGAATTTGCTGTCCTACTGAGTATAGCCACCGTGAGCGAATTACCTGCCAGTTCTGTGCCGTGGAATGCCACACCCCGACTTTGCCTTTCTTACTGAGCACAGCCACCGTGATAGATTTAACTGCCAGTTCTGTGTCATGGCGTGCAACACCTAGACCTGTCATGTTCCTGAGAACAAAAAGAAGAGTTGTGGTTGGATATGGGTTGTCGGAAGAGTTTCCAGTTAACATCGGTTAGAGGAAAGGAAGTGACCCTTTCCTCTTTATTATAGTGCTGGCACTAGTCACCAGGAAGATCAGCATAAAGGATGTTCTCATGTAGGTGTTGTATGCAAATGATCTGGCCATGACAGCAGACAACAAACAAGAACTACAGGAAGTGTTGGCGGAATGGAAGGGGGTGTTCAAGAAGCACGGACTGAAAATGAGCCGAGAGAAGACAGAAGTCATGTGGGTTGGACATCAGACAGAGGATTTGAACATTAGTTTGGATTTTAAGGAGATCAACCAAGTGGATGGTTTGTGTACCTTGGAGGAATTATTAAGGAGGATGGGCATTCATAGGTAGAAATGCGATGTCGGATAAAACAGGAGCGAATGCTCGGGGAAAGGTAGAGGAGTCATGTTGGACAGAAACATTTTGATAAAGCTTAAAAGTCCTGAGAGCTTGCGTTACACCAGCATGCCTGTATCTGGAGACAGTGGCGTTGACAGAACAACAATAGCAACTGCAAGTTTGGTTATGGGTTCGTCGAATATCAAGAACAAAAAGGGTTGACGGAAGAAGGATGAACAACCTGAGGAAATATGGGACGCAAAAGGAAGGTTGGTGAGAAGCAAGGTGATATATGCAGGCCACATGATAAGGATGGATGCAGACAAACTATTAAAGAGAGTGGAAGAGAGAGGTAGAAAACATCAACAATGCAAGAAAAGGGGAAACGAACAGCTAAGATGGAAGGAATGCCTGTGGTGGGATACGAGAAGATCGGGGGAGGATGAAAGATTGAGAGGGGGCGGAAAGTATGGAAAGAATCAACAGAAAGAGTTACTCGACAATATTTTACCTGACCCTAACCCATGTACAGCAGGGAACAAAGAGGAAAAGCACGTTAGTTTGGTAAAAAAAGTTATGCTTAATAAATCCAAGAATATAATCAACATTTTTATAAACAGTGTATAAATTGCTTATGAGAAAAATCATTTCAATGCAACATTTGCTAAATTTGAGCATCCCTCTACAGACATGGTGTTCTGTGACTATGATGCACCATTTAGAAAACTGGTGCCTATGACAGTGACATGATTCTCTCCAGAGCCTTTTTCTCATGACACACCTATTTCACTGACTGACTTATCTCACGTGTGACGAGGCTGCCATCATTGTTGACCATGACGCTCCACAACTGGATAGTGGACTGGAAGGTGGCGGCCACCATCCTGTTACAGTTCTCCTGGCCAGTGTTGAGTACCTTGGCATTGCGGACCACCTTATCTATCAAATCCATCAGAAAAGTTACATAGATCTATAGATCTCCATCAATGAAACAGTTCGCACACCCACACTTTGATATTCTGCAAAGGACAACAATATATCATATGTATCTGTGTTTGAGCAACATATGCATTTTCCCAGGTGGTCGTATTCATATAAATGACGTACCCTTCTTGAATACAGCATGCTCATAAAATAAAATATCCTTTGACAAGAAGGATGTACAGTGAAATAATAAATAACATTAAACAAATCAAGCTGGTTACCAAAGCAAACGCCATTACTACTCAGCGCTAATATTGATTTATTAGAACAAATGTAAAAGTTAGTTTCTCAATTTAATGTGACATTCTCCCCTCCCCACAAATCGTCGTTATAGTTTATTGCAATGTCTGTTCCACTCATAATCCAATTAATTTCCAAGAGAACCATGACTGGCCTGCTTCCAAGGCGATTATGTCTACTTATGACACCAACCTGTACCAACACACAAAGTGGGGATAGGCAAGAGCGATCTGATTGAAGTGACCCTTGATATTGTTCACTCTTGGTTCACCAAAATTGTTCCTGGCTGCCGCAACACCTGTAAAAAGATTTCATGTAAAGGTATGTTTATATATAAACAGCACTGTATCCAGTCCTTGGGATTGTTCAACGTGCTTAACAGTTCACCCCCTGGCTGACCAGTTCATTCCAACACCTTCTGAACTTCTCTGGAAAGCATTCAGCAATGATACAATTACTGTGCAAAATTATTCTTTCACATTTCCACACTCGTCTGTACCTGGGTACTCATTAATAGCTGATTGAATTGTGGTAATGTGGTGGAACAAAATTGACAAAGCTTTTGTACGGCAGTAATTGGATTTGAACACGGGTTCCCTCAGCCGAGTCTGGCGTTCTAACATTGTGTGGTAGAAATATAATGAATAAATATTTTTTTCATATTTCGAAGCATAGGCGTATTGAAAGAGATGAAACAGTCAAATTTATTAACTTTCTAACTTCTCGTGAGACAAATTCCCAGCAGATGCTTTAGACATAAACATAGACAAATTCCCAGCAGATGTTTTTATAGTGTACACAGCCACTGTCTTAACCAAAACATGTACTTACATCTATTGATTTGCATCTTTAACAAAGAACAACACTGTTGCCTTTTAACCTTTCATGGCTATCGCTTGTCGAGGGAAATCTTCAGAATGGTCTTCGTGCAGTAACTGCAGCATGACTGAGTGCTTCCCAGAGAAGTCGAGATGAAGTTAGAATGAACAGGTGTGGTAGTGGGTGAAGTGTAAAACACTTTGAACAGTACAAAGGACTGGATACGATACGTATCTGTCTGCCTCCTCCCTGTCTGCTTCCATCCCCGATTACGTATTCTCGACATTACAATATGCATGTGTCGATACAATTAGGATAAATGCTTCCCATAGAATTAGCAATACATTTTTATCCAAAGTAAGGGGCTGTCCTTTTCTGCCCACATTTAAATCACATTTACAGCAGAACACTGAACGTACACCAACTGATGCGTACTATTATTTTTTGTGTAACCGTGTTGAGAAAATTGCTGTAAACAAACGATTACGTATCCTCAATAGAACAACACGCATGTGTCGATACTATTAGGATACCAGAATAATTGCGACATAGAAATTGCCCTTCTAAGTGAGGATTACAACGTCATTCAGGGCGTTGACAGGTGTCAAAGCGTGGTGCTGCAAAAGATTATCTGATGCAAACAGGACAACGCCGTCCGAGCGCATGGACAATGCCTGTCGTGGTTCGTTGATTACCTCCACCAGCACAGACAACAGACCACAAGGGTTCATTCCTGTTTACCAGCCAGCATGCAGGGAATTCTTGTATTTAGCGTGTCTTATATAGCAATCCATGCGAAATTGGTGATTCTTCTTCCAAAAATTGGTATACGGTGTACAGCCTACCATGACTGAAGAATGATCAATTGGAGAAATATGGAGGAGCGTGCAAGATAGCATTTCGTGTGCTACATCCGTGTTGGCGTGCACGTTATCTGTTTCAATATATGATCAATTGGAGAAATGTGGAGGAGCGTGCAAGATAGCATTTCGTGTGCTACATCCGTGTTGGCGTGCATGTTATCTGTTTCAACATACATTGTATATCTATAGCACACGCTGCGTGCTTCCTGTGGTGTTCTCTGTAAAAGCTGATCTCATCTAGATAGGTAGAAATGCATTGCGTTGACAGCCAGTCGGACGAAATTGGTAAAGAAAGAGATGATTCGAGACAGCTACTAACAAAAGGTGCATTGTAAACAGGGACTTTTGACCTACCAGAATGCGGAAGGTTTGTGTATAAACATTATTTGGCTTTGTAGCTTAATAATATCTATACTACGGAGTACACATGTTTGATATGGTATTAATTCTGATACATATTGTATTCATTCTACAAACGATTGATCATTTCATATGGAGTTTTGAATAATGTATTGGGACAGATTACTAATTAGTGACAACTATGTTTTTCTGCTTCTGATGAAATTCATGACTGTGTATTAGTCGCATGAACATTTGGCTAGACTGTTGCTGGCAAGGAGACGAGACACTTTCTAGGCGTTTTGGCTTATTGTTGGCTAACGTAACTGTTATGTGCATTTGTTCAACAAAGTAACGGCGGTGGGAATTGCTAGATGCATAGATATAAACAGACATACCAGTTAACACAACTGTTCGATGATACTATTGCCAATATAATAAACCATTTCCACTTGGAGTGTGTTGTATTCCTAAGACAGGGTTTTGTAGGGTTGTTGATATCAATTACACGGCCAACGTTCTAGTAGACGCCATCTTAGAGTGATCACTTCCGGCGCATGCGCATAATTATTACCACTAGATCTGCATAATTCAATATCAATAACATAGACTAGTAATATTATTTATGCATGTTATACACTTTGCTGCATTACAACATGAACTATGACATATAAAAACATTCTAATTAACTAATTTTTTTAATGAGTATTTGTTATGTCAATTAAATGTAAAGTGAACATGTTTCAAGAGTTCACACCATAAATTCACCTAAAAGGGTGTACCTACTATATAAACGGGTAGTCGTTTTGTCATAAGAGGTTGCTAGCTCAACACATAGGGGTTGTCAGTAGTTTGGGTGGAGAACTACCATGGTCTGGGGGCCGACAAACCTCTCCCCTGAGAGCTGCTCGAATGCAACTATAAGAGATTCGGTGACTGTGGATTGGTCTCTCCACCGACCGATAGGAGGTGCAACCAAATAGCATGTAATGCTAAGTGTCACTCACGTCATTGGTCTCTTATTTTTAAAACAAAAGAACATCAATCATTACATATTCAGATAAAGGTTATTATTCTCGATTCGCATTAGTTGGTCAATCGGCATCAGTTTTATTGTCATCGTAGCAAACGTCTGTCAATCCGTAATCAATTACATGTCAATTATTATAAGTAGCTTTCATTATATCACTCTACGTCATTCCCAAAACAAAGCGGCTATATAATGCTAGTGGCACTCCAGCACATATACAAATTTGATCTCTTCGAAGAACAGCCAGGTCACACTGTTAATCTAATGCTTTCCACGTGTTTTACTCTGCTTCTCTACATGCAATCTAAAGTCTGACACATCAGGAAACGTCTTGCAACATATTGTGCACAACTAATCCATTCAAATAAACATGCAAAATTTACCTCACCAATAATAACAAACTCGGATTTACTTGCATTAACTTTAATGTGGTCTCTGTCATCCCGTGGAAGATTTTGTGGAGAAAATCTCTGATCTAGTTTTGGAAGTGATTTGTATCTCGTGTAGCCAAAATTGCTTAGGTATGTGATCTATTAGTATACATTTGGTGATCCAAGTTGTGACGTTGGATAACTGAACTAAGTAGAGTAGCGTAGAGAGTGAAATACCCCGAGGAACATTACGTGAAGTAGGGAGGGCAGCTGAGAAACAATTCGTTATCTTCATTCTTTTGTATCTATCAGTTAAATATTATGAGAACCAGCTCTGTTCCAGATATGAAACACCATATTGACACACTTTTAACAAGTTGTCCTGTGACCAATGGTATCAAATGCAGCAGATAGCTTCAGCAAGGAAATGGTCTACTTCCATACACTTCCTGGACCCACTACCCAGTGGGTAGATCCGCTCAAGTCTGGACAATAATAAATTTAACACCTACACATGGTTCACTGAATGGTATAAATTCAGTCAACACTTGATAATTTGCTGTGTCGCCAGAACAGTATGAACTGATTGTCCTTAAACACTTCCAGGAGAAACCATGTGGCAATATCTTTATTTTGTTGAACCCCTGACTGCAACGTTATTTTTTAAATTATATAATAAATTATAACATTTGCATATATTAAATGTAACAACGGTAATAATAAATACATTTGTATGTGGGCGTTTTCACGTACACCTTTTGCCAAAATGAACTTTCCCGCATAATATTGAAATAATTAATGGTGTAATATTAATTCAGTCTAATTACCATACAATTTTTTAGGCTGAGCGGGATTGAGAGAATTTACATGAAACCGCCAATAATCTGTATATCTGGACAGACGTATTTAAAAACAAAGGCGTCAAAATACGATAAGATGGAACGTGATACGTCTCTTTCATGGTTTCATCAATTACAGTCAAAGCAAATAAATTACTTTTCACCTAAATTAGCTAAGGAAGCTCCAGCACATGATCACAGAACAGAATAAACTAATGAAATCTAAATATTTCTCACTCACTTACCATATGTTTCTGGGAAAATCTCAGCTGAAGGATGCACAACAACCAACTCACTTCTTCGTGGTGATGTCCTTCTCACAAGTGATTGAGTCCACAGCTAACCCATTGAGTCTGGAATGATATTAACAGACGTCGTCATTTCATCCTCCCAAAGGCCAATAAATGAATGGGACAAATGTTCTACAGTTTCTTTTAATGCAGGCTGTTACAAACACCATTTACAAATATCTTGTTACACATAGGTGTAAGAAAACCTGTCTAATTAAATAGCTTCCTTTTCTCTCTGAATCAACCAATGGTTCCATTCCAAAAATATATATAATTCTAACTCGACCAAACATTACATCTATATTACACATCTGTTGAATAATAGTGGAATGATAGGATGAACATTTGAAGCAGTGTGCCGACGACCATAAAAGGATGAACATTTGCAACAGTAAAAAATACCCCAAAAAGCCATCTTGGTGCACCCTGGGGCAAGACAGCCACCCGTATACCTGGGGCAGTTCGGTCTACAACTCCTTCCCCTGTGTTTTTAATTATGTCATGTTTGATAGCCCTGACAGTACATGGCAAAGTCAGTTTAGGTTGCCCAACCATGGCATTGTGTTCTTTTGACTGTCGAGGACATCAAATATACGTCATGCCTGGACGATTCTGATCGAACGCAGCAACAAGTTGAATGTTAAACCTCTAATACCGAAATAAGGAGTTATGTACCATATTGGTTCGTCCATATAAATATGGACGAAACATTGCCTGAATAATAATATACATACACACATGCAAATATTATGATAGTACACAAGCTATAACAGTTGTCAAGTAAAAACGGAGTTAGCACATAAAATATACCTTCCAATTCATAAATTGGTGAAATGTTTTAAAAGTGTTATATGCACGTATTTCCACAGTGATTGGATGTGGTAGTGTTTGAATGTTTAGTGTCATTGTAAAATTAAAACAAATGCCTCTTTCCTTTGTTTACATGTGATACAATTCAGAAAATAGTAATAAGTTATACTACTCAATATAACCATATAACCAGAATGCATGTAATTCCAAAAACAATGCCCCGAAAGCGGCGGTGAGAAGAAGAGTTGCAGGAGACATTGTATGTTCGCTGACCCAGTCGCACAACCACGGAATGTACGATTCATATAAGTTATCATCTCTCTGATTGTATACTTACCAATATTATCTGGACAATATCTCAAATATGGTAACTTAATATATATATATATATATATATATTTACTGAAATATCTAATTCTTGTAATTCTAGATCCTGTTAATGTGACTTACCAAAGTTGTTTCTGTGGATATACTGAAGGAGTGGTTCCACCATCTCTACGGAGATAACCTTGAACGATGCTAAGGCCACTAAACGGGGTGTGTAGTGATGATGCATAGGAATCAGGTCACGTTCCACGTATGTACACGGTTGTATTCAGAACACACTGCAAACACAGCAGTGACCTACAGTGATTCACTTTCCTTTATTCAAGCACCTGATACTGATAAGCCGCGTCCTATCAAACGAAAGCTGATATGATCATAATCAATGCTTCAATTTGGATTACTTGAAAAGAAAACAAAGCTTTTACTTGTATATTTTATATAAATGTGGATGTCAGAGTATATATAATTGATGGCCCACTAAAAATCAACCCATAAATGTAACATAGTCACCATCAAGAAATAAAGCTTTCGCAGGTATATTTGAATATTTTCCAAAGACATATACTTGAGAATTGGACCTACCACAGACGAGATGCTTCGATGACAACATCACCTTAGTGATGGGACTGGTGTGTACAGAGAACGTCTGGAAGAGCTGTGGGCCCTGTCCAATTGACTCTGGCTGCTGCAGAACGACATGCGCAGCTCCCGAAATTGTCCAGTAGGCTATCTCAATCCATTTCCCACTCAGGGCTGAAAACAGTCAAAAATGTACAACACAAAAACAGTCCTGCTTAAAAAGGAGCAACTTGCACATTAGCGTAAGAAATATAATCAACACATCTAAATGAGACGTTAGTCTTAAGTGTAGTTTCTATGAATTAGTCATTATTTATAACATTTACTTTTAACATTCTAGACAAATGTAACAAGCAGGGAGACTCACCTGTTGTGGGGGCGAGATAGACACTGAGGGTTGTGTCACTGTCCCTACTATGGTATATGTCCTTCATACGCAGCGGGAACTTCTGCATATTTGTAGGTAGGATGCAGAAACAATACTCAACCAGCTTTAGTTTTCAATATCTGCATACACATATTATGTCTACTCTATCTAATCTATAAAGAAGTTTATGTTGGTATGTCAGTTGTGTCCTATTCACGGACGTATTTGTGGGCCAATCTAGATGAAACTGTACAAGGTGACACAGGAGCCCCTTCTGACGAACATGGAGGGTTATATGGGGAACCATCCATATGGGCCCTCGGGTGGGAATTAGATTTTAAAAAGGCTTTATTTTGCTTTCTATGTCATCATAAAGATAATAATTATGGCTGCCTTTTTCATATCGATACCAGCATTACACCAACTACTGTCTTGTCAATACACCAGCTTATATTAAAAGTGTGGCCGTGGTGAGAGTCCTTGTTGACCACCACTGTCTCCGGGCCTGGGAAGCTTTGGTGGATTCTGATCCATTCAGCCTTGTTCTCAGTTTCTCGTCAACCAAACTGGCTTTCTGCATCCTCTAGCACTATATCTGTAAAAATCAAACATCTTCTTCCTTGTAAGGTGGCCAAAGTACCGAAGCTTTCTTGTTATCACTGTTCTCAATAGTCAACAATTGTTTTCGATTTTACTTACATAGTCATTTATTTTCAATCCAGCTAATAACCAACAATCTTCTATAGCATCGCACCTCAAGAGCGGCAACGTGCTTTTTGCCTGCCCTTTTCAAAGTCTAACACCACCTACCTACTTAGCATATCAATCCGTTGTTACCAGCCTGGAATAGATAATGACCCAACCGTGTCATACCTTGTCGCTGGAACCATGTTCTTTACCTACAATACATTTCCTCTGCAGAAGCTGAACGAATGATACTGCATTCCACAAAGAGCATTACATGTACTAGTGTTTACGTCAATTCTGGTTAAATCATGGTTAATAAAGGATCAATGGATCAATCAACTAACAAATTATCTTGGACGGATATAACACAGTATGCTATTAATATTTTCTTACTTTCTATTGTAAAAAGAGCATGCAAACTGCGTTTTATTTATGTGATTACTTTCCAGTTCTGTGTCATTGCATGCCGCACAAAAACCTTGCCTGTCTTGCTGAGTACAGCCACCATCAGATAATTACCTGTCAGTTTTGTGTCATGGCATGCCACACCCCGATCTTGCCTGTCTTACTGAGTGTAGCCACCTTGAGAGAATTACCTGCTAGTTTTGTGTCATGACATAAAACACCCCGACCTTGCCTCTCCTACTGAGTACAGCCACCGTGAGAGAATTACCTGCCAGATCTGTGCCATGGCATGCTACACAACGACA
This sequence comes from Lamellibrachia satsuma, assembly GCA_033239005.1. Taxonomy (NCBI): domain Eukaryota; kingdom Metazoa; phylum Annelida; class Polychaeta; order Sabellida; family Siboglinidae; genus Lamellibrachia; species Lamellibrachia satsuma. Next base: position 31,574,385 of record BSQZ01000001.1, on the reverse strand, counting down.
TTGCCTCTCCTACTGAGTACAGCCACGGTGAGAGTATTGCGTGCCAGTTATGTGCCATTGCATGCCACACCCCGAATTTGCTGTCCTACTGAGTATAGCCACCGTGAGCGAATTACTTGCCAGTTCTGTGCCGTGGAATGCCACACCCCGACTTTGCCTTTCTTACTGAGCACAGCCACCGTGATAGATTTAACTGCCAGTTCTGTGTCATGGCGTGCAACACCTAGACCTGTCATGTTCCTGAGAACAAAAAGAAGAGTTGTGGTTGGATATGGGTTGTCGGAAGAGTTTCCAGTTAACATCGGTTAGAGGCAAGGAAGTGACCCTTTCCTCTTTATCATAGTGCTGGCACTAATCACCAGGAAGATCAGCATAAAGGATGTTCTCATGTAGGTGTTGTATGCAAATGATCTGGCCATGACAGCAGACAACAAACAAGAACTACAGGAAGTGTTGGCGGAATGGAAAGGGGTGTTCAAGAAGCACGGACTGAAAATGAGCCGAGAGAAGACAGAAGTCATGTGGGTTGGACATCAGACAGAGGATTTGAACATTAGTTTGGATTTTAAGGAGATCAACCAAGTGGATGGTTTTGTGTACCTTGGAGGAATTATTAAGGAGGATGGGCATTCAGAGGTAGAAATGCGATGTCGGATACAACAGGGAGCGAATGCTCGGGGAAAGGTAGAGGGAGTCATGTTGGACAGAAACATTTTGATAAAGCTTAAAAGTCCTGAGAGCTTGCGTTACACCAGCATGCCTGTATCTGGAGACAGTGGCGTTGACAGAACAACAATAGCAGCTGCAAGTTTGGTTATGGGTTCGTCGAATATCAAGAACAAAAAGGGTTGACGGAAGAAGGATGAACAACCTGAGGAAAGATGGGACGCAACAGGAAGATTGGTGAGAAGCAAGGTGATATGGGCAGGCCAAATGGTAAGGACGGATGCAGACAAACTAGTAAAGAGAGTGGAAGAGAGAGGTAGAAAACATCAAGAATGCAAGAAAAGGGGAAACGAACAGCTAAGATGGAAGGAATGCCTGTGGTGGGATACGAGAAGATCGGGGGAGGATGAAAGATGGAGAGGGGGCGGAAAGTATGGAAAGAATCAACAGAAAGAGTGGCTCGACAATATTTTACCTGATCTTAACCCACGTACAGCAGGGAACAAAGAGGAAAAGCACCTTTAGTTTGGTAAACAAAAAGTGATGCTTAATAAATCCAAGAATATAATCAACATTTTAATAAACAGTGTATAAATTGCTTATGAGAAAAAACATTTCAATGCAACATTTGCTAAATTTTAGCATCCCTCTACAGACATGTTGTTCTGTGGTTATGATGCACCATTTAGAAAACTGGTGCCTATAACAGTGACGTGATTCTCTCCAGAGCCTTTTTCTCATGACACACCTATCTCACTGACTGACTTATCTCACGTGTGATGAGGTGCCATCATTGTTGACCATGACGCTCCACAATTGGATAGTGGACTGGAAGGTGGCGGCCACCATCCTGTTACAGTTCTCCTGGCCAGTGTTGAGTACCTTGGCATTGCGGACCACCTTATCTATCAAATCCATCAGAAAAGTTACATAGATCTATAGATCTCCATCAATGAAACAGTTCGCACACCCACACTTTGATATTCTGCAAAGGACAACAATCTATCATATGTATCTGTGTTTGAGCAACATATGCATTTTCCCAGGTGGTCGTATTCATATAAATGACGTACCCTTCTTGAATACAGCATGCTCATAAAATAAAATATCCTTTGACAAGAAGGATGTACAGTGAAATAATAAATAACATTAAACAAATCAAGCTGGTTACCAAAACAAAAGCCATTACTACTCAGCGCTAATATTGATTTATTAGAACAAATGTAAAAGTTAGTTTCTCAATTTAATGTGACATTCTCCCCTCCCCCACAATTCGTCGTTATAGTTTATTGCAATGTCTGTTCCACTCATAATCCAATTAATTTCCAAGAGAACCATGACTGGCCTGCTTCCAAGGCGATTATGTCTACTTATGACACCAACCTGTACCAACACACAAAGTGGGGATAGGCAAGAGCGATCTGATTGAAGTGACCCTTGATATTGTTCACTCTTGGTTCACCAAAATTGTTCCTGGCTGCCGCAGCACCTGTAAAAAGATTTCAAGTAAAGGTATGTTTATATATAAACAGCACTGTATCCAGTCCTTGGGATTGTTCAACGTGCTTAACAGTTCACCCCCTGGCTGACCAGTTCATTCCAACACCTTCTGAACTTCTCTGGGAAGCATTCAGCAATGATACAATTACTGTGCGAAGATTATTCGTTCACATTTCCACACTCGTCTGTACCTGGGTACTCATTTATAGCTGAGTGAACTGTGGTAATGTGGTGGAACAAAATTGACAAAGCTTTGGTACGGCAGCAATTGAACTTTCTAACTTCACATGAGACAAATTCCCAGCAGATGTTATAAACATCAACATAGACAAATTCCCAGCAGATGTTTTTATAGTATACACAGCCATTGTCTTAACCAAAACATGTACTTACATCTATTGATTTGCATTTTTAACAAAGAGCAACACTGTTGCCTTTTAACCTTTCATGACTATCGCTTGTCGAGGGAAATCTTCAGAATGGTCTTCGTGCAGTAACTGTGGCATGACTGAGTGCTTCCCAGAGAAGTCGAGATGAAGTTAGAATGAACAGGTGTGGTAGTGGGTGAAGTGTAAAATACTTTGAACAGTACAAAGGACTGGATACGATACGTATCTGTCTGCCTCCCTCCCTGTCTGCTTCCATCCCCGATTACGTATTCCCGACATTACAACATGCATGTGTCGATACAATTAGGATAAATGCTTCCCAGAGAAGTTGCGATACATTTTTATCCAATGTAAGGAGCTGTCCTTTTCTGCCCACATTTAAATCACATTTACAGCAGAACACTGAACGTACACCAACTGATGCGTACTATTATTTTTTTGTGTAACCGTGTTGAGAAAATTGCTGTAAACAGAACGATTACGCATCCTCAATAGAACAACACGCATGTGTCGATACAATTGGGATACCAGAATAATTGCGACATAGAAATTGCCCTTCTAAGTGAGGATTACAACGTCATTCAGGGCGTTGACAGGTGTCAAAGCGTGGTGCTGCAAAAGATTATCTGATGCAAACAGGACAACGCCGTCCGAGCGCATGGACAATGCCTGTCGTGGTTCGTTGATTACCTCCGCCAGCACAGACAACAGACCACAAGGGTTCATTCCTGTTTACCAGCCAGCATGCGGGGAATTCTTGCATTTAACGTGTCTTATATAGCAATCCATGCGAAGTTGGTGATTCTTCTTCCAAACATTGGTATACGGTGTACGGCCTACCATGACTGAAGAATGATCAATTGGAGAAATATGGAGGAGTGTGCAAGATAGCATTTCGTGTGCTACATCCGTGTTGGCGTGCATGTTATCTGTTTCAACATATGATCAATTGGAGAAATGTGGAGGAGCGTGCAAGATAGCATTTCGTGTGCTACATCCGTGTTGGCGTGCATGTTATCTGTTTCAACATACATTGTATATCTATAGCACACGCTGCGTGCTTCCTGTGGTGTTCTCTGTAAAAGCTGATCTCATCTAGATAGGTAGAAATGCATTGCGTTGACAGCCAGTCGGACGAAATTGGTAAAGAAAGAGATTATTCGAGACAGCTACTAACAAAAGGTGCATTATATTAGGGACTTTTTGACCTACCAGAATGCGGAAGGTTTGTGTATAAACATTATTTGGCTTTGTAGATAAATAATATCTATACTACGGAGTACACATGTTTGATATGGTATTAATTCTGGTACATATTTTATTCATTCTACAAACGATTGATCATTTCATATGGAGTTTTGAATAATGTATTGGGACAGATTACTAATTAGTGACAACTATGTTTTTCTGCTTCTGATGAAATTCATGACTTAGTCGCATGAAAATTTGGCTAGACTGTTGCTGGCAAGGAGACGAGACACTTTCAAGGCGTTTTGGCTTATTGTTGGCTAACGTAACTGTTATGTGCATTTGTTCAACAAAGTAACGGCGGTGGGAATTGTTAGATGCATAGATAATAAACAGACATACCAGTTAACACAACTGTTCGACGATACTATTGCCAATATAATAAACCTTTTCCACTTGAAGTGTGTTGTATTCCTAAGACAGGGGTTTGTAGGGTTGTTGATATCAATTACACGGCCAACGTTCTAGTAGACGCCATCTTAGAGTGATCACTTCCGGCGCATGCGCATAATTTTCACCACTAGATCTGCATAATTCAATATCAATAACATAGACTAGCAATATTATTTATGCATGTTATACACTTTGCTGCATTACAACATGAACTATGACATATAAAAAACATTCTAATTAACTAAATTTTTTAATGAGTATTTGTTATGTCAATTAAATGTAAAGTGAACATGTTTCAAGAGTTCACACCATAAATTCACCTAAAAAGGATGTACCTACTATATAAACGGGTAGTCGTTTTGTCATAAGAGGTTGCTAGCTCAACACATAGGGGTTGTCAGTAGTTTGGGTGGAGAACTACATGGTCTGGGGGCCGACAAACCTCTCCCCTGAGAGCTGCTCGAATGCAACTATAAGAGATTCGGTGACTGTGGATTGGTCTCTCCACCGACCGATAGGAGGTGCAACCAAATAGCATGTAATGCTAAGTGTCACTCACGTCATTGGTCTCTTATTTTTTAAACAAAAGAACATCAATCATTACATATTCAGATAAAGGTTATTATTCTCGATTCGCATTAGTTGGTCAATCGGCATCAGTTTTATTGTCATCGTAGCAAACGTCTGTCAATCCGTAATCAATTACATGTCAATTATGTTGATGTCCTTCCTTGCATTTTAGCAAATCAATGCTTTCATTACATCATTCTACGTCACTCCAAAAACAAAAAGGCTATATAATATTAGTGTTTTATGGCACTCCAGCACACATGCAAATTTGTTCTCTTCGAAGAACAGCCAGGTGACACTGTTAAGCTAATGCTTTCCACACGTTTTGATTTTACTCTGCTTCTCTACATGCAATCTAAAGTCTGACACATCAGGAAACGTCTTGCAACATATTGTGCACAACTAATCCATTCAAATAAACATGCAAAATTTACCTCACCAATAATAACAAACTCGGATTTACTTGCATTAACTTTAATGTGGTCTCTGTCATCCCGTGGAAGATTTTGTGGAGAAAATCTCTGATCTAGTTTTGGAAGTGATTTGTATCTCGTGTAGCCAAAATTGCTTAGGTATGTGATCTATTAGTATACATTTAGTGATCCAAGTTGTGACATTGGATAACTGAGCCAAGTAGAGTAGCGTAGAGAGTGAAATACCCTGAGGAACATTACGTGAAGTAGGGAGGGCAGCTGAGAAACAATTCGCTATCTTCATTCTTTTGTATCTATCAGTTAAATATTATGAGAACCAGCTCTGTTCCAGATATGCCACACCATATTGACACACTTTTAACAAGTTGTCCTGTGACCAATGGTATCAAATGCAGCAGATAGCTTCAGCAAGGAAATTGTCTCCTTCCATACACATCCTGGACCCACTACCCAGTGCGTAGATCCGCTCAAGTCTGGTCAATAATAAATACCTAACACCTACACATGGTTCACTGAATGGTATAAATTCAGTCAACACTTGATCATGTGCTGTGTCGCCAGAACAGTATGCACTGATTGTCCTTAAACACTTCCAGGAGAAACCATGTGGCAATATCTTTATTTTGTTGGACCCCTGACTGCAACGTTATTTTTTAAATTATATAATAAGTTATAACATTTGCATACATTAAATGTAACAACGGTAACAATAAATACATTTGTATGTGGGCGTTTTCACGTACAGCTTTTGCCAAAATGAACTTTCCCGCATAGTATTGAAATAATTAATGGTGTAATATTAATTCAGTCTAATTACCATACAATTTTTTAGGCTGAGCGGGATTGAGAGAATTTACATGAAACCGCCAATAATCTGTATATCTGGACAGACGTATTTAAAAACAAAGGCGTTAAAATACGATTAGATGGAACTTGATACGTCTCTTTCATGGTTTCATCAATTATAGCCAAAGCAAATTAATTAATTTTCACCTAAATTAGCTAAGGAAGCTCCAGCACATGATCACAGAACAGAATAAACTAATGAAATCTAAATATATATTCCTCACTCACTTACCATATGCTTCTGGGAAAATCTCAGCTGATGGATGCACAACAACCAACTCACTTCTTCGTGGTGATGCCCTACTCACGAGAGATGGAGTCCACAGCTGACCCATTGTGTCTGGAATGATATTAACAGACGTCGTCATTTCATCCTCCCAAAGGCCAATAAATGAATGGGACAAATTTTCTACAGTTTCTATTAATGCAGGCTGTTACAAACACCATTTACAAATATCTTGTTACACATAGGTGTAAGAAAACCTGTCTAATTAAATAGCTTCCTTTTCTGTCTGAATCAACCAATGGTTCCATTCCAAAAATATATATAATTCTAACTCGACCAAACATTACATCTATATTACACATCTGTTGAATAATAGTGGAATGATAGGATGAACATTTGAAGCAGTGTGCCGACGACCATAAAAGGATGAACATTTGCAACAGTAAAAAATACCCCAAAAAGCCATCTTGGTGCACCTTGGGGCAAGACAGCCACCCGTATACCTGGGGCAGTTCGGTCTACAACTCCTTCCCCTGTGTTTTTAATTATGTCATGTTTGATATCCCTGACAGTAAATGGCAAAGTCAGTTTAAGTTGCCCAACCATGGCATTTTGTTCTTTTGACTGTCGAGGACATCAAATATACGTTATGTCTGGACGATTCTGATCAAACGCAGCAACAAGTTGAATGTTAAACCTCTAACCATGCATAAAATACCGAAACAAGGAGTTATGTACCATATTGGTTCGTCCATATAAATATGGACAAAACATTGCCTGAATATACATACACACATGCAAATATTATGATAGTACACAGGCTATAACAGTTGTCAAGTAAAAATGGAGTTAGCACATAAAATATACCTTCCAATTCATAAATTGGTGAAATGTTATAAAAGTGTTATATGCACGTATTTCCACAGTGACTGGCTGTGGTAGTGTTTGAATGTTTAGTGTCATTGTAAAATTAAAACAAATGCCTCTTTCCTTTGTTTACATGTGATTCAATTCAGAAAATAGTAATAAGTTATCTTACTCAATATAACCATATAACCAGAATGCATGTAATTCCAAAAACAATGCCCCGAAAGCGGCGGTGAACAGAAGAGTTGCACGAGTCATTGTATGTTCGCTGACCCAGTCGCACAACCACGGAATGTACGATTCATATAAGCTATCATCTCTCTGATTGTATACCTACCAATATTATCTGGACAATATCTCATCGTTAACTCCACGGACAATATTCCAGAAATACCGTTGATGAGACAATATCTCTTCAGAAGTATATCCTGGATATTGTTCTGCTACTGCATTACACACAGAATGTCTGCAAATTGTCCAATTACTGAAGTTGATTTTCGGCTGTCTTTGCAGATGAAAGCGTATAATTGAATTATAGTTAGTTGATAGTAAGTTAATATATAATCAGTGAACAATGTAATTTGCTGGTTCAGTAACTTGATTAAATGCAAATTTTAGGTGGCTCCTCGAATGTGAATTTTATTTCTTTTCCTAAATAACAACATTCTTCTTCTCATAACGTTCGGGCCCAGTCTCACAAAAAAGGGGTGCCCAGTTTTCCAATAAAAATCATTACGTAACTTAATCTATAATCTAATTTACTGAAATATATAATTATTGTAATTCTAGATCCTGTCAATGTGACTTACCAAAGTTGTTACTGTGGATATACTTAAGGTGTGGTTCCAACCTCTGTATGGAGATAAACTTGAATGATGCCAAGGCCACTGAGCCGGGCTGTGTTCTGGTCATGCCAAGGAATCAGGTCACGTTCCACGTATGTACATATTTGTACTCAGAGCACATTGCAAACACACCAGTGAGCTGCAGTGGTTCACTTTCCATTATTCAAGGACCTGATACTGATAAGCCGAGTCATATCAAACAAAAGCTCATATGATCATAATCAATGCTTCAATTTGGATTACTTGAAAAGGAAACCAAACTTTTATTTCTATATTTTATATAACTGAGGATGTCACAGTATATGTAATTGATGGCCCACTAAAAATCAACCCATAAACGTGGCATGGTCACTATCATAAAATAAAGTTTTTCCATGTATATTTGAATATTTTCCATAGAAATATACTTGAGAATTGGACCTACCAGAGACACAATGCTTCGTTGACAACATCACCTTGGTGATGGGATTGGCGTGTACAGAGAACATCTGGAAGATCTGTGGCCCTGTCCAACTGACTCTGGTTGCTGCAGAATCACCTGCGCAGCTCCCAAAATTGTCCAGTAGGCTATTTCAATACATTTCCCTCTCAGGGCTGAAAACAGACAAGCAATGTACAATATCAAAACAGCCCTGCTTCAAAGGAGCAACTTGCACATTAGCGTAACAAATATAATCAACACATCTAAATGAGACGTTAGTCTTAAGTGTAGTTTCTATCAATTAGTTTGAATTCATAACTTTTAGTTCTAACATTCTAGTCAAATGTAGCAAGCATGGAGACTCACCCGATGTGGCGGCGAGATAGACACTGAGAGCTGTAACACGGTCCCTACTATGGTATCTCTCCTTCATACCCAGCGGGAACTTCTGCATGTCTGTAGGTACGACGTAGAAGCAACAACACTCAATCAGCTTAAGTTTTCAATGTCTGCATACACATATTCTGTGTAGTCTATATAACATATAAAGAAGTTTATGTTGGTCTGTCTGTTGTGTCCTATTCCCCTTCTGACGAACAAGGAGGGTCAAATGGGAAACCGTCCATATGGGCCTCCGGGGGTGGGGATTAAATTTTAAAAAGATTTTATTTTGTTTTCTATGTCATCATAAAGATAATCAGTATGGCTGCCTAGTGAGTACAGCCACCGTGAGAGAATTACCTGCCAGTTCAGTGCCATGGAATGCCACACCCCGACTTTGCCTGCCCTACTGAGCACAGCCACCGTGATAGATTTAACTGCCAGTTCTGTGTCATGGCGTGCAACACCCATACCTGTCCTGTTCATGAGAACAAAAAGAAGAGTTGTGGTTGGATCTGGTTTGTCGGAAGAGTTTCCAGTTAAAATCGGTTAGAGGCAAGGAAGTGACCTTTTACTATTTATCATGGTGCTGGCACTAATCAGCAGGAAGATCAGCATGAAGGATGTTCTCAGGAAGGAGATGTATGCAAACGATATGGCCATGATAGCAGACAAAAACAATAACTACAGGAAGTGTTGGAGGAATGGAAGGGGGTGTTCAAGAAGCACGGACCGATAATGAGCCGGGAGAAGACAGAAGTGACGTGGGTTTGACATCAGAGAGAGGACTTGATCGTTAGTTTCGATGATAAGGAGATCAACCAAGTGGATGGCTTTGTGTAACTTGGAGGAATGGTTAATGAGGATGGGCATTCAGAGGTAGAAATGCGATGTCGGATAAAACAGGGAGCGAATGCTCGGCGAAAAGTAAAGGGAGTCATGTTGGAAAGAAACGTTTTGAAAAAGCTGAAAAGGAAAGTCCTGAGAGCTTGTGTCACACAAGCATACCTGAATCTGTATCTGGAGACAGTGGCGTTGACAGAACAACAACAGCAGCTGCATGTTTGGTTCTGGTTTCGTCGAATAACGCGAACAAAAGAGGGTTGACAAAAGAAGGATGAATTACCTGAGGAAAGATGTGATGCAACAAGACAGTTCAACAGGAAGATTGGTGAGAAGCAAGGTGAGAATGGCAGGCCACATGGTAAGGATGGATGGAGACATACTAGTAAAGAGATTGGAAGAGATAGGTGGAAAAACGTCAATGATGCAAGAAAAGGGGAAGCGAACAGCTAAGATCGAAAGACTGCGTGAGGTGGGATATGAGAAGATCGGGGGAAGATGAAAGATGGAGAGGGGGCGGCCGATAGAAAAGTATGGAAAAAAACAACAGAAAGAGTGACTTGACAATATTTGACCTGACCTTAACCCATGAACAGCAGTGAACAAAGAGGAAACATTTTCATAAACAATGTATAAATTGCTTATGAGAAAAACCATTATTTCAATAGAACATTTGTTAAATTTTAGCACCCCTCTACAGACATGGTGTTGCGTGATTATGATGCGCCATTTAGAAACCTGGAGTCTATGACAGTGACCTGATTCTCTCCAGAACCTTTTTCTCATGACACGCCTATCTCACTGACTGACTTATCTCACGTGTGACGAGGTTGCCATCATTGTTGACCATGACGCTCCACAACTGGATAGTGGACTGGAAGGTGGCGGCCACCATCCTGTTGCAGTTCTCCTGGCCAGTGTTGAGCACCTTGGCATTGAAGACCACCTGATCTATCAAATCCATCAGACACGGGCTAGTCCACGAAAATTGGCAGCGTGCAGAGTCCGTCATCCTGTCTCACATAAACACACAAGTTACATCGATCTGTAGATATGCGTCAAACAAACAGTTTGCACATCCACACTTTTGTATTCTGCTGTGGAAAAGTACAAAATCAATCTCTCATATGTATCTCTGTTTGAGCAATATGCATTTTACCATATGGTTGTACTCACAGAAATGACGTACATTTCTTGACTACAGCATGCTCATAAAAATCAAACATCCTTTGACAAGAAGGATGTAGAGTGAAAGTATCAATAAAAACATTTTACAAATCATTCTGGTTACCAAAACATAACACCCACTGGCTGACCTATTCATTCCAACACCTTTTGTACTGCTCTGGGAAGCATTCAGCAATGCTGCAATTACTGTGCAACGATTTTTCTTTCACATTTCCACACTTGTCTGTACCTGTGTACTCATTTACAGCTGGGTGAACTGTGGTAATGTGGGGGAACAAAATTGTCAAAGCTTTGATACGGCAGCAATTGGATTTGAACCCGGGTTCCGTCAGCCAAGTCTGGCGTTCTACCATTGTGTGGTAGAAATATAATGAATAAATATTTTTTCATATTGCGAAGCATAAGCATATTGAAAGAGATGAGTCAACCAAATGTATGAAGTTTGTAACTTCTCATGAGTACACACATAGACAAATTCCCATCAGATGTTTGTATAGTGTATACAGCCATTGCCATAACCAAAACATGTGCTTACATCTACTGATTTGCATCTTTAATAAATGGCTAACGATTGTCGAGGGAAATCTTCAGTTGATACACTTTGGAAACATCCTGCCACAGCTGTCATTGCCACTGTTGTTATTGACATTTGGGCAATGCCACTGTCATCAATGTCACATATGTCAATAATACTGCTGCTGTTTACTAACACAATGCGCTGCCATCCGAATCCACCCCAACAGTGCCAACACAGCACAAGGGGTCATTTGTCTGCATTGTTTAATATGTTTCAATGAACAGGTAAATCTGTGAAGCCATCAACCTACAGACGAGATGGTATTTTCATGTTGCATAAACAACAGCTCAGGCATTGACCAGTTGACATACAGAGCACTTTTAAAGAGTACCTTGTGAAAGTGGATTCATAGGGCAGACAACGATTTCATAACCTGTTGAAGATAATGCTCAATTCAGAGAACTTTGTTTTAATGGCATATTGTGAACTTGAGAAAGAGAATCTAACAATAATAAATATTCCAAGAATTACGCATGCATTTGATCGTACAATTGAGAATTTGATAAATCAAATATTTGTGGGTCGCATGCAAATGCAAATGCTGGAATGCTGGAAGTATTGACTCCTGATGGCACGTCAATAGGGAGGGAGGGAGAGAGGAAGAGAGGGAGAAAGGGGGAGAAGGGGAGAGGGCGAGAGCGGGAGACGGGGAGAGGGAGAGAGGGAGAGAGAGGGAGAGGGGGAGAGGGGGTGAGGGGGGAGGAGAGGGAGAGGGGTAGAGGGAGAGAGGAAGATAGGGGAGAGGGGAGAGAAGGGGAGAAGGGTAGAGAGGGAGAAGGGGAGGGAGGGAGGAAGGAAGGGAGGAGGGGGAGGCAGGAGGGAGGGAGGGAGGAAGGAGGGGAGGGAGAGGGAAATTGAGAGGGACGTTGAGAGGGAGAGGGAGAGAATACGACACGGTGGTTCTGTAATTCCAACACGCCGCTAACTTTGTATATCACCAGAGCGACTTCGCGATAATCTGGCGCTAAGTTTGCAGGCAACTGTTGAAACACGCCGAGGACGAGTGGAGATTGCGTCTCTACGTCGGCGATCTCGACGACGTCGGCGCCTCGAAAATAGGAGGCTTCGACAACGGCGACAATGTGGTCGTATGTTTGATGCGACAGTTCATCTACGAACGAACTACATGACGACGGCGCTCGGCAGCATCAAACCGCTGCCCAAGTACATATTTGTCTTGCTCGACGTCATCCAATCTTCATCCATTCCCCCACGTCTACAGCAACTGCTCTTACAAGACTCTGCCTCCATCCAGGTCAAGTAAAGCACTGATGCACGACTCCGACGTCTCTTTGATGCGATGCCAATGACACACGTTAGATGATATAAACAGTATAACAAACAATCAATCTTTGATATAGCATTCAACGCTCCCCATCATAGACACCGCGTGCGACACAAAGTGTTGACTTCGTACCAGGATGCACGTGTGTAACAAACACTGATACGCAGACACGCCCCCTGCCGACGTTTAATAAAAGACACATGACGTGATCTGAGCTGGTACGCGCATTGAGCTATAGAGGCCTATGTTGCAACATTTGTTTTTGCGCGGTTTATTATTTTACTTTTTGTACTAGTGTTAGCAGTAAGATGTGCGCATGAGGAAGCTACAGCGTGGTGCGAACAATGGCCACATTAAATATTGCTAAACACTTGTACTTGTCTGCTTTAACAAACAAACGGCACATATCCCTCCCGCGTTACTTCCTCTCCCTCTCTCGCTTCTTCTCTGACCCCCTCGCGTCTCCTTATCTCCCATCGAATGGGGCGTGATAACGTTCTAGATAGAACGTCAGGCTCCCAGTCGTGAAAACCCTAGTTTGAACCGTCTTGCCGCCGTTTCGAAGCGTTGGCAATTTGTTTCACCGAACGTTGCCACACCTCATTCGTTTGTATAAATGAGTACCTGGCTATATGCAGTGATTATACGTGCGAATGGTCTTCGTGCAGTAACTGCAGCATGACTGAGTGCTTCCCAGAGAAGTCGAGATGGAGTTGGAATGAACAGGTGTGCTTGGGGTGAAGTGTAAAACACTTCGAACAATACAAAGGACTGGATACAATGAATATAATTACATGCGAATCTGTCTGCCTCCCTCCCTGTCTGCTTCCATCCCCGATTACGTATTCTCGACATTACAATATGCATGTGTCGATACAATTATAATAGTTATTTCCAGGAGAAGTTGCGATAGATTTTTAACGAACATTTATGAGAGTTTTTGAAGTGTAAAGCACTTTGAACAATCCCAAGGACTGGATACCAAGAGGGTAATTTTCCTGCCTGTCTGCGTGCCTTCCACCTGTCTGCTACCATCCCCGCCTACCTCCCTCATGCATGCGTGTGTGCGTGGGAGTCCAATGTAAGGGGCTGTCCTTTTCTGCCCACATTTAAGTCACATTTACAACAGAACACTGAACGTACACCAACAGACGCGTACTATTATTTTTTTGTGTAACCGTTTTGAGAAAATTGCTGTAAACAGAACGATTACGTATCCTCAATAGAACAACACGCATGTGTCGATACAATTAGGATACCAGAATAATTGCGACGTAGAAATTGCCCTTCTAAGTGAGGATTACAACGTCATTCAGGGCGGTGACAGGGGTCAAGGCGTGGCATTTTTCTTCAAATAACAGGCGGGTCCAGACTAACAACAAAGAGGTACCCAGTTTTCCAATAAAACATCAAGAATAGCAACAATAGTTATCCATATTTCCACACAGACAGCACTTTCTAGAAAAAAGCACAATGAAAGGTTCATACAATATTTTTTCTTTACTGAAGATATACTGAAGGTGTGGTTCCAAGTTATCTACGGAGATGATTTTAAATGATGCCAAGGGCATCAAGCTAGGCTGTGTGCTGTTCATGTCATGGAAATTAGCTTGTATTTGCAAGATATTTATGAAGTACAGATCAGAGTTTCATTCAAAAGATGACAATTAAAATATAATGAAGCAACATCCTTATACAAATATTTGCATAACATTTCATTTGTCCATATACTTATATAAAAAAACTATCTCCGCTGTGATATTTGATCTTAAGTTACACATTTATTTATCTGTTTTGTCACTGTTATAAGGCACAGCATGCTAATCATTATGACAAGTAAATATAAAGCTTCAGTTATTTTTAAGTATTACTACGGATATGGGTATATGAAGGGCACCTTGGCTATACAGTGACTTTTATACACAAATATCAACAACTGCCGTATTTACAAGATACTTATGAAATACAGATCAGAGTTTCATTCAAAAGATGACAATTAAAATATAATGAAACAACATCCTCATAGAAATATTTGCATAACATTTCATTTGTCCATATACTTATACAAAACTATCTCCGCTGTGACCCCCTAGAGATCACTGATTGGCCGTCACGAGGAGCCTTACCGGCCAGTTCTGTGTCATGGCATGCCACACCACGACATTGCCTGCCCTGTTGAGTGCAGCCACCGTGAGATATACCAGCAAGTTCTGACCTTGCCTGTCATACTGAACGGAGCCAATGTGAGCGAAAAAAACCTGCCACAGTGAGAGATTTACCTGCAAGTTCTTTCGTTGTATGTCACACCCCGACCTTGCATGTCGTACTGAGTCCAGCAATCATGAGATATTTAATTGCCAGTTTAGTGTCATGGTGCGCCACACCCTGACCTTGCCTGTCCTACTGAGTGCTGCGAGTTGTTGATGACAATATACATATGGAACTTGCCTGCAAGGGGAGAGAACACTTTTATTCAGTGAAGTAGCACGACGTTTTCACCTTACACTAAGCAAACATTTTAATAAAACAGTTGTTTATGGACCTGATAAATGGAGATATTTAATCTTCATAAAAGTACCTCGGTCTGAATGTATCAGTTTAGTCGACTGGACTAAAAAATTCAATTCAAATTAATTGTAACTCTATACAATAAGGACACATACAAAGCAGAGCGAAGTCCTATCTAATCGCATAAAGTGAACAATAGGGGAAGAACAATATATAATGTTGTACTCCCTTTTAGTTTCATCAACTACAGTTTTGAGCTATGGGCGGTTTGGAACATTTGTTCTTGGCGAAATAGATTTGTACTTAGCAGAGACCAAAAACCACATAAAACTGCGCGTGCAGTAATATTACAGGAACTAGTTGCCCACGCAACCAAATTACACAGTCGTTGTCCACACGCTCCCTTTATTATAGCGGCATTGTTAGCATACATTGTTAGCCTACTTCAATATAGGGGCTGCCTATGTGAAGTTACAGAGGCCGTTTGCGAAACGAAGGAAGCCTGGAAAGAAATAGAGAAGAACAAGGAGAGAGGAAATCAACCGGATTCAATGATATACACATATACGGGCAGGTGAATACAGCGGCAAAGTGAGTTGTTGTTAGGTGAGGAGAGATATGGAAGCAGACGTATATAGCAAACTAGACGAGGATGGTGCAAAGAAGATGATCAAGGATATAAATGGGAAGTTAGTCATAGAAAAAGAGGTAGTGCTGAAGGTCTGAGAAAGCTACACCAAGGAGCTACTGAACAAGGAAGGAAATAACAATGATGAGGAATTACCAATGGATGTAGAGGGGAAATAGAAGTTAACTGGTATTACGGATACAGAGATGCAAACCGGGATGAAAGGGATGAAGAAGGGAAGAGCACCTGGTAGCGATGATATGCATGTGGAGATGGCAATGGCAGCGGGGGAGAGTGGAAGCAGCTGGACAAAGAGGCTGCTGAATACATGTATGAGGAAAGGTAAAGGACCAGAGGAATGGTGAACAGAGCTAATTGTCCCAATATGGTAGAAGAAGGGAGATGTGCAATATCCTGGGAAATACAGAGGCATCACATTTCTAAGTCACATCATATCATGAAGCTGCTAGAGAGGACCATGGATGGCAAGATCCGAAAGAGAGTAGAGCAAGAATTATGGGAAGAACAACAGCGATTCAGAAAGGGAAAATGAGGACTGATGGGATGTTTGCATTAAGACAGCTGGTAGAGAAGAGGTTTGAGGTGCAAGGGAGAATGGTAGTGGGATTTGTGGACCTTCTCAGGAAGATGGTGTATGTAGATGATTTAGCCATAATAGCAGAGAGCAAACAAGAACTACAGGAAGTGTTGGAGGAATAGAAGGGGGTGTTCAAGAAGCACGGATTGAGAATGAGCCTGGAGAAGACAGAAGTGATGTGAGTTGGACACCAAAGAGAGGAGCTGACCACCATTTTGGACAGTAAGGAGATCAAGCAAGTAGATAGCTTTGTTTACCATGGATGAAAGTTTACGGAGTATGGGCATTCTGACGTAGACGTGAGACGTCGCATACAAGCGGGAGCGAATGCTTGGAGAAACGCAGGGGGAGTCATGTTGGACTGAAACGTTTTGAAAAAGCTGAAAGGGAAATTCTTGAGTATGCGTGTTACACCGGCATGCCTGTATGATCTGGAGACAGTGGCGTTGACAGAACAGCAACAACCGCTGCTGCAAGTTTGTGAGAACAACTGGGTTCGTCGAATATAAAGAACAAAGAGGGTGGACAAAAGAAGGATGAACGACCTGAGGAAAGATGTTAGGATTCAAAGCAGTCTAACAAGATGATTATCGAGAAGCAATGTGAGATGGGCAGGCCACCTGGTAAGGATGAATGGAGGCAAACTAGCAAAGAGAGCAGAGGTGAAAAAACATCAACACTTCAGGAAAAGGTGGAGGCCACAGCAAATATAGGAGGACTGTTTGAGGCGGGATATGAGAAGATCGGAGGAAGATGAGAGATGGAGAGAGGGAGCGGCCTTTAGAAAACTATGAAAAGGAACAACAGAAAGAGGGGCTCGACAATACTTCACCTGACCCTCAACCCTATACAGCGGTGAACAAGAAGGAAGAGCGCCATTAGCTTGGTAAATAGTTATGTTTAATAAATGCAAGGAAGTGGTCAACATTTTCATAAATAGTATATAAACTGTTTATGAGAAACAACATTTCTATACAAAGTTTGCCAACTTTTAGCATCCCTCTACAAACATGGTGTTGTGTGACTATGGTGCAGCATTTACACACATTGTGCCTATGACAGTGACATGATTCTCCTCAGAGCACTTTTCTCCTGACTGACCAATCTCACTGACTGACCTATCTTACGCGTGACGAGGCCGCTAACATTGCTGATCATGACGATCCACAACTGGATGGTGGCGTGGAAGGTGGCGTTCACTATTCTGTTAAAGAGATGCCAGCGT
The DNA here is from genome assembly GCA_033239005.1 of Lamellibrachia satsuma. Taxonomy (NCBI): domain Eukaryota; kingdom Metazoa; phylum Annelida; class Polychaeta; order Sabellida; family Siboglinidae; genus Lamellibrachia; species Lamellibrachia satsuma. Next base: position 31,556,747 of record BSQZ01000001.1, on the reverse strand, counting down.
GCAGTCATTCATCCTGTGTCACACAAACACACAAGTTACACAGAACTGCTTCAATGACACAGATTAACCCGCACTTTGGTATTCTGCTGAGGAAAATTACAGAATCAACCAATTATATTTATCTCTGTTTGAGCGACACCCATTTTACCAGATGGTTGTACTCGTATATAAATGACGTACTCTTCTTGACTACAGCATGCTTATCAAAATAAACATATCCCTTGACAAGAAGGATGAAAAGGAAAGGATAAGTAACAACATCACAAAATTCAAGCAGGTTACCAAAATAAAAGCCATTACCATTCAGCACCAATACTGATTTATTAGAACACCTATAAAAGTGAGTTTTTTTTAATCTAATGTGACATTCTCCCCCCTCCCCACCGTTCATCATTATAGTTTTTGTAATATCTCTTCCAGTCATGAATCCTATGTATTTCCAAGAGGACCATGACTGGTTTGCTTGCAAGGCGATTATGTTTAGTTATGTGTCACGGATTTCGGTGGTGGTCCACGCAAAACCAGGGGCGGGCCGTACTTAGACTAAGCTCAACATATGAGTGTAAGAAATTTCCACAAATGAAAAACAACACCAAAGTAATCAACATGAATATGTTTACAATTAATCAAAACCTAACTGAAATGGTGCAAATGAAATAATAGACATCAGTGTTAATAAATTCGTCACAAGCAGAAAGGCGTATTTCACACTTATAATACAATGTTCCGAAAACAAACAAAAAAATAGTCACAGAAGCATGCCTTGTGACGCATAAAGTCAACAATACCCTTCGCGCATTCTGCTGGGTTGAGTAGAACGATAACTGATGTGGCCGTCGGTCGCATAATCTCACCGGCAGCAGAATACGTTCGACCGCAGTGATGTCGACGTTGTTGTCGGCTGGATGATAGTAGGCCAGATGTCAATAGATCGTGGAGACGGCGATGTTTCGTGACGACGGCTGACGCGGACGCTCTGATGTCACACACGGGGAAGACAGTTGAACGGTCAGCTGGGCGTACAGTATGTCAGCCGGCAATATGTCGTTGAGGCGGCTAACGTGTCGTGACGACGGCTAACGTGTCGTGACAATAGCTCGTGCGGACGCACTGGTGTCGCGCGCGCGGGGAAGGCAGCTGAACAGTCGGCTGAACGCTCTGTAAGTCGGCCGTCAACATGACGTGGAGACAACGAACCTGTCGTGGACGGTTCCATTACGTTGATACCCCTTTTAATATAATGTACCACGCCAAAAGCGAAAACATCATGGGTACAATTATTGCATAACCTGTTCATGCCCCATGCCTAACAATAAACTTCCAATGTGGGCTCCCACACAACACTTGGATACTATTATTGCATAACTTGTTGATGCAATCCGTCTATGTACACTCTAACATTTACCTCACCATATCCAGGAAAATAGTTCATATAATAGCAATTCGTAGAAATTTGACATTATGACACCTACCTGTGTAAACACACAAAGTGGGGATAGGCAACAGCAATCCGACTTTAGTGATCCGTGATACTGTTTACTCTAGGTCCACCAAAATGGTTTTTGGCTACCGCAACACATGTAAAAAGACCTCAAGTAAAGGTACGTTGTTATACAGCACGTTATCCAGTCCTTGGGATTGTTCAACGTGCTTACCATCGAGGTACCGAGATTAATAATGATAACACAAGTCACAATACAATGGTGATACAGGAGTGTCAATCATTAATAATCGCACGTGCCCATTAAATTATATGCGCACATAGGCTTAGGTGGTTAGTATTGATATCGAAAAAATATATATAACCTACTGCCATAATTTGGCATGTACCAACTACAAATCAGCATAACTAAATAGATTACTGTAATTGTATTTAGTCTGAAAAATAAAATGATACTCTGTAATAAATAATATATCCGTATAACATGGATAGGTTATATTAATAAAATACATTCATGTTGTCTATAAAGAAATAATAATAATACTGTCATAGTGCCATGGAAACTGGATACGTAGGTTCTCGCTACTTGAAGGTGTGCAAGTGTGCAAGTGCCAGACAATGCTTACGTCATTTGACGCAGCAGTGTCTCGGGAATGTCCGCAGGAGTTACGTAACACAGGCGTCAAACACGGCGCACCTTGAAACATGCGTCCTGTTTACTTCGCACTTGATGGACAACACCCTGAGTGTCTGTGTACAAGATATTCCCAATGAAAGCCCAACAGCCAGAAATCAGTTAATTTTTCCCAAGTTCATACAGAAATTCAGAAGGAGTTTTCGTGAGGTCTTCATTCACAAATAAACGAAGGTTTAGACCCGAGGCTGTATTGTGCTGTTTTAGGTTGATTCGAGCTCTGTATATAGCGTCCCTCCGACGTTCGCTATTTAGTGTAATAATTGTAATGCGTGGTCGCCCGCCATCCGTTTTAGGGTGGCCAATTCTGTGCGCTCTCTCAATCTCGTGAGACTGCAGGACTGGGGTTAACTTCGTATGATCATTGACAATGTCTAGGATTGCATCTTCAATTTCACCAATACCTACAGATTCGGGTATTCCTTCTATTCTCAAATTGGATCTTCTATGATATTGCTCGATGCTGTCTTTGGCCGATTCTAACAAGTCGACTCTACTTTCAAGTGCTTTGATTGTCTCGTCTTTCTCTTTCACAGTTTGTTTTAGTTGCTCAGTCTGAGCTGCTAAGTAGTCTATTTTGTCAGCAATCTCTTGCGGGAACAGAGCTCGTTTCAATTGTTTTATAACATCACTGTCACTCAGAGTTTCAATAAAGGTAAGTTTTAGAAGTTCATTGTCAATACCTTCAAAGCGAGTAGCCTCTGACGAGCTTTTTTGGCGATGCTTGGGCGGCATGATATCTTATTGTTGTTGGTTACACGTCTGAAAGGTTCGTCAAATGTGGCATGTCCAAGATGGACGTTCAATATGGCAACACGCTGAATCTGAAAGACCAATAGATTATGTACAAATCCACCCCCATCTTAGGGTATTGTGAATGTTTATTTCACCAGATTCATCGTACGGATCGTTGGAAGTTCGATGCCATTAGATAATTTCATTATTTTCCGTCGCTTTTTTAACAAGAGAACATCGTCACACGAGAGCTCAACGAAATGCGGCCTGCTCCTTCCGACGTTATGAGTCGGACCATATATAAGTTAACGTTTCCGCCTGATTGTATCCCTACCAATATTATCTGGACAATATCCTATCTTTAAATACATGGACACTATTCCGGAAATACTGTTTATCAGACAAAATATATCCTGGATATTGTTCTTCTACTGCTTTATATATACAGAATGTCTGCCAATTGTCCAGTTTCTGAGGTTTATTTTGACTGTCTTTGGAGACGTATAATTGAATTACAGTTAGTAATTTATTATTTAAGCAGTCACATCTGTCAAAAATGCAATTTGCTGGCCCAGTAATTTGAGTTAATAAAAAATTAAGGTGGCTCCTCGAATTTTACTATTAAATTCATGTGTCTCATGACCCTATTGTCTTATCAACTTATGCTCCTGTTGCATGCCATGATTTTGTCTATCCATTATACACTTTTGATTGGTCGATGTATGTATAATTATTATAATTTGTATTTACGGATATAAGAATTATTAGTTGTTATTTTTTCTTAAATTAAAGGATTCCTCTTCACATGACAGGCGGGTCCAGACTAACAACAAAGAGGTGCCCAGTTTTCCAATAAAACATCAAGAATAGCAACTATAGTTATCCATATTTCCCCACAGACAGCACTCTCTAGAAAACAGCGCAATGGAAGGTATATAAAAAATTATTACGTAACATTATATATATATATATATATATATATATATATATATATATATATACTAATTTACCTAAATATCTAATTCTTGTAATTAAACATCCTCTCAATGTGACTTTCCACATTCTCTATGGAGATGACCTTGAATGATGCCAAGGGCATCAAGCCAGGCTGTGTGCTGATCCTGTCATGGAAATTAGCTGTGTCCTAACCGTATCCATCCGGATAATATGACTTTAGCTGTAATCATAATCAATGCTTCAATTTGGATTATTTGAAAAGAAAATGTAGCTTTCTTTTGTATATTTTATCTTAAGTTACACAACTGTGGATATAAGAGTGCATAAACGCTATAAAAGTGACATGGTTATCAGCATTAAAAAATAGCAACAACACGCTTTTTCAATGCCCCTACTAATATTTTCTTATTTTCTAGTATAAAAAACATGCACACTGTGTTTTATTTATCTGTTTTGTATCACTGTTATAATGCAAAGCATGTTAATCGTGATGAAAAATAAATATAACGCTTTTTGTTATTTTTAATTATTACTATGAATATGGGTATATCAAGGACACATTAGCTATACAGTGACCTTAATACACAAATCTCAACAACTGCTGTATTTGCAAGATATTTATGAATTACACATCGTAGTTTCATTCAAAAGATGACAATTAAAATATGATGAAACAACATCCTCATAGAAATAGCGAATTGCTGGTGCAATTTTGCACAACATTTCATTTGTCCATATACTTATACAAAACTATCTCCGCTGCGACCCCCCACAGACCACTGATTGGCCGTCACGAGGAGCCTTACCTGCCAGCTCTGTGTCATGGCATGGCACACCCCGACCTTACCTGCCCTGTTGAGTGCAGCCACCGTGTGATTTACCTGCCAGTTCTGTGTCATGGCATGCCATACCCCGACCTTGCGTGTCATATTGAATGGAGCCAATGTGAGCGAAAACCTTCCACGTTGAGAGATTTACATGCAAGTGTTTTCATTGTATGCCACACCCCGACCTTGCATGTCGTACTGAGAGCAGCAATCTTGAGATATTTAACTGCCAGCCCAGTGTCATGATGTGCCACACCCTGCCTGTCCTACTGAGTGCTGCGAGTTGATTGCCAATGAAGAACAGGTTGTTCATGACAACATACATCTAGAATTTGCCTGCAAGGGGTGAGAACACTTTTATTCAGTGAAGTAGCACGACGTTTTCACCTTACACAAAGCACAAATTTTAATAAAACAGTTGTTTATGGACCTGCTAAATCACTTCACTTCACTTCACTTTCCCATAACCCGTAAGGATCGTTGGGGCACCATTGATGACTTTCTAACCAGCTCTCTCCACGTTTCCCTGTTCTCTACAGCCCTCTGGGAGTCAGCGAACTCCATTCCTGTCCACTCTTTGATGTTGTCTTCCCACCTCTTCTTCTGTCTACCTCTTCGTCTCCCCCCTCTTACGGTACCTTGCAAGATAGTTTTTGCAAGGCCAGATGATCGTGATACGTGACCGTACCACTTCAGTTTACGCTTCTTAACTGTTGTAAGAAGGTCGTCATATGGTCCGATGGCTTGTTTGATCTTGTTACGGACAGCATCGTTAGTAACATGGTCTTTGTATGATATGTGCAAGATCTTCCGGAAGCATCCCATTTCCATGGCTTGTATCCTCTTCTGTAGATCTGCTGAAAGGGTCCATGTTTCACACGCGTACAGAAAGATGGACATGACAAGGGAGCGCATCAGCCTTATTTTCGAACTGACCGTGATGTTTCTGTCGTTCCATAAGGGTTTCAACCTTGTTAGTGCTGCTGTTGTCTGTGCAATCCTGGCAAGTATCTCTGGTTTGGAACCCTCATCTGTGATAATTGATCCCAAGTACCTGAAGCTTGTTACTGCCTCAAGTCTCTGTCCATTAACTTTGACCTCTGTGCTGATGCCTTGTGTGCTGTTTGTCATCAGTTTGGTCTTTTCGGCACTGATCTCCATGCCGTACGATGAAGATGTTTTCTCAAGGCGCTCCACTAAATTGACTAGTTCTTGTTCATCTCCTGCTAGGCCGTCGATGTCGTCAGCAAAACGAAGGTTGGTGATTGTCCTGCCTCCAATGCTTACAGTGCCTTGGTGGTTTTCTAAAGCATCAGTCATTATCCTTTCCAGAAAAATGTTGAAGAGCGTTGGTGATAGTAGGCATCCTTGTCGAACTCCAACAGTTGTTCGAAACCAGTCTCCTATGCTGCTGTTGAAGGTTACTGCACTGGTGGCATTGTCATATAGGTGTTCAATGGTTCGGTCAAGCTTGGAGCCAATGTTGTACTTCCTCATGGTTGCCCATAGGGCCGCATGCCATACCTTATCAAAGGCCTTCTTGAAATCTATAAAGACATGATACAGGCTTTGCTGATGTTGAAGGTGTTTCTCGCAAAGGATTCTAAGGTTGAAGATCTGTTCAATGGTGCTCCGTCCTGCTCGAAAATCCGCTTGTTCTTCAGCGATAATCTCTTCTGCCTGGGGTTTGAGTCTGTTGAGTAGTATCTTCAACATGACTTTGCTCGGGTGGCTGATGAGGCTGATTGTTCTGTAGTTTTGGCACATCTGTAGGTTGCCTTTCTTGGGAAGTGTGATGATCAGTGACTGAGTCCATGGGGTGGGCCATTCTCCTGTCTGCCAGATCTTGTTGCAGATTGTTGTAAGTGTGGTAATCAAGGCTTCTCCCCCAGCTTGAACCAGTTCTGCTGGTATGTTATCAATTCCAACTGACTTTCCTTTTTTCAGAGACTTTACTGCAGCCTCTACTTCCTCACGAAGAATGGGGTAGTCGTCCTCTTCAGTAGTCTGTGGACAGTTTAGTACTACTGGGTCTCCGTTGGTGTTGTGGCTGTACAGTTCTGAGCAGTATTCTGTCCATCGATTGAGGATCTGCTGTTCTTCTGTCAGGCATTTCCCTGATTTGTCTTGGATAGTAGTAGTTATCCCTTTTTTCACTGATGTCAGGTCTTTCACTATTTGATAAGCCTTCTTGCTGTTGTTCTTGCTCAAGCTGTCTTCCATTTCACAGCACTGTTCTGCTATCCAGTTATCTTTTGCTCTTCTCATATCTTGTTTGATCTTCTTGTTGACTTCTCTGTATTTTGCTGCACCTTCAGGATCACATTTTCTCCTTTTGAATTCCCTTCTTTTGTCACAAAGATCTAGGATGTCTTCTGTGACCCATGGTTTCTTTGTCCGACGGTGTTTTCCAAGGATCTCGCTGGCTGTGTCGGTCACTATTTTGTTGAAGGTGTTGGTCAGCAAGTTCACGTCGGTATATTTGTCATCCAGTATGATAAGTGGTGCAAATTTCCCACCTATCATTGCTTTGAATGCTTCTGCTACATCAGGATCCTTAAGTTTCTCGATGTCAAATTTTATTCTTGTTGGCTTTGGTTTGCTGATCCTCTTCAGGCGAATGTGGAAGGTTGTCATCAGCAAGTCGTGATCACTTCCGATATCTGCTCCTGGAAAGCTACGTGTCCTGGCAATGTTCACTCCTGTGTGAAAGCGCCATTTCACCAAGATGTAGTTGATCTGATTGTGGTGTTTTCCATCTGGGCTGTGCCAGGTCCATCTGGTAGATGTTTTGTTGGGCCAAATGTGTTCATTGCAAATTCGAGGAACCTGTGACCTCTTTCATTTGTTTCCGCGTTGCAGAATGGTCCACAAGTGTCTTGCCAGTTGGACTGCGCATCCTTTCCCACTTTTGCATTCCAGTCTTCTAGTACAATAAGATTGTCTTTCTTTGGCGTTTCCTCTATGACTTCTTGCAGCTGGCCATAGAAATCTTCCACCTCACTGTCGTTATAATCATACGTTGGGGCATAAACTTGTATGACTGTCATGTTGAAGGGAGTTGCCTTCAGGCGGATTGTGATGAGCCTGCTGGAGATAGGGCGACAACCCATGACATTGTTCACGATGTCTTTGAGAACAAGAAACCCAACGCCATGTTCGTGTTTGTCTTTCTTGCCACTGAAGTAGACCTTGTGCCCTTCTTTGGTCGATGTTTCACCAAAGCTTTTCCATCGCATCTCGGCATTTGTATCTCTCCATATCATGTGTGAGTTCTTTCAGTTTTCCTGCAGCTCTCAATGTCTTGACGTTCCATGTGCCGATGGTGATGTCGTTTCTTCCACGTATCTTTTTGGTAGGGGCACCAGTAGCATACTTAACACCCCCGTCCTGATGTACGGCGGGTGGCGCGGTCATTTTTGACCCGGGCTGCGACCGATCCGGTATGTGATTCAAACTGGTTTTCATGATCATGGTGTGTCTAGGGCAGATTTGCAACCTAGCGGAGCCCATCCCTCTCCAGGCTGGTTGACCACAGCCGATATCCACCAAAAAAGTGGCTCGCCTTGGTCCTGAACACGTGGTCGTTGAACTCATCTTGGAGCCCTTCCGTCCTGGCCGTTGACTTCATCGAGGAAGACGTCCGCCCTGTGATGTCATGTTAACATCACCGTATTTTACCCATACGTGGTAGACTCGTGGGGGCGGGAGCGTCTTATTCCATCCCGTACAGGTCCACTGGACCTGCCCACTGCCCGTAAATACTACTGCTAAATGAATATATTTAATCCACATAAAAGTACTTCGGTCTGAATGAATCAATTTAGTCGACTGGACTAAAAAATTCAATTCAAATTTATTGTAACTCTATACAATAAGGACAAATACAAAGCAGAACGAAGTCCTATCTAATCGCATAAAGTGAACAATAGGGGAAGAACAATATATAATGGTGTACTCCCTTTTAGTTTCATCAACTACAGTTTTGAGCTATGGGCGGTTTGGAACATTTGTTCTTGGCGAAATAGATTTGTACTTAGCAGAGACCGAAAACCACATAAAACTGCAACAATTATGTCCAAACCAACGTGTTATTTTATGACAATATTGAACTGACGTACGTCGCCTCTAAATAACATACTAACAGAGGTTCAGCCCGTGAAACAAACATGTAAGTGGACGTAGATGTGGACGTGTACATGTAGCTAGCTACGCTTACATTTTAATATCTTCACATTCGCCGGTATTTCATTCCTTAGACCTTGATATAATCCCATTCCTTCTACGAGAGAAGAATGAACATTCCAGAAATGTTCCTGCATTATGAAACAGCACAATTGAAACACAGTTTCGTCACAGGGATGGAACTTTTGCGTAGACATTCCTCTTGGCAGGCGGCGATGCGTTGCTGGTTGATTTCTCAGAGTTCGTTCTGAACACCGTAAATATGCGGTAGGTGAAACATGACTATTGGCTTTCCACTTGGAGACACTTGCTTTCGTGATGGTCTAATAACGTGGATGTACCAAATATGGACCATGCTATCAAGTTCTTCGTAGAAGAGAGAGAAAGATATAGAACGTGGGAAAAAATAACAATATACGAAGATACTATTATAACGTAATATAAGCCTGCAAACTAAAATAAATAACGTGCAAAACTATGACTTCTGATAAGCGGTGTGGTGATAGGTGTGGTGGAATCTTGGATTCACACACACACGCACGCAGGCACGCACGGTCGCACGCACACACACACGCACAAACATACACACACAAACGCACACACGTACGCACGCACCCACACACACACACATACACACACAAACACGCACGTACGCACGCACCCACTCACGCACACACACACACACCCACACACACACACACACACACACACACACACACACACACACACACACACACACAAACACACGCACACACATTTTGCAGAAGTCATCCCAGAAAACCACGTCTATTAATGCTAAAGATATGACAATACTGTTATTGACATTTGTTTATTTCATAGCTACAAACCAACTATCCCAGAAGCGAAAAAACCTTTGAGAAGGGAAATACGGAGTTAAGTACGTAAACCGTGTCTTTCCGTTGTCCCATAATTAATAATGTCTTATAATACAAGCGACCTAAATAATACAAGTGGTCTTAAATTACGACTGTTCATACAAATTTAAATTATTCTATTGGGTCACACCACACGCTCAAGTGACTTCATTGACATTGTTGTTGTGTAGGAGCGGAACGTTCGAGTCCCAAAAATGAGTGGCCAAAGGTATATAGTCGGAGGCTGTAGTAACCGCACCACGAATGAAACTAGTTTGCACAGGTTTCGTCCAGAGGAAAAGCTCCCTCGCTTCACCTGTCGTGGGTTTGTGCAGCGAAAAACACGATAATGCCATGGAATGGGCTGACCCCTCTCTACTCTCAGTGTCATCTGCGTTGGGGCTGAGTTTTTCGATGAAATGCAGCTATAAAATCTGATGGCAGAGCAAGAGATATCGTAACGTTCCCTCGAGCCAGATGCCATCCCAACAACAGTTTCTGCGTCGAATGTTCGACGTACACGCAACAAGCGACAAACAACAGCCATCATCAAGACGAGGAAGCAGGTAGGCCTAGCAATCACTGCCATCAACTGGTCGTGCATCAAAGTTTCCCTCCCTCCCATATAAGATAACCCATATAAAACATGAATTTTATTTGCGCATGGCATTGCAGATATGAGTATTAAAATTACTGGTGCTGGGATGGAGGGGTGAAAATTGCTGGGGGGAGCGACGGGTGAACATTTCCAAACAAGCAATAATTATAGGCATGGTCGTGTACATTAAAACTGAGACTGATATATATCACTGGTGTGATTAATATACAATGTTCCATTTTGTTTTATGAACTATGCCGAATAGAGGGTCTGCATTAAAAATTACTGTGAACATTACACCCCAGGTTCGTTTATCATTGCCTAGCAACTAATAATACCAGTGTTGTGATTAATATCAGCTGCACGACAATGTACATAGTTTTAGAAAATAGCATCATTCAGACATTTATATTTTTTATTGTTACAAGTTCAGGGATGGGTCCAATTATGTAATTGTAATTGATTACAGCAACATTGTGTAATTGTAATTGATTATGGTTTCAAAATGTTGCTGTAATTGTAATTGTTATATTTTGTATAATTGAAATTTTATTTCAATTACAATCAATTACAGTACGTTTCATATCACAAACTACCTGAACGAATTGTCAATAAAAATATAATTTAAGTCTCACATGAGTTGAAAATCCAGACTAATAATAACACCTGCTTATATATTTATATTTAAGTCCCAGTATTCACTGTCTGGTGGGTACTGGTCAGTGGTGCTAGTGGTGGGTAGCCTTAGCAATTTTCCATTAAGTTGGTAACAGCCAGGAAGCAATAAACAATGCACAGACATTGTCAGACAAAGGCTAAACTGGTATTCAAACAACATGGAAAGACCTGTAGCCTGATATTGCTTCAGAAAATATCAGCTCAGTGAAATGTTGCAGAGTTAGCAAGCCAATTACACCCCTTGTATTGTGGTGGGTTGGAGACAGGTCAGGTGGCAAGGACCATTTATATGGCCTCTCTTCCCATTCCCAACTCACACAAAGCAAAGGGCAGACCAATTAAGAATGTCAGCTTAGAGCAGGAGCTACAACCTCACAGTAAACACATCAAACCGTATTATTAGTATTTTCCGAAGAAAAATTTAAGAAATGTGCACGGATAAATGTCTGCCTTGGAATATGTCCTGTTGGATTATGTCTGGATATTGCATTGTATTTTTATATAATAAAAATATGTTTTAAACGGCTATCTTTTTATTTAGTATAATTCAAAGTCACAATTCAACAAAATGTACAAACATTATCGTTATATTTGTTTATCAATTGTGTACAAAATATTGAAATTCAGCAAAACGCGCAAAAATACATAATTAACAAATGCTGAATATCTTTGGTTCCGCATAATGTAATTGTAATTGTAATTGAAATTGAAACAGTATAATTGTAATTATAATTGATTTGGATTATTTTAATTATGACTGTAATTGTAACTGAAATTTTTAAAATATTGTAATTGATATAATTTTGTGTAACTGGACCCAGCCCTGTACAAGTTAGCTTAAATACCTATAGCTAATGAAATTTTGACCATTATTGTTTGCATTAGTTATTAATTTTTTTTAGTTTTAGCTAAGGAAAGTGTCTGCAGCCAAAGCCCCTCGTTCCAAGAAAGCTTTGCATACCACTGCATCTATAGATGCAAGTTAAAATTTTATATTGTCATACAATGATTCAATAATATTCATTAACTATTAAATATTGTCACCAGTAGCGCACATTATTATATATGAAATTCCACGGTAACAGAAAAAATATTTTTTTTTGCATATGTTTATATTTTCAAGACCAGCATATGCCTAGAAAGGAATGTTAAATATGATATGTAAATACAAACCCGACCCTATAATAGGTTGCTGTATTAAAAATATATTAAAAATATTAATATTAATATTAAAAAATCTAACAAATGGATGAAATTATGAAAATTTTTATTTTGGTAATGGAATTACACAGAAATAAACAACGTAAATTTCCAACATGTCATGACAGTTCATGTTAAGAGAATTTCAAGTAACTTAATTTCAATCAATAGTTAGTTCTCATGAAAACCTTTATGACTTTTTGGTAAAGGAATCACAGACAAAATGTATCACCGTCCTGTTCAAAGTATGAGATGTGCAGTACGTATTGCTTTCTGCATTTAGAATTTAGAGTATATTAACCTAAATAATCAGCAAAATAAAATAAATCAGTTGAGAGTTAGGAAGATGGGGTGGGTGTTGCCTTTTCATTGTCTGCAATGCTAAAAATGCACCTCATTGGAAATGCTATTTTTAAAGAAAATGAACCGATGACACTAAAATTTTTACTTTTACTTTGGTCAAAATTCTACACGTTTTTGATATAAGTAGTGAAACTTTGGTACTGCTCCAAAAAAAAAATATTTTTAGCAGTCTGGGTTCTCCAATACGGATTTACCCATATATTTCCTGGAATATAGAATGCCAATAGAAAATGACACTGTCAGATAATTAAATAAATAATTGCTGACTTGTTTGTCTGCAGAAATGTTATTATAATAATAATAATAATAATAATATTTTTTCTATAGCGCTAATTCCCGCATGGCGGATCGATGCGCTGTACAAATGTATATTAATAAATATAAATAGATAAAATGTACCTTATTAAAAATATATATATATGAACACTGGTTTTAAGACGTACAATACTAAAAGAGGAATGTAAATTATATAAATAAAATTAAACTTACAAAACGTTTTAGCAACTGTTAATTGAATCAGTTAAATGTTTGGTGGTGTGTGGCATCAGTGTGGAATTTCTGATATTGTTCATGTGTGCATTAGTGCTTGTTTATGTTAGTTCATGCATTAGTGCATGTTTACCTCAATGAATGTTTTACTCAGAAAGCTGGCAAGGCATGAGCAATATTCTACGGCCACGACTTAATAAATGCCCTGACCTAACAGGCATCTATCTTCAAGCAGAAACACAGACAGAGACTCATGCAGTTTCTGAAATGCGTCTACTTAGTGTGGACAAAAATGCAGCAATGTAGGATGATTGCTTTAAAGAGCATGCTAGCAGAGAGGACACATGTATTTTTTTCACACTTCGCAGTGCATGAGAAAAAATAGGGTTTGTGTTGGCAACAGTCATATGTCCTGTACAACCTGTCACTACAAGTCACAAGTACAAGCTGTATTCCGAAGTATACACGGGCAGTCGTGGTCAGAAACCGTACTTTGGGAAACACAAAGTTGAAGACACATTCTGGTCACAACTAACACACCTTCCCCAAGTCGACATGGGATGCAAAAAGACATCCAACCGGGTTGCCACAATTACTTCTCAGTCCATGACTGATGACCTACAGCAGAACAGCAATCAATATCAGCATGGATGTGAGGTACAACTCAACATCCCTGGAAAACAGCTACGGATGTGGACAGCAGGAGATTATTGATGTTCATTTGGAGATCAAACTGTGCAAACTAGGTGCATCACTTCACAATCAAGGTTAAAATATGTTGTGGCCAGGCCATCAAGGATGTACAGCCACGGTATACTTTTTACAAAAATCTGCATCCATGTTTTCTGCTTCCATTGCCATGAGTCAGACCACAATAGAGAATTGTATTGGTGGCCATGTTGACGTTTTGTCTGTTTATGGGAAAACCTGACCATCAAAAATTCAGAAAAATAAATTTGCAGCAACTGCCATCATTTCACTGACATGCTCACCGGCTTTTGAAAAAATCATATACTTCCAGCTCTTTTAAAACGCTCCAGCGGCCGATGCCCATCAATTGCTCTCTTCCTCCTTGTTCCTTGCTGCACAGGGGTAAGGGTCAGGTAAAGTATTGTCGAGTCACTCTTTCTGTTCTTTCTTTCCATAGTTTTCTATCGGCCGCCCCTCTATCCATCTTTCATCATCACCTGATCTTCTCATGTCCCTCCTCACGCAATCCTCCCATCTCAGCTGTGGACTTCCCCTTTTCCTGTGTCCATTTTCCACCTCTGCTCTCTTTGCACGTTTGTTTGCTTGCATTCATTCTTACCAAGTGGCCTGCCCATCTCATCATGCTTCTCACCAATCTTCCTGTTAGGCTGCATTACATGCCAACCTCTTTCCTCAGGTCGTTCTTCCTTCTTCTGTTCACACTCTTTGTTCTTGTTATTCGACGAACCCAGTTATTCTCACACACTTGCAGCTTCTGTTGTTGTTGTTGTTCTGTCAATGCAGCTGTTTCCAGACCATACAGGCAATATTTGCACAAAAAGCCATGTATTCATGCGCTCACGTGGCCCATAGCAGAAAATTCCCATAAATCCCTCCGCCAGTTTAACTCTCAAAAATGCACTATTTCACAGCCAATAGCTTCTACAAAGAAACCTGTGAATATTCGTGCTCAAAGACACTCATGTCACGTAATATGAATTTATTAAATTCCCATTTTACAATTTAATATGCCCTACATTCGTGGTCTTACCCCATATAAAAATGGTATATTCATCAAGATTAAGTGCTTTGACTCTCTTTTTAAAAGTATGAAGTGATGTACAATCGTCTAGATTATTCTTTATCACTATATTATTCCAGTATTTGGAACAAGTATATCCCAATGTATTTTGTCTGATTTTTGTATAGCAATTAATGGACGTTCTGACACTGAATTTACATCTTGGTTGTTTAAAAAGAATATCCATACAAGATGTGTTACAATCATGATCTTTCATGTCTTAACATTTTATGAAATACACAATTTGGCAATTAAGTTATATATACCAGTTTTATATACAGAGACCACTTTATGGCATATAGAAGCAATTAAATATAAATATAAAATTTTTCATTGGATGATTTATTGCTCTGTTACAGCAGTAAGGATTAAAACTTAAAGCATAACACTGTAATTTAGTTTGCAGGACAGAAAAACTCGAGCACATCATGTCCTTCGTGCTCGTCTTCATGGGCAGCCCAGATTGTATGAGCAACCCCACTTGAGGGCAAAACTTGCAGAAGCCCTCGACTTACTAAAACCCCCGGATAAGTATCATGTCAAAGTACGTCTGTCAACATTCATTTGATCTTTGTGCATTATTAAAGGTACGGTAGGTGTTCGTAAAACAGTTTTTTTATTATAAAATTGTGTTATTTAGTGTAAATTATATATACTGTAACATATGCCGACCGGCCAAACGTGTCGAAATGAAGACGCAATTTTTAATTCGACGCTTACAACACTCGACGTCGCTGGTCAGTGCACTTTCCGAACAGCTTTCGGCAAGTTCCGAGAAGGTCGCGACCCAAGGAGGTGGAGCTTGTATTATGTCAGCGCCTGTCACTAGTAACGGATGGTTCGTCAACTCAGCTGGAGGTACGTTATAGCACAAATTGTCGTAAATATTCCGTTTGTCACTGTGTCTGAGAAATTACCTTCGTTTGAGATTTGTTTCATTTTATTGATTGTTATCAACAAGCAGTCCATCAAAAAACATTCTATATTATTCGTACATTTGATTTGTCCGATTATAATTTATGTTCGTCTCGAGAGTGCCGTTGCCTATTACCTATGGCTAATAAAAACATTGGCTATATCGTACTACTAGCGTATTAGGGACCTACGTGTAATCATCTAATGCCAGAAAAGACGTACGTGTAAAGCATGTTTCGTGTATACAGTCTATCGGTTAAACCATATATAATAAGTGTATATATGTCGTAATAGTTTTTGAAGTTGTTGACATCATTTTGGTTTGCATGCATTCGTTTTCGGTTCCCATTTCGCGGAATAAGACTGGCGATTCTTTCGTGCATATCTGTTATAAAATAAAAGTAAATAAGACAGCACATTTTATTTTCGAGTGCCACCATCTTCTGTGAAAACTGTTGCATTTGTGTGTCCCGCCACGGTAAAATTTCCTTGTTTATAATGTAGCAAACAATGTCAATAATTGTTTTCTAAAGTGATGATAAAATGTATGTCATAAACTGTATTGGTTATAAACGCAAATTTAGCAACATCACATCCTTTCATCCACAGAGTTTCAATGGTTCTAAGGAAAGAAATGCAGGAAGAGAAAGAGGTGGCATGAAAAGAAGGGGTGCATGAAGAGGAAGCGGTGCAAAAAGAGGGCAGAGAGCATCGAGAGGAATGAGTGGCAGGAGGCGTCGACGTGGCAGAGCAAGTCTAGTTACACTGAACAGAGAAGACTGTGCACGCATGAGGAAACTGAGAAGCCAGAAAACGGAGAGACTACAGGTAAAATTGTATTTATATGGAATTACACAATTGTAGTAAAAAAATGCAGCTGATACAGGTCTCTATATTATTGTTTAGCCTCATTTATGGTATTTTTATGCATGCAATAAACTGCAGTGACATAACTTATATCAAATTAATTATGAAGTGTAATGCTTCTGCAGATGGCCGAGAAGGAGCCAGGCCTCTTATTCGATATTGAGGCAAAATACACCACGAACAGTGGGAAGTGTGGTTGCTCCAAATTGGTCATTGCCAAGAAATGACCAGCGATGTCGAACGATTATGCTGCAACAAGCAGCCTGACAAATATTTCAGCCTTCGACCTGTAAGTAATACAAGAAGGTGTGTGGCAGCGGTCTCAATCTCCTAACCACCTGTTTTTGGGGCCAACTTCCCATCTCCCATCTGTTTGTGGGTCCAACCTTTTACCCAAACTCCCACTTCCCACCAATTTTTAGAGTCAATCTCCTATGCAATCTACCACCTCCCACTATTTTTTTTAGATTTAAACTCTCACCGATTTTTCAGACCAACCTCGCACTTTCTGCCACCCCAATTACTTGTGTACTGTAGTGAACATCATTTTCTGAAGTTACATATTTCTTACTACAAATCAGTTTAGTAGCAGGGCTGGAGTTATTATGATGATAAAGAAATGATAATTATTGTGTTAATTACATAATTATAACGAAAATAATCGATTTTAAATTCACAAAATGATAATTAACCCATGATGAAAAATAATTATCATCATGCCATCAGGTTATTTAATTATGTTGTCACCATTTAGGAGGATATACCAGATTCCATGAGTTTCTCCAGGCTTTTTGATGTTTCAATGAGTTTCACCGTGGAGTATACATAGCAGGAGACACTGACAGTCAGTCACTGCTGAATGCCTAAAATTTCCTATAAAGCCTACTTTGAAGCATACTTTTAATTAAATTCATTACACAACTGTTTTGTACACAAGTCTATGAAGACATGCTCCACAGGCTTGCCACTGAAGCCATTCACTCACTGGTGATCAAGTAATGGATAAGGGTTACACACTTACAGCAGTGGACCAACATGAATACTGACCAACACTATGCAGATTGTCTTCAACATTTGTATCACTAAATCTAAATCAATCATTGCAGCTCCCTGCCCTTTCATGCTGGACAATGCTTGAACAAACACAAACACCTTATTATACCAACTTTCTTACAGACTGTACATCATTGGCTCTAACTAACTGATCTCATTAAGAACTACTGAACAAATATAATCAGCTGTCCATGAAGCAACAACAGAACAGTATGGGATAACCAGACTGTGTTACATCAGCAGACAACTGTCAAGCATCACTCTTTCTTTGTTTGCGTTTTGTTAAGCCGTCATGTCTACTAAAAAGTTTTCCATGCTGCAACATGGTTTGATATGTGATTGATAATGAAAATGATAACGAAGAATTATAAATTATACACATACCTAGTGACAAGATGAGTTGGTGGAGCAGGCCCTGTTGCGATGTTGGGTGCAATGTTTCTGGGATTGTCACGCTTGATGCCACGCTTCCTGGCTTTGGGCAATTCATCCTCTATGCAGGCACAGATAATTGTCTCCTGCAGGCTGACAATGTACTCATAATGTTTCAGTTGCTGCTCTGGCACAATTGTCCAGTTTTTCCCTCTTTTGTTGAATACCTTGTGGTAACTGTAAATTAACAAACAAACTTAATGATGTGTTATACAACAACTCTTGTTAGGCAGAATGGCATTTGCAAGACATTCTCCATTCCACATGCTGATGCTATGTACTGTTTCAACGTAAATAGCTAAATGATTGAACACAAATGTAATGTTATTGAAAATACTGGATATGAATATACACATACTGTTTTTATTTTGTACTGTATTACTGGTTACCTCCCATTGGAAATGTTAATATATGTGAATGATGTTTCTTTCTTTGTGTAAACAGCCATCTGAAACATTGTTTTAATCACTATGTAGTCTTCTTTACAAAATACTAACTAACCCAAGGGGCTAAGTAGAAACATAATCCAATGATAATCGTTATTTATGCTATAATGGAATGTCATTGTTGTGTATAACAACAATGTATACAAGCTATGCTTACACAGTGTGCCCTTTGCTGTTTGTCTTCAGTGGCAAACCTTTGTGCTTCTTCTATTGCTGCGTGGAAATTCCGTGCCCGATACACTAGGAAGCTGCAATAGATAAGTTTTAACTGTTATGTTTCATAAGCATGATCCAGTTGCCAACTCCACCGCTGGTGGACTTTGGAGCAAACACTGTGAACATGGACATTCCAGCTAAGTTTGTTATCAAGATGGACACCTAGGTATTTGTATTGACCGATCTGGGCAATTTCTTCACCATGGATAACAACAGGCAAGTGATCGGCAACAATACATTTCGCATCAAAAATCATCTCTTGAGTCTGACTAACATTGAGTTTAAGGTGGTTGTTGTCACACCAATGTACAAAGCTTTCAATTTGAATATACTGATGTCAGAATCAGCATGTAACAGACTAAGAATAGCCGAATCATCAGAAAATTTTATTATGTAGTTGTTAGTACTGCTGCTGGTACAGTCATTTGTATATAGAAAGTACAAAATTGGCAAACTGACACAACCTTGGGGTGCACCGATATTTGTTACCACAAAGAGTCTGATTTGTTTTAACAAGCTGCACTATGTCTGAACAGGGTGTGAGGTTGGATAAGGTTGAACGCCAAGCTAAAGTCATCTATAAACAGTAGTCTAGCATAAGCCTTGGGCTTGTCTAAGTGTTTCAAAATTAAATGGACAACAGTGTTGACAGCATCATATGTTCCTCTGCCCTGCTTGTAGGCATATTGGAATGGTTCAAGATAGTCCTGAACGTCTAACCTCAGTTTACAAGCCACTAAGCATTCCAAACATTTCATGACAGTTGATGTAAGTGCAACAGGTCTGTAATCATTGTTTTCTTTTGGGCAAATTATCTTTGGTACAGAAGTAATATATGAGGTTTTCCAGAGTATTGGTACCCTGTGGCTATCGACCGAAAGTCGGTATATGGGGCACCAAGCCGGTGCCAGCTCCTCAGCAAATGTTTTCAATAAAAAAGCTGGAATGCCATCAGGACCAGTTGCTTTCCTACTACATACATATTGGAAGACTTTAGTAACAACATCTACATAAATTTTAAGCCTATCGGCATTACTGACAAACACATCGCTGAGCACAGAATCGCATCTACTGGAAGAGTTATGAGTATCAAAACGTCTGTAAAAATCGTTCATTTCATCAGCAAAAGCCTGTTCATTTGTATATCTAGTTCTCTGCATTTATAATACAAGTTGAAATACTAGAACAAAACAAACAATAAATAAACACGATTACAGATCACCAAAGTGTTTGGTCACATTTACTTTTTTGTTAGTGACACTTGAGAAGCCACTTTCAAAGTTGACTCAACCAGTTGTCTAAGCCAGCTAAATGCCATGGCTAAATCAGAGTGGGTTGACGGCTCCAGTGATATGTTTATTAAATCAATAAATATTATCACTTAATATTGTGTCAAAATATAATTATTTTTTTAATCGTAAAATTTATTGTGCTCAAGTATCAGTGTAAATGTGCAAGAATGTACCTTTGTATTTAATATATGGTATTTGAATAACACAATGTTGTTACTATATTTATCTGTGACTTTCTTAGGCAATTTTGTGACTTTATTTTAATTCATTTTTTATGTAGCTTTATTTCCAGTCACTATCCTTACATGTATATCATTGTCAACATAGACAAATATTTAGTTGTATCTGTAACATACCTTAACCTTTCATTAAATAACTGTTTTATTTGCATATTTCATGCCCCATGTTACAGTGGCCTACTTTTCATTTAGTGATGTGCCCATCAAATTGAAGTTGGATGGTAGCAATGTGCATGCATGTAATGGGTTGTCCACAGTACATTAAAATAATTAATTTCCTAAATATGTGGTGAGTACCCATAATTGGTAATGTTTATACTGTTTATATTCTATACTGTAGTTAAAGTTTATATAGTATATAAAATATTATTCACTTTGATTACCAGTTGCTTTCTGGATTTTTTTTTGTCAAATGCTGGTTTTTTGTTTGACATAGTTATATGAACATCTGTCCACATGCACAATTCACACCAGGAGGGCTGGTATATTACTGCTAGTCTGGGATGGTTTTACATTACAACCCACTTGGAGGCATTATGTTTAACAATGAGACAATGGATGTGTCAATGAGGCAGGGCAATACACAACACATACCATAGAACCTGATAACAGATTGGACTGATGCTTATCTGTGTGCACTGATGGGACAGTAGTGACTCACTGAAGCTTCCAGTGTTGTTACAACAATGATTGCCTTTTAACTTAAAACAACCATTCTTCCATAACCGTTCTTCTTTCCACATCTTTAGGTGATCATTTACGTGTTTGTCCATATTATGATGTAACTTTTTCAATTTGCTACATTTCAATGGGCCAATTCTTTCCCACCATAATTTATCCAAGCATGAGCATGAAATAGGGCAACACTTAAATGCCTGACAACTACTTAGTGTACATTATTCATCAGGCATTTTGTATAACAAAATGTGAATCCGATAAGTGGAGGGTAGAAGGGAGTGGAGAAGAAGAAGACCGAGACTGAGATGGGAGGACTGCGTGAAGAGAGATTTAGTGGGAGGGGAATGGAGAATGAGGGTGAGGGATAGAGTGGAGTGGAAACGGTAGTAAAATGGGACTAGTTATGAAGAAGGGGGAAAATAAATCATCAACCAGTATCAGTGCCAGCCTCACCGGACTACAGGGAAAAAGAGGAGAGCAACAACAATAATTAGTCTAAGCACATGGGTGAGTTTTTGCTACACTAAGCCTATGGCATGGAGATTATCAACATGCCACATATGTAACATGCAGGCACTATGTTTTATGTGGGTGTGTGCGTGCGCACGGCTACAACCAATCAAACAGTGTCCTCGACCAGACCTGTGGCGGAAGTACTCGGTACACGAGTAAATTTTTTTTAATACTCGTACTTGCCATTCCTACACATAGCACACCCCTTTTTCCAATAGCCATGACTATGATACCAAAAAAAGACAACATACAGCAACTTTTCCCAGTAAGAAACACCCGGTTAAGCAAACAGTTGTTTAATTTAATTTATATTGTAGCCTGTCAGGTTGCGTCGGTAGGATCGTAACGTTAGTTCCGTCACTTAGTTCCGTTGCTTTACATGCCTCTCACATACATGAACGAATTACACATAAACCCACATTCTGGAAACAACTTAACTGGTGTTAAACCTGAATTGTGTGAAGGCACCACATGCGACAAGAAAATGTACTAACGTGTCGAATAGAATGTCTGCCACTTCACTGTCTTTCATTTTTAAGACAGTCTTCAGGCGATCCCAACGTCGCTTTTGGTTTTTTAGTGTCACTCGTGTTGCCAATCTCGCTTTATCCAACTCCTTTTTCCTCCTCGTCGTCGCGGAACGCAACGGCCGGTGCACGCACAACCCGCCTGTCACTGTCAGCCATGTTGCCGGAATGTCAACAAACTCTGAGCTAGTCGCCGGTGCGCACGCGTTGATGCCGCCATCACGTGATGCATCTCATTAACGTTCGGCAAAGCAAGCTTCGCCTAGCTCCGCCCCTGTGGTTTCGCGCCATAAACACTATTCGCAACTTTTCGTAACGAAACAGTAACAATGCAAACATATGTATTTGGCTTATTAAACGCATTTTGGCGGGCAGAATCATTTACAAATGTTTATTCTAGTACCAAGAACATTATATTATTAAATCAGCAACAAATACAGTACCTTTAATGCTCGTGCTAAAATCGCTTGATCCCAACTGGAGCTGCATGCGGCTCCATCTGACGTCTAAGTTTTCATCCTTTCGAACGACAGTCGTGAATTTAGCGGGCTCCCGTGCGTCTGAGGATCCTAGATTTGGATCCCGAAGCGTTAGACCGTTAGATTTCCATGATTAGATGAATCGATCAGAATCCTTAGTTCTTGGGAGCTCGACATATATTATTAGTTAAAATGCCATTTTCACCGCGTATTTGGCCGCCGTGCGCAGAGCCTCAAACCGGTCGTAAACGGGCCTGCGTATTCAATGCAATAAAACTTTAATCTCCATTTAAAAACGGAACATTCCTCGGTTTTTCACAGATATAAAATGCAGTTACTATATATGCGGTGACGCGAATACGCACAAAGTTTATGCTTATTCGGCAGAAACAACCCAAAATACACGGCGAACCGCTTTGTTTTCAAGCGACACCTTGCCTAAGTCTAAGACCTCTTCTCTAGAAGAAGTCACGAACATATGGTTGGAATCATAAATAGTTTTGTCTGCTAAACTGACACCAGAAATACACCTATGTCGTCTAATCGATGTATTTCACCTTAATTTTGGTTAAATTTTTAAGCTGCCGTTGTAAGTCACGGAAAGGAACAGAAACAGCCGACAATACAGGATGTAAAACAAAAGGAGAACCCGGGTGTCGAGAATCGGCACAGATAAACTGACACGATTTTTCGGCACGCCGCGCAAGCCACTCAGCAGGTTTTGTTGAAGTGCCCACCCACAGCAGCATCAGAATCGCCAAGGCGATTTCATTCACGCATATAGTAAACAAAATTAAATAAAAAATATTGTACGTGTTCTGATAAAAGTAGAAACATGTTTGCCCGTAGCTGTGTGAAATGTTGCACTGCCCGTGTGAGCTGAACCTTAAAAAAATCCTGTACATACATACATGCACGCACGCACACACGCACGCATGCACGCATACATATTTTAGATTGTAATCAGGATTTTATATTGTCATCACGATTTAATTTTGTTGTATGGTACATGGTTATAATAGCAATTTTGCATAAATGCTAATTCTTCAATACTCTTACTTTGTCGAGTTCATCCCTATATTATGTGTATAAGGGGTGCGAAGGTGTATATACCTTATGATTTCCCTTAGTATTTTAATCTACTCAGGGATTTAATCTTTAAGCCTTATCATGTTTACACTATGATGTGAAGGTTGGGTTCCTCTACCTATGTGTGGTTGGTTTCCCCCATCTAGAATTGTATAGGTTACGTCACAACATTTATGTATTGATTATGAGGAATTTTGGGCTTAATAAAAATACAAACTTTCTACATTATGCTTTTTGTCTTCTGCAAACTAGCCACGATTCCGAGTTGGAACGTTATCCCACACGAATAATGAAAATAAATATATCTACATTATAGCTAACAAATGCATGTCTATAAATAATATATATATATATATATATATATATATATATATATATATATATATATATATATATATATATATATATATATATATATATATATATATATATATATATATATATATATGCTATAATATCAGTACACGTCACGGTAATTGACTGTACATACTTATAAAATGTTACTCATAATTAACTGATGAATTAAAATGGCTATATTCAATGCGCAGAATTTGCCGATTATAATTTATAATTTTTATACTTAAATACGTCTGACATAACTATAATAAAAAGGCCTGTTATAAAACAGGCCGAAATCAATGTCGAAAATAAGGCATTCCGATCATGCACCATGCAATATTGAACATTATTGAGTCTACTATATAGCAATTATCACAATGCATAATACAGCGTATTATTTTACAAACACTTGTTTTTGGCCAATATCACTCCCTCAAACAGGCCGAGATAACTGCCGAACACTTATTTCTGGCCAACATCACTCCCCCAAACAGGCCGAGATCACTGGCTATACAGGCGGAGATTACTGTTGTACAGGCCGAGTTCACCCAAACAGGCCGAGATCACTATTGGCCGAGATCGCCGTGAAGCTCGAGGTGAGATATTAGTTCACACTTATCCTGACAGGAGACGCACGAAAATGGCGACTCTTTCAGTCGTTCTAGCTGCTGGATGGATTCCGTTTGTAGTTTCTCTAGTGGTAATACATGCTTGATTTATACATTTATCTTTCACCTTCTAGAATTCATTATTTTTACATCATGCGTCTGATGAGTGTTATCTCATGTATGCAGATGACCTGGTTGTATTCTTCCCTTCCAGCGTAGGTTTGAGGGAGCGGGGAACTTTGTTATCTGTATCTAGTCTAAGTCTAAGCCTGGGCTAAGGATGACAAAGTGAAAGTCCCATATAATGCATCAATGTCGCCAGTCGTATGCCCGTGGTAATGTACTACTTACGACATTTTTTAATGTGCACAGATGATGTAAAGATCAAGCTGTTTAGTACATTTTGCTAGACTATGACTATGTATACAATAATTTGTTTATACGATTACTCGGTCTACCCAAATAGTGTCTGTAGTGCGTCAGGTATGTTTGCGGAGAGACTGACTCGTGACTGTAAAGCAGTCATACGAAATCTTGTATATAAATTCATGTCACGTTTAGATAAATCTAAAAACACTGATAATTGCGGTACTTGGTACTGACATCAGATGGAAATCAAGGATAAGGAGACAATGGTTAAGTGACTAAAGTCACTTTATATACATAATGACCTTGTGTAATTATACTGTATGTATGTTTTATGTTTCACCTGTTTTTTTTACATTATTTCGTTAGCTGACTATATGTACCTATATATGTATCATTATGTGTGTATTTGTGTCTGAATTAAAGAATTTAATTTAATTATTGAAAGCTACTTAGTGTTTTTTGGCGGTCACGATTTTGCATGCATGCATACATACACTGTACACCCTCTTCAGCTCTCATAGGCTGGCAGCCTTTGCTGGTCTTGACAATTTGCGAGAGTAAAGATTTACTTGGGCCATGTGCACCGCCAAGACCTATTCTCTGAGTCAAGGAGCAGAGGAAGAAGATGATACTTTGCCAAATGTCCATTCAGACCTGCAACATTTTAGGATTGAAATGCATATTTTAAAATGTTTTATTCTGTATAAAACCAAGAGCCATAAAAATTCATGTCAAATTTTTCATTAGAAAATCAACATATATAATTTCTATTCCGATTGAGTGTCGCTATGTTTCAGGCTGCATACTATACCTACATGAAACAAAATCTGCTAAGTTTTGCAAGAAATCTGCCTAGCATAAAAATATTTGATTTTATACTTGAATAATATTATAAAATAAAATGTGTACTTTATCTTAATTTTTTCATTTGAAACAAATGGGTATCACATGGTCCAAGTGCTATGGACCTTGAAACAATCGGTTGATTTTCAATGCAGATCAGAATTGAAGGCTGATTCCTATTCCAAGGGTTGATGTGAAAGCATCAGAATCGCTGGGTGGAATTGGAATTGTTTACAAGAATCAAACTGTATATTTTTAATCCCACTGCAACAGATTTTTTTGGGAACCTCGTCAGAAACCACAATGAAAACGCATAAATTAAGTAAATAAATTATATATGAAGAAAACCCACGAATTAAAAAATATTGCACCTGCACTGTGCTGACTATGAGTATAGATTGTTATTAGTGTAGAGAATGACCCCCCTATCGACCATTTCTACACAGAGTAAACCATTCCAGATTTAAAGTCTCCTTAGCTTCAACCTCGACTATAAGGTGATGTTCAAGTTTCATCATAATAAGACAATTTTCTGTCTTAATTTCAGCTTATCCTGATCTTCTCATTTCTGTATGTCCGATACTACCGGAGTCAATATGACAGCGACTCGTGTTCAACAGTTGCCTCTGTCCTTGGCATTGCGGTTTCATTATTTACATGCGCTCTCATCCCGGTCGACATTTTCCTTGTATCATACATGAAAGACAGCGATGGACACTTTAAGGTCGGTTGTATGTGACAAATGTTTTTTTCTAGAGTGTTGTATCGTGTTCCTGTGTATTCATAAAGATTAAGTCTGTTCTTTATGGATGGCGTCTGTGTGTGTTTGAAGTGTTGGTGACTTGGATGCAAAAGAAGGGTGATACTTTATACGCTGCATAATTAAGTCATTTTTTAAATGTGTGAATATAAATCTTAAGATGGTCACTTAAATTAACTTAACTAGCAAATATAATGACCCTCCAGATGGAATAACTTGGTAGTTAACGCTAGCTATGTAAACTGTCACATGCCGTCTTTCAAACTCCCCAACAGTGGCGCCACTCAGCATGTCACCGCTGCTGCAACTTTATTACAAATTCAAGTGGTGTAAGCAATTGGTTGGCGGGGTGATGCCATTGTTGTTTGCGACTTGTTACGTCATTGCAACTGTGCAGGGGATGGTTTGCTTAACTGATAACAGTTGTAGAGAACATGCAAAGCATTGCGAACAATTGTACATATAACTTGGAACAATCATAGAAAACTTGCACAGCACTGCAAACAACCTACAATTCATGGTAAAAGTGGGGTGAATTTCTAAGAATTAAAGTGTTACAATTTCTTGTTCGGGTCAGATGAGCCCGTGAAAGTTTGGCACCCGAAGTGCATTTTGCTTGTAGAAAGAGTAGCATAGCAATGATAGCATCCATGTTGTAGGTCAATTATAGTAAAATTAGTGTTATATAATGACACTTGGATAGCTTAATTATTTGCTTCAATGACTGTACATGTGACACAGAGGACTATGCTGTAGGAATGGGCCAACGATGCTGAGAGTCGAGATTCAATTGTGGATGCTGTGCTCCATACTTACTATGGTATGTAATACTTTGTACAGTTGGTGAAAATAGTTTGACATTTCGATAATTTATTCCCTTTTCCACATTATTAAAATAATTGGATTGAAATAATACTGACAATAAGTGATTGTTGTGCTTAAAACACCCTCTCCAATTGATTGAACCCATAGTGAATTGGGTTTGTTGATAATATAATAATTATATGTATGGCTGGTTTAACAAAAGAGTGCACGTTTTTGTTAAAACCATGAAAATAAGTGACTGGTGAATTGGTTGTTAGATCAGGTAACAACAAATAAGAGGTGGACCTTTCAACTTCACTGTTGTGAATAATATTGATGAGAGACCTTTCAACTTCACTGTTGTGAATAGTGTTGACAAGGGACCTTTCAGTTACACTTGTGAATAGTATTGACGAGGGACCTTTCAACTACACTTGTGAATAGTATTGACAAGGGACCTTTTAACTACACTGTTGTGAATAGTATTGACGAGGGACCTTTAAACTGCACTGTTGTGAATAGTAGGTATTGAGGTGCAAGAACTTCACATGATGCAGAAGGGTGTCTTGTTGTTCTTCAGCGATGTACGCCTGCCTCATGCTGTTCCTCTTCTTTATCCTTCCACTTGCCTACTTCTACTATGAAGAGCAGGACGAAGAGGTCAACTCCACCAAGGTAGGCATATTGAATTGACACTAGCTAAGTAGCTAGTGTCTTCTTTCAAAAACAGATTAGTTTAAAGGAATGTAAGGTGATTTTAATTGGGTATCAGATACACAGCTAATTGGGGGTTACATGTAATTAAAATGCCCAAAATTATGTGACTTTCGATCTCGAAGCCCATCTAAATTAATAATGTTATATTTTATGATTTAATCTAATTGTTGTAATGTATTTACCATCGGAATTTGTATAAAATGGTAATATGACAGACCAATCAATCAGCCAATGAAAAACATCATATTTCACCTTCAAAGGTGAAGATTTTTTGATCAGTTTTGTTGTCGAATAGTGTCCTCTCTCTATGTGTTGTAAAACTGGTATGTTTAATTTTCATGCCAAATCATGTATTTTATTAAATATTAAAATGAAAGATGACATAGTAACTCATTTTGTGTGGATATTATTTTTTTTACAAAACAAGATGTTATTAATACTAATAAATTCAGTGTCAAAATTTTTTTCAGTTAACAATGAAGATTGTACAATCCTTTTCATTTTGTTCTTGTGTTTTCTACATAGCTCACACTTAATAGAAGTCTCATCGGTTACTTGTCCTGTGATTCACTTTTTGGTGGAACCACATTGGTTTACTAATGTTAATTCCACCTTCTTTAGAAAAATTTTTTTAGAATCATATAATTTATTCTTTGGTAAAAAACCAGTGTTGAAATAATGGCGTTAGCAATGACAAGTCTCGGTGTTGGTAATAAAATAATTATAACAAGTTTTTGTGAGGTTTCAAATGTGTTGCAACGATAACAAATATCACTTGTGTTGTTGCAGAGGTGTTGCAATGATAACAAGTATCACTTGTGATGTTGCAGAGGTGTTGCAATGATAACAAGTACAGGCATGTATCACTTGTGATGTTGCAGAGATGCTGCAATGATAACAAGTGTCACTTGTGGTGTTGCAGAGGTGTTGCAATGATAACAAGTATCACTTGTGATGTTGCAGAGATGCTGCAATGCTATGAAGTACACTGTTGTCTTCATGCTGTTTGCATTGACACTTTTTCTTGTCGGGTAGGTCTCATCGGGTCTCATCAGACCATCTTTACCGCAACTAAGGGCTCCTTTTACCATTTGTCATGCATTGCTGAAATGTGTTGCTTCCTCAAACAATTTATTAAAACACCCTCCTCAATTCACTGAGTCCATCATGAATCCAGTTTTTTGATGTTCAGATCTGTAGTGTGTAAATAGTAGTAATATGTGCAGTAAGCTGAATAAAAGAGCATGCACATTTGTTGAAATCATTGAAAGAATTGACTGTGATCATTAAATCGGGTAACTTGTGAAAGGCCATGTTCACCAGATTTTTACCGAACCCGGTCAAAAATAATTTAATAGTTTGTGCGATGATTTTACCAAAAGTAAATAACACATTTGCACAGATGAGCCAGTGTGTTGTAGTGAATACGAGATAGGTTGGATTTTTTGTGAAATGATTCTAAAACGAGATGAGGGTACAAATTTTATTCGGTCGTGAGTTTTAATGGAGAATGCTGCTGTGTTTCAGCATGTTCATGCCCCTGCGGCCGTTCACTCCCAGCAACTCAACCCAGTGGGAGGATTTGAAGAATCTCTTTGCAGACCTCAACAGCAACCGTGAGTCGCTTGAGTCCTCCAAAGTCTACCTCAAGTCAAAGTTTTGACACATGATCAAATATAGTTTATTCTCTCATATCATAGTAAATACACTTAACACATGGAACCTATAATGAAATCTCTCAACCTACTCAAAATTGAAGACATTTTCACGTGTCAATGCTTGAAATTTTTTCATAAATATACGCAAAAACGCGTTCCTACATTTTTTCAATAATTATTTTTGCAAAGTGCTGGTTATCATGATATTCCCACAAGACAATGCCATCAAATCGCTATCCCATACAGTTATACCTCAAGAGCCAGAAAATGTATTAGATAACACTTACAAGCTTTATTTAAGAAAAATCCCACAATGTATTGTGGATAAAATTTATAAGCATAGTCTTCACGGTTTTTCTACATGCACCAATCAATACCTACTAACACTTTAAAAAAAATCCTGCACAAATACTAACTGCTGCATATGTACTTAGGCTACAAATGATGACCATGTTCTGTCTTCCGATAAACTGTGACAATAAACGTTGACAATGATATAAAACTTTTGTAGGCAATGTATTATTACTATAATTATACACAGGGTTGTTTTATTTAAATCATTGATTTAAATCATGATTTAAATCACTCCAAAAAAAATATTTATTTATGATTTTTTACGTCCGGTTTTTTAATCACTGATTTATATGAATTTAACACAAAGAATTGTTTAAAAGCATCGAGATCAACAAAGTTTTGTATGTTCTTTAATACAAAACACAAAGTTGTGTATGCAGCGAAGCCACACAAACTTGTCTTCCAGAGGAAGTATCTTATCAACTCAGAAGCCCTGAGTTAAAGTCCACTTTGAGCTTGTGCTAGTTGTTACCAATTCAGTATGTTGACTCAGTTGTTTAATACTGTACCAGTTTGTATTCTGGTTAGAGACCCTTAGAGTACACAGAGCCCTGGACAGGTGCTAATCCACCCTATAGACAAACAATAATTACCACTGCTACAGCCACAGACACACAGCATGCTTTCCTTTCCAAGACAGATTATGCAACTACAGGGGGTGAGGCCTTGTGAATATTGTCTAATGTCTTTATATAAGCAAAAATCATGTACCCTCTGTTGAGACAAGAACCCAAATCTATTTGAATAGGACATGTTTGAAAGAGTTTACAAATTTAAACGTCTATATAAATATCTATATACCAGATTTCAAAAAAATAAAATAAATTTGATTTAAATTTTTTAAAATCCGATTTATTTAATTTTTTTTTAAATCATGATTTTTTTCAACCCTAGTTATACATTTATAATGCACCGTGTATCCGGGTTAAAAACCTGCTCAAAGGTGCTAACAAGATAATGCTAAATAATTTAAAATAAATTGAAGAGCTAAAATAAAATGTGGTTAAGAGACAGGTAAACATAAGTTAAATAAAGTTAAATAAGTAAAATGTTCGAGTGATTAAAATGTCAACAGAGTGTTCGGAAGGCTTCGCGAAAGAGATGTGTTTTTAGAAGTGACTTGAATACCACAACAGAATTGGCTTGCCTAATTGCGGGAGGCAGGGCGTTCCACAGTGTCGGCCCTGCCACAGAAAATGATGGTACCGCGGTATAGTCAATAGATGTTGATCGGTGGATCTCAGTGTTCGGGTGGATGTGTATGGAATCACTAGCGACAACAGATACACTGGGCAGAGATGATGCACAGCGCGAAACACAAATAAATGTATGCACACGGAAAACAACCATTGTAGGTGGCTCTCATGGTAGCGGCACATTCTTTAAGCCTTAGTGAGAGTCTCCTGGCAGTTTTTGTGTTCAAGAAAAAATTGTATGTATTTATTTCTGTCGAATAAAGAAATTCCAGTTCCAATCACCAATCTTTGGTATTCTCTCCCTCTCAGTCTTAGATCAGTAGAAGTCATTTGAAGACTCGTCTTTTTAACGGTGCTTGCCCTCCTTTATCCATCCATCTGTTGATGACTTAATAGTGCTTACCCGGTAATGAGTGATAAACCCTTGAGATTGATAAAGCCATTTGTTTAGATGTGCCTCTGAGCGTGGTTTCTGAGGATTTAGGTGCAAAAGAAGTTGTCTTTTTGTTATCACTAACAAAAATGTCCACCCTCTGGACAGGATATCTTGGTGCTTGATGGCATCTTTCCAACTCTCAAAATTGTGATGTAAGGTATAGTAATGTGTAGCGACGTCTTGCCCTTGTGTTATGTAACTTTTAGACCTTCGAAAACGCATGACGTTGTCAACAATTGTTTGTAATTTCTTGCATAGCTTTGCGGACATTCGTATGTAATAACTACAGAGGGTATTCGATTGTTTGCAGAAAGGATAATATTGGGATGAATTTCGAAAAAATAAAACTGAGATGATGACCATGTGGTCATTCATGAACCCTGAAAGTTTGGCACCCGTGATGCAAGGCATCCAAGAGGAGTAGCGTAATGTACAATTTATACAGACACAAACATACTCATGGTCAATTATAATAAGATTAATAAATTTTATTCAGTTTGGTCATATGCTTTGTAAACAAATATTTGTTTATATCATTGTGTGTATGTCCAGAGCTGACCACCAGAGACATGGAAGATAGCGTCGGCTTCATGCAATCATGTTATGTTGATGCTTTGTAGAGGGCGAGGATGCCATCTCATTTGTTGTGAGTACAATGACTGCTGCGGGCTGGCTGGCACTAGTCGTCTATACGGTACGTATAACCCTGAATTTAGATATATGCATTACAGAAAATGCTGTGCAGATCTACTAGTTTTATTCGACATGATCAATGTTTGCCTGACATGAGTATTCAATGTGCCTCAGGCGTACGGCATGAGTGCATGGCCGGTGGATCTGATCCGAGGGTCTCGGAGTACGGCAGCAGAGAGGGTGGATACAGTCGAGGCACTGGAGGAGACCCAGGCTAGGATACATGGCATCAGGAGCAGGGTGAGCGGCTGATTTGCAGTTAATTATATTGGAATTGAAATGCCAGTTCCGGAATTGAAATTGGTGATTTTTAAAATAATAATTGGAATTGGTGAAAATGTAATTGGTATTTTCAATTTCTTTTCTGTAACTCTTTAAATTATATCATGTGGCTTTTTGTCTTAAATTATACACTACATATAATCAATAAAATATAGTATTTTTTACTATGTTGCATATATCATATTTGTTTGCAATTATGTACCATAATGTGCAGAAATTAATAAATAGATTTATGTTTTGGCATTGAGTATGCCAAGGGTTGCTCTGTTCACTTTTCGATATGGAATTGATGATTCAAATTGGTATTTTGGAATTGGTATTTTTGAGGTAGGATTTGTAACTGGTGTGTAGTTGGAATTGATGTAATTAACTCCAATGGCTTCCTTGTCCAATTGTAACTGGTGTGTAGTTGGAATTGATATAATGTAATTAACTCCAATGGCTTCCTTGTCCAATTGCCATCTGGAACTTGTTTGGGATGGCAATATTGTTAAATCTTGTTAAAAGTCTGGTCAGGACTCAGGAGTGAGGTTTAACAGAATTTACATTGAGATTAGTTAGATCGTTGGATCTAGAAACTTGGGAAAGTATGAATAAAAAATCAAATTGTGGACAGACCGTAATTGTGGACAGACCGTAATTGTGGACAGACCGTTACATGTAAAAAGATAGTATTCACTGAACATTTTTCTGATTACTATTTCACAGTACCCTGGGCGTAGTGCCCGTATGTCATCACGTGATCGCCAACGACTCGAACAACTGGAAGACCATGAACAGCTGATTGAAAGACGACAGAGCCACCTGGTGGTTAATGAAGGAAGTTGTTTGCACCGATGTAGTGCTCTGTTGCGGCCATTCAAGATTGCGATGGCTGTGTTGTTTATTCTCGTGGCTACACTTATCTTCATCTCTCTCATACTCACAAAGTAAGTTCTTACTGTATACAGTTGCTCTTCAGTCAGTAACAATTCTTATAGAGTTAGGGGCTTTGTAAATATATAAAAATTCTGATGATTAAAAAAATTGGATGTGGGTCAAGAGTCCAGCTGAATCATAAAAAATCTTAAAAGTGTAGGAGTTTTTTTCCCTGTTTGAAATGTTGCAATAATTCCATTCACTGCATTGGCAATGCATGTACAGATCCTCAATTTGTTTGGGGTAGGAGTGGCACTGGTCAATCATATCCAATTTTTTATTATTGGCAATTTTTTATCTTGACAACCCCTAATGTGTCAGTATGCCATATTTGATTGATTTTATGATGACTTAATGGAAGTCCAAAATATTCGGCTTCTAAAAATGTAATGCCAAGTTCTTTTAAAAACATCTTTCCTTGTGAGGTGACGTGCTGGGATTGACCAATATTATATAACTGCATGCAGCGCTGCCTGTTGACAAAATAATGCGAATGTTCTAGACTGGGAACTCTGTATGTTGATCCAACGTTGTTGCTGTGGCATTGAACTCTTTCTCTGAGGTCGCTCATACAGCTGCCAGCCTTCCCATTCTTGACCTTGTTGTAGTGTGGACAAGCTACTGCACTCCCTTGGACCAAAGATGGGCTATGCATTGCCAGTGAGAAAACTGCCCAACCCCATCGACATAGTGCTAGTGTACGCACAGCGGGTGGGTACCACAACAGACAACAATGCCATGTCAGTGTGTTGTTGTGTTAGTGCCATGTGTGTTGTTGTGCTTCATGTGTTAGTTGTGCCGTGTTAGTTCATTGTGTCAGTGCGGGACGCAGTGACATGTTTTTGTGGCTTCCATTAGTATTGTGTTGTCATGTAATTACTGTTAATAAACCATGTGTGTTGTTGTGCTTCATGTGTTAGTTGTGCCGTGTTAGTTCATTGTGTCAGTGCGGGACGCAGTGACATGTTTTTGTGGCTTCCATTAGTATTGTGTTGTCATGTAATTACTGTTAATAAACATCAATTACTGTCATATCAAGTACTGTGTTTAACGTGACACTGTGTCAGTGTGCCGTTGTGCTTCAGGTGTTAGTTATGTCAGTGTGTTGTTGTGCGTGATGTGTTAGTCATGTCAGTAAATGTTTTGTTGTGCTACAGGTGTTAGTCATGTCAGTAAGAGTGTTGTGCTTCAGATGTTAGTCATGCTGTGTCAATGGGTTGTTGTGTTTCAGGTGTTAGTAATATCAGTGTGCGTCATGCAGTGACAATGTGTTGTTGTGCGTCAGGTGTTTGTCATGTCAGTAAGTGTGTTGTTCGTCAGGTGTTTGTCATGTCAGAAAGTCTGTCATGCGTCGGGTGTTTGTCATGTCAGTAAGCGTGTTGTGCATTAGGTGTTTATCATGTCAGTAAGTGTATTGTGCATCAGGTGTTTGTCCTGTGAGTAAGTGTGTTGTGCATCAGGTGTTTGTCCTGTGAGTAAGTGTGTTGTGCTCCAGGTGTTTGTCCTGTGAGTAAGTGTGTTGTGCTCCAGGGGTTTGTCCTGTGAGTAAGTGTATTGTGCTCAAGGTGTTTGTCCTGTGAGTAAGTGTGTTGTGCTGCAGGTGTTTGTCCTAGTGAGTAAGTGTGTTGTAGGCAGGTCTGGTTATGCATCAGGTGTTTGTCCTGTGAGTAAGTGTGTTGTGCTCCAGGTGTTTGTCCTGTGAGTAAGTGTGTTGTGCTCCAGGTGTTCCCGCTGGACTACATCCTCATTGCTGGGTTTGTGCTGTACCTCTTCCTCTGCTCCATGGCCGGCATCCAGCGCCTCGGCATCTGGTTCTGCTGTATCCGGGTAAGTACATCACGTCTTGCCACAACCACAAGAGCAACTAAAATGATTCCAGAACTGAGAGACTTTACCTATGAAGAACACCTAAAAGAATATGTGTTGACAACCCTAGAGACACGGAGGTGAAGGAGAGAAGGAGAGACCAAAGTTTTTAAGATATTGAATTTGTATAAAAATATTGATAAAATATTTTCTCACTTAAGAAAGATAGTAGAACTAGAGCACACTAGGTAACATTAGTAAAGAATCAGTGTATATTGGATATAAGGAAGTACTCATTCTTGTAAAGGATAATGAATAAATGGAACTGATTATCTACACATTGTGTAAATGCTAGCTGCGTGAATATGTTTATAAACAAATTTGAGTAATACTTCATGAGGGCGGGTTACACATACATGAAACATTTTTGGACTCTCAATAATCCAATGGCTTCCTTGTCCACTTGCCATATTTGCCCTGAATGGCAATATTGTTATCAATCTTGTTAAATAACTCTTGTCTGTTGATGCGAGTCAAGTGACAGATGCCCTCTAGTCGTTCTGTCTGCTGGTGTGTCACGTGATTCAGCAGTGTATCTGTTGAATCTTGCATCATTTTAAAAATCTCCCTCTGCAATTAATTTAACCCATTGTGAAGCAAGTTCATTGAAGTTCATATTGTAGTACATACATGTAGTGCGTGAATAGTTTAAGTAATATATAATAGTTTAAGTAGTATATGCCATTGGTTTAATAAAGAGTGTGCACTTTTATTAAAATCATCAAAATAATTGACTCTGTGTAAGATCAGGTAACTTGCAGAAGTGTGAATATCATTATATACTTATTTATTTTATATGTTTTCATAAAATTTTTCATTGAATTTCAAATTGAAGAAGAACCTTTAATTGTGACGTGAGATGTGTCACTGCCTCTAGGTCTACAAGGTGCGAGTGCGGCGCACCCGGCCCCAGGGTCTTCTCTTCCTCTGTTTCTTCCTCATCTTTATCGTACTTGCACTCAACGTGCTGGTCTACGAGGTGGCGCCACAGTACACGACCTACGGCTCGCAGCACTACTGGGTAAGTGGCCGCAGAACACTTTTACTTTGTTGGAACGCATTGCATAATCAGAGTTCGTTGTTGTTTTCAAAGTTGAACATGAAGTCTAATTCACTTTCATTCCCGGAGCAAATTCGCTTGGCAGACTTGGCTCTATTCAAATTTGTTTATTCTAAATAAAGTGTAATTCCCTCAAATTCATCATAATTGTTGATCTCAAATTATACAATGAAACATGCGCCACTAGTTCTGAAAGTTGTCGCTGTTCAGAAACCGTGGCAATTTACGATGATATGGAGCCAAAATGTTGTATTTATCACCCAAACTGTAAACATAGAATACTGCACATCCACGCCTCTTTCTGGTTACATCGGGGCAAATGCAAGTTAATGTGATAGTATTTTTGAATAGCATTCCATGTAAGTATATGCAGCATATATATGTGTATTTTTCATAGCCTCAATTACTTCTGATTTTGATATAAAATGTTATATCCTGTAGTCTGAAAGAGTAAAATATTTTACTGGTTAGAAGATGACATATCATGCTAGCCAGAAACAGATGTTAATGGAATTATATGTCTTCATGAACTTTCAAGTTCCAGTTTGAAAGCATATTTTGAGGATTACTATTTTCAGCATAAATTTTTTTTTTATCGTTACCAGTATTTGTCATAGGCATAGTAGAGTACAGGGGTATAAAAAAAAATTAGTGTGGTTTACCAAGCGTTTATTGTTGACATTTGACCTCCAGGCCAACGTGACTCACACAGAGGAAAGAACAAAGCAACTGGTTCCTTGCAGCATCTCTGCCTCAGAAGGTCAGCTTGGACATTGTGAAGAAGTGTCCCGTCATACCATGCAGCTGTCCAGTGTCTCGTCACACCATACAGCTGTCCAGTGTCCCGTCACACCATACAGCTGTACAGTGTCTCTTCACACCATACAGCTGTATAGTATCTCGTCATACCACACAGCTGTACAGTGTCTCGTCATACCATACTGCTCTACAGTGTCTCGTCATACCATACAGCACTACAGTGTCTCGTCATACCATACAGCACTACAGTGTCTTGTCATACCATACAACTCTACAGTGTCTCGTCATACCACACAGCTGTACAGTGTCTCGTCATACCATACAGCTCTACAGTGTCTCGTCATACCATACAGCACTACAGTGTCTCATCATACCATACAGCACACCATACAGCACTACAGTGTCTTGTCATACCATACAACTCTACAGTGTCTCGTCATACCACACAGCTCTACAGTGTCTCGTCATACCATACAGCTCTACAGTGTCTCGTCATACCAAACAGCACTACAGTGTCTCGTCATACCATACAGCACTACAGTGTCTCGTCATACCATACAGCACTACAGTGTCTCGTCATACCATACAGCACTACAGTGTCTCGTCATACCATACAGCACTACAGTGCCTCGTCATACCATACAGCACTACAGTGTCTCGTCATACCATACAGCACTACAGTGTCTCGTCATACCATACAGCACTACAGTGTCTCGTCATACCATACAGCTCTACAGTGTCTCGTCATACCATACAGCACTACAGTGTCTCGTCATACCATACAGCACTACAGTGTCTCGTCATACCATACAACTCTACAGTATCTCGTCATACCATACAGCACTACAGTATCTCGTCATACCATACAACTCTACAGTGTCTCGTCATACCATACAACTCTACAGTATCTCGTCATACCATACAACTCTACAGTGTCTCGTCATACCATACAACTCTACAGTATCTCGTCATACCATACAGCTGTACAATGTCTCGTCATACCATACTACTCTACAGTGTCTCGTCATACCATACAGCTGTACAGTGTCTCGTCATACCATACAGCTCTACAGTGTCTCGTCATACCATACAGCTCTACAGTGTCTCGTCATACCATACAGCTGTACAATGTCTCGTCATACCATACAACTCTACAGTGTCTCGTCACACCATACAACTCTACAGTATCTCGTCATACCATACAACTCTACAGTATCTCGTCATACCATACAACTCTACAGTATCTCGTCATACCATACAGCTGTACAATGTCTCGTCATACCATACTACTCTACAGTGTCTCGTCATACCATACAGCTGTACAATGTCTCGTCATACCATACAACTCTACAGTATCTCGTCATACCATACAGCACTACAGTGTCTCGTCATATCATACAGCACTACAGTGTCTCAAAGGTTCTTTCTCAATTCAGGATTTTAGAATCATTTCACACAATATAAAACGTTTCTAGTATCCACTGCAAAATGCCAGCTCATTTGTGCCAGTGTGTTATTTAGTTTTATTTAGTTCTTATCATCTGACAAAATATGAAATATTTTTTTATTGTGGTCAAAATTCTGTGAAAAAGGACAAAATAACAAAAGTTACCCAATCTAATGATCAAAGTCTTTCGATGGTTTTAACAAAAGTTTGCACTTTTTTATTAAATCTTTTATTAAATTGACTGGGCATATTACGTAAACTATTCGCACATTACTTAAACTAATCACACACTATGGGATAGTGAAATGGGATCAGTGACGAAGAAGGAGAAATCAACAACCGGTATCGGTGCCAGCCTCACCCCAGACTTGAGGGGTAAAGAGGAGAACAACATGTTGCCAGCCTTCACACAATTTGGAGCTAATTTGGATGTCTGCAGTAATTCCCTAGCAAATGTTACCAAAGATGCTCCATTGCAGATCTATAACAGCATGTGTTTTTCAACTAGTAGTACCCAGTTTTTAGGCTAATTTGTTCTGTCACATTTACAGATGAGTGCGTGATGACACGAATGGCGATGTTACTGGTGCGTTTCTTCTACAAAGTGTGGATCTTTGGTGCAGCCTTCTACTGGGCGAGTTGGCTCTTCATAGGTGTGAGTACACCTCTTATGTTGTTGGTGTGAAAAATATCTGGACTCTCCTTGTATCATATCTGTTAGCAGGCATGAGATGTTTCCATGGAAATACAGATTTCTGCCTTTTCGGCACTCAATTAGGTCATCCGAGGAGAACATTTTCGGGGGTTTCCAAGACAAAGCTTGGCAAACATCAAAAATAAATTTGTTCATGGGTAGACCATCATCTTTGTTCCAAACCAAGCCACTGATTTTATCTGCTATCTGATTGGTCAAGAGATATCTTCCGGGCAATAACTAATAATTTTTGTATTTATATTATATTATATTTTCCTGCACATACCATTCACCCTTTAAGCATACAGTCCACTTGGCTTTTTGAGATACTGAAAAATGTCACAGACTGTTCGAATTAGTGCGCACCAAACTCTGCTTGTAAGAACTATGAAATTAATTCCACCAGGTGGCACCACTGTAATGTTGCACCAGGCGGTATAATCACTTTTCATTGTTCCACCAGATGGCATCACACAACACCATGTTGTAAACCCTGCAAAGGGCGACCGGTGTCATGTCCGTCACTCTGAGTTGGAAACATACACATTTTGGTCAACCTTTTGTGGTTACCACATATTTAAACCTACATCAAACATTAGACACAAGTCAGTAGTGGTAAGGAAGGGGAACAGTTAGCGTGACAGATGTGCAGCATCAATTCTAAAACACAGACATGTCATGTAGTACTAGTTATTGTCAACTGTGTGCTCCAAGAAAATTTGGGGAGGACATGTCATATCTCAAGATTCAACGGAAATTACTCGCAAGAGATTCAAGGAAGGGACCGGGTTGGAGCTAGCAGCCATTTATAACACATCCACATTTGGTCAAAGAGATTCCAGAATATTGCAAAGTTTGGTGATTTAACCGTTGTATGTGAAACATTCGATTTTCCGTCATCACTGAGCCTTGACAGAAACAGAAGTGCAGGCCCATGATATAGGCACGGCCAGCTTTGTGCTGGGAGGGGGGTCACATTTTCCTAATACACACAAGTACTGTGTCACCAAGCATTATTTACATTTTCAATTGTGTCATAAAATAAGACAAAAATAAAACAGTGATTAACTCATGTAGGCCCTATTTGTACAGTGAGATCGAATGAAAGCATTTTCATATAGAAAAAGATATATAAACATTAGGTGACAGTTGAAAAATGTCACATCAGCTAGATGTTATGGTCTGCAGTTATGGTCTGCAGAATCACAAACATAACTGTGAAATACCAACACTGACAGAATAAAACCAGTGTGTCATTTCAACTTTTTGAGTTGATACTAAATGAAATTTATTCTAAGAACATTACTATGATGATATAGACCTATAGATATTAATTTCTGAAGGCAGTACAAATAAATACCGTTCCCAGACTCCTGCACTTGGTATGCAATATGATAAATATTTCTTAATGATATTTCCTGGGTGATGTAGGTATTGAAAAAAAAATTATTCAATTTAGAAAAGAACTGGATTTCACCAAGCAGTCGGAAAAAAAAAACAGTTACATGTCAAGGCATAAATTGATGTTAGATAAGCAGTCAAATGTGGAGATCAAATGTGGTCATTCCCACAAATAATACATGCCTTTGTGCATAGTACTAGGGTGGTTGATTGGTGGTTCGAGTAAGGAATCACCAGAGTAAGTGGGTGGAGCTTATGTCTTGTTGCCATAACAACAGGGTGGATGACAGTAGGAATCCCTTTGTAATTAATCAAAGAAGATTAAAACTGTCCTGAGTTAGATAAATGCCCTGAGCTGTGAATGAACAAGTTTAGCCCAGTATCAATTAAGGTTGGCACAATACAAAATGCTGGTTTCAGGTCTTGCTGTATACACATATCTTCTGTGGTTTGTGTGTGTTATGAATGTGTGGATGCCATAGAGCATGCCGCCACAACAATGTGTGGATGCCATAGAGCATGCCGCCACAACAATGTGTGGATGCCATAGAGCATGCCGCCACAACAATGTGTGGATGCCATAGAGCATGCCACCACAACAATGTGTGGATGCCACAGAGCATGCCACCACAACAATGTGTGGATGCCATAGAGCATGCCGCCACAACAATGTGTGGATGCCACAGAGCATGCCGCCACAACAATGTGTGGATGCCATAGAGCATGCCGCCACAACAATGTGTGGATGCCAGAGAGCATGCCGCCACAACAATGTGTGGATGCCATAGAGCATGCCGCCACAACAATGTGTGGATGCCATAGAGCATGCCGCCACAACAATGTGTGGATGCCATAGAGCATGCCGCCACAACGATGTGTGGATGCCATAGAGCATGCCGCCACAACAATGTGTGGATGCCATAGAGCATGCCACCACAACAATGTGTGGATGCCATAGAGCATGCCGCCACAACAATGTGTGGATGCCATAGAGCATGCCACCACAACAATGTATGGATGCCATAGAGCATGCCGCCACAACAATGTGTGGATGCCATAGAGCATGCCGCCAAAACAATGTGTGGATGCCATAGAGCATGCCACCACAACAATGTATGGATGCCATAGAGCATGCCACCACAACAATGTGTGGATGCCATAGAGCATGCCACCACAACAATGTGTGGATGCCATAGAGCATGCCGCCACAACAATGTGTGGATGCCATAGAGCATGCCGCCACAACAATGTGTGGATGCCATAGAGCATGCCGCCAAAACAATGTGTGGATGCCATAGAGCATGCCACCACAACAATGTGTGGATGCCATAGAGCATGCCGCCACAACAATGTGTGGATGCCATAGAGCATGCCGCCACAACAATGTGTGGATGCCATAGAGCATGCCGCCACAACAATGTGTGGATGCCATAGAGCATGCCGCCACAACAATGTGTGGATGCCATAGAGCATGCCACCACAACAATGTGTGGATGCCATAGAGCATGCCTCCACAACAATGTGTGGATGCCATAGAGCATGCCGCCACAACAATGTGTGG
Source organism: Lamellibrachia satsuma (assembly GCA_033239005.1). Taxonomy (NCBI): domain Eukaryota; kingdom Metazoa; phylum Annelida; class Polychaeta; order Sabellida; family Siboglinidae; genus Lamellibrachia; species Lamellibrachia satsuma. Next base: position 31,514,423 of record BSQZ01000001.1, on the reverse strand, counting down.
ATGCCATAGAGCATGCCACCACAACAATGTATGGATGCCATAGAGCATGCCACCACAACAATGTGTGGATGCCATAGAGCATGCCACCACAACAATGTGTGGATGCCATAGAGCATGCCACCACAACAATGTGTGGATGCCATAGAGCATGCCGCCACAACAATGTGTGGATGCCATAGAGCATGCCGCCACAACAATGTGTGGATGCCATAGAGCATGCCGCCAAAACAATGTGTGGATGCCATAGAGCATGCCACCACAACAATGTGTGGATGCCATAGAGCATGCCACCACAACAATGTGTGGATGCCATAGAGCATGCCACCACAACAATGTATGGATGCCATAGAGCATGCCGCCACAACAATGTGTGGATGCCACAGAGCATGCCACCACAACAATGTGTGGATGCCATAGAGCATGCCACCACAACAATGTGTGGATGCCACAGAGCATGCCACCACAACAATGTGTGGATGCCATAGAGCATGCCACCACAACAATGTGTGGATGCCACAGAGCATGCCGCCACAACAATGTGTGGATGCCATAGAGCATGCCACCACAACAATGTGTGGATGCCATAGAGCATGCCGCCACAACAATGTGTGGATGCCATAGAGCATGCCGCCACAACAATGTGTGGATGCCATAGAGCATGCCGCCACAACAATGTGTGGATGCCATAGAGCATGCCACCACAACAATGTGTGGATGCCACAGAGCATGCCACCACAACAATGTGTGAATGCCATAGAGCATGCCACCACAGATAATAGAACTTGAGGACATGAGGTAACATTAGTAAAGGATCAGTGTAGATTGTATATCAGGAAGTACTCGTTCTCACAGAGGACAATCAATGAATGGAACAAGTTATCTACAGATTGTGTAACTGCTAGCAGCGTGAATATGTTTAAAAACAAGGTTGGCACATATCTCAGGAGGATGAATTACACAGATTAAAATGTTGGACTCTCGATAAGCCAATGGCTTCCTTGTCTACTTGCCATTTGGGCCTTTGCCTTGGATGGCAATTTTGTTAAATCTTGTTAAATCTCTTAATACAGGTGGTTTTAATGAAGGTAATTTAACATGTGAAACTCTTCATTCGGGAGGTATTGACTGTGGTCGTTAATGACAACTGGTCGTTTAATGCAGGTGGTCGTTTGAGCAGCTTTCACTGTATGTCATGTTTGTAAAATGTATAATTATTTCCTGAACAAATGAATTTTAGCATTTATGTTTTCCAGGAGCCTCAGAATGGATTTTGTCCTGATTTATGGTGCTATATATTATTATTTACGAGAAGTTCTAATCTGGCAATGAAGTAGATAACATGTTTCTTACAGACATTCTTCATTGGCTTTATTGTGTCGCTTGTGAAGCGACAGCGGTCACCAATAGAGGGCGAGGTCGAGAGTGACGACTTCTACGACAGTGACGATGACATGCTGGCACCATGAAGACACAAATTGATGCATTGGAGAGGACAATGACATCTGATGCGAGTCATCAGAGTGATATGTTGAACAATTACGCTGCTTACCTATTATCTATGTGATGTTATAGTAATGTGTGCTTCCGCTATGATATTCTGAGAATATCACCTGGATATCGGCTTAAGGCTCCCTCCAATTGATTTAGCTAATTGCGAATAAGGTTCATCGTACAATATGTAGTGCGTGAATAGCTTAAGCAATGTGTGCCATCGATTTAATAAGACTGCATACTTTTGTTAAAATCACCGGAGTTGACTTTGATTGTTAGATGAGGTATCTTGTAAAAGTGTGAATGGCCAGACCATGTTACCGATTTCAAAGAATTGAGTAGTTTGTTCCAAAACTAAATAACAGATTTGCACAAATGGGCTAGCATGTCATAGTGGATACTATATTGTTTAGATTCTTTGCGAAATGATTCTGAAATGAGTTGAGCAAATAATTGAGGAGGATCTTTTAGGCTCTTAGAATACGATAAATATACTTACTACACATGTCAACAATTGTATTTATATCTCTATAGCTGCGTGACCAAACATAGTCCACATATTCACGTTTTGTACATATTTATTGAACATTCATAATTAAAGATATAATGGCTGGCTAATATATGGTGAATTTCATAAAATGTAAGCAGATCTATGATTTTATTACTATGTATATGTATTTTATTACCAGATTGTAGCAATTTTAGTAGTTTTTTCATTGGAAATGTTTACATTGGCAGTAAGAAAGCAAACAATGCACCTTAATCAACAGGAATACTGATAGTTTTTTAAGATGGCTTTGCGTTTTAAATGTACGTCTGATCGTTTTATCATAAAATCTGTTATGTAGTAGAAACTATATATTCTGACACCTTGACTCCCCAAATGTGTTCTAATGAACCAAAATTTGTGATGTAATTTGACCATTGTCTGTTTAATTTGAATTGTTTTGATTCGAATATCATGTTTATATTGCATGTTTAACAGCAAGGTTAATATTCATAGACAGATAACACTCAAGCTAGATTTAAAACTTGTGGATCATTAAAATTCATTTGGACAGTGAAGATGTTAGAATAGACACCTCATTCGCATCCGACTTTCTCGAAAGGTAATGGAACGACGCCATAGGCGACATCTGTGATTTGCACAACATCTGCTGTGACCAAAATATTTTTATTTTTGAGTGGCAGTCGTCTCTGTTACAGAAGGTACGGGTGTAGACAGTTTGATGTCTACGCGTGGTAGTCGAAGGTCTTTCTCTTCGACACTCCCTCTTCTCCGTCCACAGTTTGTTTCTTTTTCTTCTGCCTTCATACCACTCTGCACAGCCTGTCACCAGTTGTTGCGGTCTGCTGCAGTCGATTCCCAGGACTCGATGCTGACCTGAGCAGATTTGATATCTCGTTTGCAAATATCCCTGAACTGCAGTGTTGGACCAGAGGCAAGTTCTCTATAGAGGACGTCCTTTGGAGTACGTCCATCCTCCAGACGTGTCTAAGCCAACGCAGACATCGCTGACTTAGCAGGGCGAACATGCTGTCTGCATGCTCAAGGACATCCTTGCTTGGTGTGTGCTCCTGCCAGGTATTGCCAAGTATGCGTGTGGGGCATCGGAGATAGAATAGATATAGTTTATATTATATAACATGATTTTATACTACAAACGACTTTGTACCATTAAAGCTGTAGTGTAACTCTGCATTAGTAATATAGCAGGGCTAGTCTTTGCCTAATGAAATTGTTATTTACTTTATTTTTGTAAATACTGTGTATTGCAAATATTTCTGTGTATATAGTTCTATGATAATTTGGTGGAAATTATTGTATTTCATAAGCAAATTTGTAATGTAACTGTTATAATTTGTATGTAATGTAATATTTTTGTCAAGTAATATTACCTTAGATCAACCATTTATACAGAATTTAGACAGTAAAATGTTGTCAAACCTCGCTCAGTTTTGTTTTCAGTTTAGAAGTCAGAATTAACACCTATTTACAATATGAATGATGCAGCACCTAACGTGGATGTTACACATATTATATAAATGTTTGGAGGTATTTTGCTCAACGTCCACCAGGAACATCTCGAGGATTATTCTTGTGTGACCTATCCACCCATTTTCTTCACACATTTACTATTCTGGGGCTGCAGAATGTAATCATGAATAAGTGTAAATGCTAGGCCTCTGATGAATCCAAATCATAATTTTTTTAAGTGAAACATTGACACGGGTGCCATTAGCAAAACAAATAGTGGTCTATCATCAAAGGGCAAAGCAACTAGCCATACGTTTGCATGAATTACACCTAACTAAAAGCTTTTTTACAAAACGCAAATGAGTGCAAGTCTTAGTAAGTGGATATAAGTTTTAAATTTGTGGTGTTTGAAATAGCCACTTGGGTGCGCCCAGGCAGAACAAATTGAAACAGACAGTTCATACATGAATAAGATTTATTCTAGTTCACATAAATAACATAATGCATTTGTGCAATATAAACATGAATGTGAACATTAACTGTGCCACAGTTGGTTGTGAACTTGTCAAATCACGTTCCATTGGTATCACAACTAGAAAACCTGTCTGTAAAATCCAGGATCAATGCTAATGATCCACAAGGAAACAACGGCACACTGTGATAAGTGCAAAGTTAATAACATATTTATAGGTGAACATTAGAAGATTGATTCAACATCATTCTATATACACAATTGCCAGCGTTATTCACATAATAAAAGTGATGCATTTGTCACTGAGAATGTAATATCTACATAAAGTGGAGACTATACAAGAATGGCAGTGTATGTAAAACTCTGAATGAACAGTAAAACCTCACAAATACGACCACTGTGCAACAAGACCAACCTGAGTCAGAGTGGCATAAAACACTTGTTACTGTGACCAATCTCCAATTAGTAACATCATATCCTCGTCTGCATTACATGGTCCTATCATGGAGGTCTCACAAACTAGCAGAGAAAGAATGAAGGGTAAACATTGCAAGGACATAAGGCAAGTGTTTTGTACTGGCAAACACCATGCATTTACTGCAGTCATATTTGAGTATAATCAACAGGCATCCACTAAGTCCACGCTTCTGTAATGTTTGTTTCCGCATGCCTGCCACATTGCATGCATTTCCCATACACAACATGGATCCTTGTATAACAAACTGATAGCAGTCGAAGTACAAATACTTTTGATGCTAGGCAAATTTCTAGCGCCCTTGTTGATTTAATTTGATGTAGGTATATTTTGGTCACAACGGGAATGATTTAGGCATTATGTGATACAGCCTTTTACAGAATTTCAAGTCAAAAATATGGATTTCAACCAAATACATGTGGCACGTCTACACTAAACCTCTGGGCAATATCAGTACAATAAACCAAAGATATGGACATTATTTTTTATTCTGATATATGCATTCTAATCAACAACGTCATTACACATGTTGGCTTCTCTTTATTATAGTTCTTCCAGAAACTTGCACGTTATACTCCACCTCACATGTCAACAGACATTATATATGATGAATTTAATACTGGACAAAAAAATATTATGTCCTAAAATATACATACATACATGCTGTAGCTAAACAAAAGGCAGCGTTTTCTGTGCAGAGGAAGCTTAATGAAATCCTCAACAAATATTGATATCACAAAAACATTTACATAACAAATACATTTGCATAACAGTAACTAGCTCGAATGCATCTCAGAATAGCATCAACCCATACAAACAGCAAAATCTTACAAGAACAAACATCAAATGAGCAATGTGGAACGTAAAACAAGTAACTGCATAACAATAGTCATTTAATATGTCTGCAATGTAATGTAACTGCAGTAAAGTAGCAAAGAGGCGAGAGTTGCTTTTGGCCCTGCATATGAAAACATCCATCTCTGGTAGAAAAACGATCACCAGCTACTTAAAATCCAGATATTTCCTTACAATATCCATCTCTCAGCAAAAATCTAGAATACGTCGAAGTCGCCTCATCAGCCGACAGTGCCAGAGACTGCAGCTTAAAAACCACACCAAAACATACCCTGTCACTTGACCGACTAGTAAATACTCTGAGGAACAAGTCAACTTTTTATTTAATATTTAATTATCATATTAACAAGTTGCAACATTTCATTATTTTGATTGGTATTTTCTTCTGTGCATACTGGTAGAAAATACATTAATTTATTAACATTAATTACTGGATTACCGCCATGCAGTACTCGTGACAAATCAACAGGAAACTATAAACACAAACAATGCCAAGTTATGTGAGAAGTACTTCACAGGAAGGTCACTTATCTGTGACAGCAACAGTTCACAGCTCTATGGAAACGCCACTCTAATCTACAAACTCATTCGTAATTATTCGCAGTGTGCAGACTGGCCACATTGTACTGGTTTCCCCTTATGCAGTACAGATTTGTGTGAGGTGTATGGCCTTATCACAGCTAGTGTATAAACTAGCTCTGGCCTTATCCTGTTTTGATACAGATTTGTTCCAAATGGAAAAATAGTGATAAAGTACGTATTTTTCCTGTGTTCATCAGACAAGTTTAACATTGAGTGACAAACTTACAGCATTCGAAGCAAAACTAATCCTAGGCAGATTTCCAGCAAAACACAGCAGTTTGTTTTATGTAGGTATATTTTGTAGCCTGATAGATGGCGACGCTCAATCAGAATAGGAATGCTTTAGGCCGATTAATCAATGTTTTACAAATTGACACAGAATTTCAAGTTATTGTTGTCATAGTGACACATGCCTAACTTTATACAATGCAGTAGTTTCTGTATATGCAATGATAAAACTCCAATGTTGTATATACAGGATGTGCACAATTTTGTGACAAGGTTGTCATTGGCAATAATTTGCTTAATTCAGTTTGCTAACATTGGCACCATCCAATAATTTTATTTTCATTTATGTTTGTGAGCTTGATTATTTATTATGTTATGTCATGGAACATTTTAATAATAGCACTGAGCTAGTGCTAGGCCTAAATACATCATTTAGGAATCAAACCCCATGTTGCCATGTGTCCGAATTGAGAAAAACTGGCACGCCACCTAGTGAGTGGTTGTATATTGATTGTCATGGGATTGCTTGACCCACTGATTATCACAGTGGCACAGAAATGTCGAGTCAATAAGAAATATCATATAGTAGCATTAAACATTAATTAAAATATGCAAAGTGAGCAAACAATAATGTAATAACAATAGCTGTGGAAAACATTCAACAATGAAGGTATATCATTACCCAACAATGCGACACGTTGCCATGGAAACCACAGTTATTTACATGTTTCCATGACAATAAAACTACTGTTGTGTATTTCCAAGGCATCCATGTGGTGTGACGAGGCATTACCAAAGTGTGAGCTACCAAGGAATGGAAACTAAAAATGTTCCAGTGAGATAGCTAGCATCCCTTGGTCATGCCAACAAGGATTCCATTCAAGTGTTCTATTATCAACAAGAAATGTGTGTGAAGGTTCCTTGTAAGGTAGATTCTCTATGGCTGTTTCTTTGAGTATATGTAGTGTCAAAATTTATTTACAAAGAGTTTTCTCTATCAACTATCATGAAATAGATCTCCAATCATGCAAGACAATTTCAGAAACTGACTGTGTTTCCTAAAATGAAATCAGCATGTGGTGCCAGTCTTAATCAAATATCACGTTAACAAGAATGTTCTCTTACAGTAACAGCTGTCTTCACTTGTAATCATTACTTCCAATGTATAGTGATAGTGAGTGGAAGTTTATTAAACTCCGTCAAGAAGCTTTCCCCAAGTAAAAATAAAACACACAAATGGAAAGACCAAACAGATTCTGCAAATCTGCATCTTCATCAACAGCTGCCGCGTCTGGCGAGATTGGTGATCATGACCTTCACAATGTATTCTTGTGACCTTCACAGTCTACTCTCCTTGGCAGATATCTGCAGTTGGCTGTGAACTATTTGTTTTACTGCTGAAGTATTCAAATAATTGCCAGCCTCAATCTTACTTGTCTTCTATATTACCTTCAAACTCTCATTGCAATGTCGAAGAACTAACGTATTGAGCATTAGGGCAACAATGAATAGCACAACTGTTTGCTGTCAAGACACTGCAGCTTTTGTGACTTTACAAAGTGAAGGGACATCACTGTGACGCATGTGATGCATTTGGCATCCACACATGTGTACTTCTCACCATTTGACAGTACAATGCTTCAAATAGTGTATGTGACTACAAAAGTGTTGCAAGTACAACAGACCTAGAAGGCAATGATATGGCATCCTCCTCTCTCAGAAGGCTACAAATGGAAGGCATGGTCCAAATGGAACTGATAAAAATGTCACACTTTTGAGGTTGCGTTAACTCGTAAAGTCACGTTGTTTGAGACGAGAGTGTGCAACGTGACTTCGTCTTCTCCATCTATGTCCACCTTGGCTTGTATATTGTTCTGTTGGAAGAAAGCACAATAATGTTAAACTTCATTTTATGTTTTATAACATGTACACATATGTTTGGACTACTTAGTGAGAGCAGCATATACCAGGCTTGTTAACAAATGCATGTAAATGCATTTGAATGCAAATGCTTCACTTGATTCAAATGCAAATGCCATTTTCCAGGAAAGCACTCAAATGCAAAATGCAAATGTTTTGGTTACACATTTGCAAATGCATTTGAATTAATTTCAAATGTTTTGGCTTTATATTAACATTTTATTTTATTTGGAGAAAACACAATATAACGTATACAAACACATTATTAATTTATTTAATAAATACAGTAGTACATTAGTGTAACCACTAAGTACCACTAAATACCAGTCCCACTACATGAACATGTATGTAGAGTCATACACTGAGTCACACAGTTCCAGGCTTGCAGAGGTGGTGGAAATGGTAAGGAGGAAATACAACATTCTTATTGATCTACACTGCAGTTTTCACAATACATTTAATGGCTATACACCAACACAATCAAGTCTGCATTTCTTCAGATAGCTAGTTTTAATAGACACAAAACACTTCCAATCAAAAATGGAATGTTGGAAGTGGCAATAAACAAAGGACTTTACAGTAACAAGAAAGACTTACAAAATCAGAGATTACAAAAATCTTACAGTAATAATTTTGTTTACACATTTCTAGTTTTAATGGTCATGCTTTTGGATGAAACCTTTGTTTTAAAGATATAAAGTCTGATTGTGTTAATGTGAAATCACATAGTATGAACTCTACCTATTCCAACATCTTGACCGCCACGTGTGTTTGAATGAACCATCATTTTTAAATATAAACAATGTAAACAATGATCTACACTGCAATGTAAACATGATATTTGAGTCGAAACATTCAAATTAAACAGTAAATGGTTAAATTATATGAAAACACTGTGGTTTATTAGACACATTTGACTGGTCAAGAAGTTATAGTACATAACATGACTTTACAATACAAATTATCAGACTTTGTAACTTTAACATTAGGTGAACTTGCAGGTATTTATGATATAATGTTATGATGCTATCAACCGTCAAAGCACGCACTGTACCTCATCTGTTGAGAAAGTCTGTTTGTCGAGTAGTTTTGTAGATTCGTCGCAGTTTGCAATCACACCATCTTTGTGAACATGTGCCTTGTAATTGGGCAGTGGGGTTAAGTGACTGTTACTGTCCGAACTTTGACTCAATTCTAGCTGTTGTGTTGATGTCCCGCCAGATGTCACTGGTGCAGTTGTCACTCGCAGAGAATCTGCAATTGAAATACATGCCTATAGTACCCTCCTTGTTGATTTAGTTCATCACAAATCAGGTTTTGTTGATATTCAAATTTTTTTATCTGAAGTGTGAATAGTTTTGAAAATATATTTTTTTTATTCTAAAACAAGATGAGCAAAAAACTTAACTGAAGAAGGACCTTTAAGTTATGATGCTCAACTGTAAAACTGAATTGAAGAAGGACCTTTAAGTTATGACGTTCAACTGTAAAACTGAATTGAAGAAGGACCTTTAAGTTAGGATCTCAACTGTAAAATTGCCACAAGGCAAAAGTAGATGGAAGTATATATTTGAGCTTGGGAGGGAGAAAGAACAGTTATTAATTATAGACCGAGTAAACCTTAACACGTGCTGACAACATGGACCTACAGTACCAAAAAACACCGTCTATTCTCATTTATTTTAATATATGAATAGATTTGATATTGCAAGTCAAATCAAAGATACAGCAGATAAAATGCAAGTGAGAAACACATACAGGCACTTGGCATCAGAATGTTGGAATTTTTGTCTGGGAGACAAACGAATAGATAATCAACATTATTTCTTAATGAAGAAACTAATTTTTTTAATCACAACTTTTGAGATTTACTTACTCAACGTTTCAGCTACTGTTGGTGGCCTTCTTCAGGTATTTTATTCTAGGACGAGTTCTTCTGTTCGCTAGTTGGCATGGCATGAAGGCCGTCCTATATATTGCGTAAGTAAATCTCAATAGTTATTATTAAAAGAAAATTGTTTCTTCATTATTATCTACCAACTTGATGGACATTCTAACGAACATTATTTCTCTCTTTCAGTAACAAAGCCATCCATTTCTCCAGACATTTCTAGGTGTAACTTGAGAAGAATAGTTACATACTACACTTGTTGCTGGGAATAGCATTCATCGACTGGTTGTCGTGGGAGACGAGGCCCATTGTCCACCTGTTGGCATACTTCCGACGACCACTTGGCCGCCGATTTAAGGAGTTGCCGACTGTCAACGTTGACGATGCTACGCCATTGCTCTCCCTGTTTGGTGCTGTGTTGCGTGCTTCATTGTTGTTGCCATGACTACTGCCAGGCCAGTTGAGGTGGAGCAGTTGTGAGAGACTCTTCCTCCAGGAGAGCGGACGCAGTGAACTCTTCTTAGGCACCTTCTGGAGGTGAACAACAAAGGTGATACTAACAACAATGATAAATATATTTCTACATTGCAGAATTCTTTTCAATGCACTTTACACAAAATGTATATAAATAACAAATTTACAAAATAGATATCAATAAAATGTTATCAATAAATTTAAAGGAATATCAATGAAACACCCACCAAATTACCCAATACCACTCATACACATCCATGTTTATCCCCGTTGTTATTCATCCCTCTATCAACAATGTGAACCTTTGGCATCCAGAGCTGATCCCCATTGTTATTCATCCCTTGATCGACAAGGTGTACCTTTGGTGTCCCAAGCTAATCCCCAATGTTATTCATCCTGTTATCTATAAGGTGTACCTTTGGTGTCCCAAGCTGATCCACGCTGTTATTCATCCCTTGATCTACAAGATGTACCTTTGGTGTCCCAAGCTGATCCCCAATGTTATTCATCCCGTTATCGACAAGGTGTACCTTTGGTGTCCCAAGCTGATCCCCAATGTTATTCATCCTGTTATCTACAAGGTATACCTTTGGTGTTCCAAGTTGATCACCGTTGTTATTCATCCCATTCTTCTCTGGAGATTTTGTCTCAGTCATAGAAGCATTGTTTGGAGCATCTTTTCCTGGCATCACTGTCAGTGGCAACCACGTGTCACTCTTTGACACTTCCCCTGAAATGACATGAAACAATCACACATTTCTCCCTAAACAGTCATAATACAATCTGATGTCCCTCTTTTATACTTCTTAGCACTAAAATTTCTCCTAAATAGATATGATGCAATAACATGTAATTCTTTTATACATCCCCTTAAACAGTCATGAAACAATGACGCATTACTCTTTGATACTTCCCCTAAACAGTCTTGATGCTATCGCATGTGATTCTTTGACATTTCCCCTAAATGGCATAATGCAATCACGTCACTCTTTGATACCTCCCCTAAACAGTCATGAATATTCATCAATTTAAATGGCACATCAAATAGGAAAACTGGGCTTTGTCATCCACAATAAATATTATTACAACCTTTAGAAGTAGCACATACATAAGTACCTGGTAGCTACAGAATGGAACATTGTTACATTAATTATTTATCATTAAATTCTAATAATTATATAAATAACCAGACCCAAAGTAATAATTTTCTTCTAATTACTGTTGAGATTTACTTACTCAACATTTTGGCTACCTAGAAGAACTAGTCGTCCCAGAATTCAGTTCCAGATTAAGTCTACCAAAAGTAGCCGAAACATTGAGTAATTAAATCTCAAAAGTTGTGATTAGAAGAAAATCATTACTTATTTATTATCTACCGACTAGATGAACATTTTCACAAAATAACCAGACCTATTTTCTTGTCACTGACATGACCAATTAGTGTACTGCTGCCATTGGCTGGTTGTTCCAGTTCCTCCCATTGGCTGCTCGTTTCTGCTGAATCAGACTTCTCTTGTGGTCTGCAAATACATACATTTTAGCTGGTATTTAAATTAAGCAACTAACTGAATGCTCAATGTGAGTGTATGCATGCATGCATGTGTGCATGCATGTGTAATACTTCACATAAACATAACAATTCAGTTTTATTGATGTTAAGACAAAGCAACATATTACATTCACATGTATTGGTCAGCTGTAATCCATTCTCACAGTTTCTACCTGAAACTGGCAATGCATATTCCTGCTGGGTGAACTATGATTATTTTAATGACAAAGCTGTTTTCCTGGAGAAATTCTAGTGGAAAGATTGGAATTGGCTTTGTACCCACCTTGTTGATAACAACACTGGATTTGTACTGTTCCCGTCTTCTCCACCAGTCAATGCTAATTTACACGTTGGCGATGCACACCGAACAGTGGTGCCATCTGTAAAAGTCCTTTTAGGAGAATTAACAACTAGTGTAGGTGCTGCCCTCAAGTGGTCAGGAAGTTCATATTTGCTCGAGATGAGACAATAATCATCGTCGTCATAATCGTAATCGTCCTCGACACTGGGCAATGCCTCGAATGGGGCTAATAACGACGGGGCGGGTGGGGCTTCATGGGGCGTCATTGCCCCAACATGTGGCAACATATATGACCTATCACGTGCGCCCTGCTCCTTTGAGAAGCAGGGTACAGACCGGAAGAATGACGATGGCGAATGATCGTCAGGGCTGAAGAACATGTCGAGAGCGTGGGCGCCGACGTGACAGAACTTGACGTGTTTCTCCTGGTAACTAGGACTGCTCGGACTAAGTCCGTGCTTCAGCATGCACTTTGGCGGCAATGCAAGCTTTCCTTCGACACCTTCGCCAAGCGACAGACTCAACGCCCGCCGCTTCATCTCGGTACTAGGTGGCGCCACCAGAGTGGTGGACGAACCATCCGATTCGCTATCGTCGGCTGGTATCAGGAACCGTACTGTCGCAGGTGGCAAACACGGAGCCTTTGGCCTCACGTCGTCACATGAAATGTCAAAATGAACAAGCCGGGTCGTACTGCTAGGTAAGCTGCGGCCAACGATGGCCTCTCGGCTGCCTCTCCAACCCCGGTCGCTTTCTGTCTCACTCAACTGTTTCACCAGAAGATGCCTACTATCACGTGGTAACTGTGTATTATCGTGCATTGGCAGAACGCGCCTATTATCACTTGGTAACTTTGTATCGTCTTGTGTTGGTGGAACATGCCTATTATTGCTTGGTAACTTGTTATCATCATGTTTTGGTAAAACGTGCCTACTATCACTTGATAATGCTGTATCATCATGTGTTGGTATCGTCTCACCATAGACGTTCGGTTGTGACCTTGAACTACCTCGGTCTGTCCTTCGCACTAACTGATCACTCTTATCACCCTGTTTCAACACACTCACTGGGTCCGTTCTCTTGTCTTCCAAAGCACTGAGCATTTTTGCTTGCATAGCTATTTCGGTGTGTACTGTCTTTGGCGGTGGGCACAGTATACCTCGATCCTCCTCCGAACTGGCACTGTAACTGTCAATGAGGCTATCCTCAGGCGTAGCTTTAGGCGCCATTGAGCAGTTCGTTGTTGGCCTGCTTGCCTTGCAGTGCCAGTATTGTTTTGGAATAGCACCTGTTGACTTGTCAGGTGGCCGCGTCTCTATTTTGTCCACTGACGAGTGGTTCGTGTGTTTTCGCAGCAGTGAACGGTATGGCAGAAATGACGGTCTCGTGGCTCGTTTCTCCGGTGAGAACGTTGAACGCTGGTATGGCGCCCCATCGTGGCGGCTCTCTTGGCTGACAGCTAACGTAGAGGACGAGGGAAGCTGCAACAAGATAACATCCACAGCTGTAAAATACAACATTATCCACAGCTGTAAAATACAACACTATCCACAGCTGTAAAATACAACACGATCTACAGCTGTAAATTATAACACCATCTACAGTTATTAAATACAACACCATCGACAGCTGTAAAATACAACACTAGCCACAACTCTAAAATACAACACAATCCATAGCTGTAAAATACTATACTATTCATAGCTCTAAAATACCACACACTCAACAGTTCTAACCACTGACACAATCCACAGATACCAAATACACCATTCACAGCTCTAAGATACAATATCCACATCTCTAAGATACGACACAATTTTTTTCTAACCATCAACATATCACAGAATCAGTTAATTCTCAACAACTTTTATGCAAGAATTTTCCAGTTATAATAACTAATAACCCTTTTTTAAATAGCATGGTTACTGTTACGGTAGGGCTATATTTTCCTACAAAAGGGCAGCATTCAGTTATGCACTCCCTCCACAAGAGGGCAGTACTTCAATATAAAATTCAAACTCAATTATGTGGGGCACATGAAGACAGGTCTGGTATAAAAAGGGTTTTCAACAGGGGTCAGGCTCTCAATCTTGGCATTAGTCAGTAGTTACGTGTCTTATTTTATAATTATATTAGGATAAGATTGTATATTACATCACTTGCTCGCTCTCTCTCTCCTTTGTCCTCTCTCCTCTCTCTCTCTCTCCTTTGTCCTCTCTCCTCTCTCTCTCTCTCCTGTCAAGATTTTCGTTTTAATAAAGTGTGCGAAACGTTTAACTTAATTTTATATTCATTTGCGGTGCAGAGAATAATCCTCGTGAGTTGTAATGTAATCCAGCATTGACCATTCCATGTTTGAAACAGGCACTGGGACCAATACGATATTACTAAAATAAATAAAATGCGAAACTTACTGGAGCACTGCAGCCCGTGGCACAGGCGGGCACCGCAGCCTCAGTTTCACGTTCCACAACACTAACGCCATCTGTGGAGCTCGACAAACTGACCGCTCGTGACTTCGGGATCAGATGGTAATCGGGGTGTGAGAGGTCAAGAGTTAAGTTTAATTTCGCTGGCGGAACGCGTCTTTGACTGAGAGGAATGCATTTGGTGGGACCATTTGGTATGTCTTTGGATTTTTGCGATGATGACAATGCTGACGCTGCCGTCAGGTGATGCTGTACATGATTGGTTAGTGGCGGCATCTCTAGGGCCCGATCAACAAGCAATCCGGCTGTTTCGTTGACCAGGTCAATGTGGTTTGTCAATGGAGCGGGTCTTAGCCTCATTGACACAACATCTTCTGGCATTGGCCCCGCTTCTGAAACCCCAAAACATGATTTAAATATAATACATACATGTCCCCATGTTGCCTTGTTGTGATGGGGCAGCCTGCGTGCCTTCATGACCCTGCAAGCTATGCCAGAGGGCAGTGGCATATTTAGGATCTCGCAAAGGGGTGGCCAAAGGGGGCCAAGCTTAGTCACCCATTAGTTTACCATGCAGTGGAGCATCAGGTGATATACAAATAAATAAAAAATTTAAGCCAAAGGAGGCCATGGCACAATACCCCCTCCCTAAATACACCACTGCCGGTGTTAGTCTTGTACTCTTTGTAAGGCTGGTTAAGGGGTAGAGCTCAGACTAAAGTCAATCTCATGGTCCTGGGGCCACAATCTATACAAATAACTTCTTTTATCTACCATGAACCTGGAATTAACATGATAACTCATTCCATTCTTGGAAATAGCTTATTACACTGGCAACTTGTTCCCTAGGTGGGGCTACTGCTGATGCTGTTACCATTGATTTAGTTTACCTTCATTCACAAGATGGCGCCGCTATAAATGACACCTGGTGAACAAGCCTTTGGTAAAGACAATGCCAGGCACTTTGGCAAAAAATCTTGTTTAGACAATGCAAGTGACCATGATCTCCCACTGACCTCTGCTGTGTACAATGGCCGTCACTGGGATGAAGCGGTCAGAGGTAGATTTCTTCGTGCCAAGACTGCGAAGTCTTGGCACTCTCGCACTGTCGGGCGTCTTCACCGTGTCCTTCGTGATCGCTGACTTCCTCATTGTGTGGTCGTAGTCATTCAGGCCTTTGAAAGTGATATTAATTAAATAATAATAACTATATTAACTATAACTATAACTATATTATTATATTAATTAAATAATAATAACTATAACGGGAAGGAAAAGAGCAAGGCCAAAATCAACATGGAGAAGGATTGTTGAGGCAGAGAAGAACCAATTGGGATGGAGTTATTACATATTATTGTAAAATATAATATTCCTGATAGTAAAGACTTTTACTTTTACTTTTACTTCAATATGACACATACTGTATACCATATTAACATTAATCAACAAACTGAATCTATTGGAATTAAAAAAAACAGAAAAAAAATATTATGGCAAAATATTTACTTACATTTTTATAACAGTTGTTGGCAGCATATACCATTACATAAATAAACAAAACATTACCAATAGCTCATCAAAGATAGACAGAGAAATCAACAATGCCTCTTCAAACTATGCAAATATTAAAAACCACCTTTCTTAACTCAGAAAGAATTTCTTTAGATTTGTTATGTAAATGTTGGGTAGGAAAATACTAAGAATTCCATTTGTCTCCAGCTTTCACCATCCATCTAGAATTGGTTAATTTGATCTGACATCTACATGTGTATACACGTGTGACAAAACTTGGGAGCCATCACTTCAGTCTGGAAGACCACAACTATTTAACACTGGCATGAACAGACAACTAACTGAATCCATCCGAATATTTGTAAGTTGAAAAACTGCCCTGTCAACTTAGGAATAAAACCCTAGCATTAGCAGTGTTATGTGAGCAAGAGGGGGTCTGTTCGCTGGGCAAACACAGAAAACCACAAATTGCCCTGCCTATGGGGCGTAAACATGACAATACTTGACAGGAAGCCAAAAAGGCAGTCTGATACAATAGAGGGAGTCTGTTGCCAACTTCACACCACAACATGTGTACACACCCGAAGCTACAGAAACGGGCAGCTGTTACGGATGACAGGAAGTGCATAATTCGACGGGCTTATTGTGTGCATTTCTAAAGGCTCACACTTTACCAAGTCTTGTATTGTGTGGCGCAGTATTTTCACAAGCACAACTCTAGACGCCCCAACCCTGACACAAACCAGTCGTGGTGGTTTATTTGAAGTTACAAAGCCAGCCCTGGCAAGCAGCCACTAGCAACTTGTTGGTGTCATATGGCAAGTTTTTCTTTAAGTTGGAACTTCCTTCAGGTTCAAATATTCTGTGCTATTAACATACATTTAGAGCTGTTCTCTTTTGCAAGACTCTATAATGGCAGGAAGGGCATTCAGAATCATGTTTAAAGGTAACAGCTTTTCACCATGAATCATAATTAAGGAGCACATTTGATGCCATGATGTTCTGGACAATTACAGTAGTTTCAAAGGTACATAGTCCGATAGTTTTCATATTGTCATTCATGCAATGTAAACATGATATTCAAGTCAAAACATTCATAATAAACAGACTGTGGTCAAATTATATATCACTGAACTCTTGTTTCGCTTTAATGAACCACTTGTTTGGAAATCCTTAAAAAAAATCCTGTTCCATCATGAGTTTTATTGAACAAACGGCTGACTTTTAAAAATAATTTTACCTTAAGAATTATATATTTTTATTCTTGCATATACTGTATATTACTTACATATATTTTATTATTTTACCTTTAATTTAATAATTTTTACAGTCTAATATGTATTTTCTACTTATAATATTTTATTTCATGCATTTTAAACTATACTATTTTATTCTTTATAGATTTAGGCATTTGAGTTGTATGTGATTTATTTATTTATTTTTTTTATATTTTAATTGAACTGAATGCTCATGTTGAAGACCAAATAACTATTCAGTAGTTGTTTTTTAATGACCACATCACCTCCTACTTGGAATAACTTAAACAAAAGTGACAAAAGCCAAAGAAAGAACAAATGCGAAATACCAATGGTGGCGACTACACATTATAGGAAGCAACTAATAATTTCAAGAGCGTGTGTTGAATTACCCTTGTGAGTGACTGACAAAGGTATAGGGTGAAACCACAAATACTTTTGATGCTGATGCTAGGCAGATTTCTGACAAAACTTAGCAGATTTTATTTGGTGTACCAAGGTAAGTATATTTTGTAGGTTGAGAGATGGTAACACTCAATCGGAATCATAATGATACAGGGTGATTAAAAAAATGTATACATATTTATAGGACTTTAAACAGGATTTCAATTAAAAAATTTGGACTTCAACCACAAACATGTCACAGGTAAAGTAATTGTGAGATAGGTGTGAATTTATTTGGCTCATTATGTGACAAACTGTACCCACCCAGTTCGAGTTGTTTCTTGTGCAGTATCATGTTGTACATAGCCGACATCTCATCGGCCTTGTTCTCTCGGACTACCTCATCGAGACGTTTCTTCTTCATGTCCAGCATGACAGACAGTTCATTGATAATCTGTTAATCAATCAATCAACCAACAAATCAATCAGTAATTTATTTCCAATAAATAGTTCAAATCTAATAATAATAATAACTATAAAATAAACACCATATTAAAAATTTGGAATTAAGGCATAATTAAACAATTATGTTTTGGAAAGGGGGTGAACAGAAGTGTAACACTTACCTAGGGCTCTCCCCCGACCAGTATAGTTGTAATACTAATACAATATCCTACATTACGGAAAAATTCTTAGTTACAAATCTGTAACTTAATGTATACACAGCCGACAACATAATCTTTATTCAACCTAATACGTAGAAAGATTTAACTAAAATTGTTTTAATTCCTTTATAATAAACATTACTCACCTGTCACTGAGAACCTATTATTATTTTTAATTAAATTATTTTGTATATATTAAAAAATCTAATATGGCAATATGTTACATGCACAGTTTCCACAGTAATGATGGTTATCATTATGAATACCATTATTTCAGGTTTTAAAAATCATATACATAGAAATTTGCATAACAAATAAATAAAAATATAATAAACAATTAAATATAAATAAATTGGATATAAATCACCATTGTGTACAATAGAATGATACTGCCCATCTAGACCACATGGGTCTATTACCAATATTTATACAATTAATACTATTGTGACATTTGTTATTTGTAATTAAATTATTTTGTACATACAGCCATTATTAAAATATATATATATAATATCATGGCAATGTACCACAGGCACAGACCCTAATAAAGCAAAGGTAACAAATACCGTTTTTATGCACATTTGACAGAATACCAATAATGAATGTTACAGACAACACACATATTTACCTACTTAAAATAAACAGATAATGAGTACCAGTGGATGTGTAACAGATGGAAACGACAAATGTACACCAATTCATCAACCAGAAAATAATACAGAAATGTAAAACTGAAGAATCGGACAAAAATGTGCAAAATCAGGTGAAATGAATAGAAACGGAAAGAGATGTGACGTGATTCCAACAGAACGGTTGTGTCCATGCGTAGAATAACTGTCCACTACATGGACACCGACCTGGTTTCTTAATTGTTTGTCTCTTGGAAGGGGTACATGTGTGGTGAAGGGGTATTTGTCGTTCTTTGTCAGCCAAGCATGGCTGATTAACTCCGAGAGGGGTATACGTAACTCAGGGTTGGGTTCTATGAGCTGGTGCAAGATGTTCCTGCAGTCTACAAGGCAGCGACACCAACAGAGCATCTAGATTAGACAACTTCTAACGTAGTCTAACCGCAGGTTGCAGATGTTGAAAAGGGTTTGCTATTAGAATGTGTAAATGCAAAACTGTAAAATACAACACGAGTTACATCAAACATGTTTCAATCTTTATGCTGTACCACAATGTACGGACAATGGGATTTTACCCATAACAGATTTAATTTGTGTAGCTAGGTTTGAAACAGTAACTTACCGGTACTTTGTTTAGAACAAAATAAGAGGGCGCGTAATGCTAAATCTGCAACCTACTTACATATAAAAGGATGTGTGGTGTTCTAGCAAGGTTCTGAAAAGCTAATGATGGTTCTGCACATTAATACAACTGGTTAGATCTAATGCAGGGTTCTATACGTTAGTACAACTGGTTAGATCTATAGCATGGTTCTATATGTTAGTACAACTGGTTAGATATATTGCAGGGTTCTATATGTTAGTACAACTGAACTGGCTAGATCTACTGATATATTTTGTTAAATTTATTACTAGAAACCACACTGTTCATAGTTCCAGAATGTAACAAGACAGTAGGTTTTGACATATTTTAGAACAAGTTTCTGTAAATGACCACTACAGTCTGATCATTCAACTAATGGTCACAGCAATGTTTCGATGCAGCTACTTCCCAACATCAGACCCAAAAAATTTATTTTATCATAAGAATTATATTATATTTGATTCTTGCTGAAGTTCCTTTTAATTTAACTTATTGATAACAATTTAGGTAAAATCATTGTATTTAGCTATGCTGAGTCAGGTTTTACTTCAAAGTTTTACTTACATATATATTTAATTAGTTTACCTTTAATTTTACTGTATTATTTTTCAGTCTAATACGCATTTTCTATGTATCATTTGATTTCATGCATTTTACGCATTGACCTTTCAAGGAAACTGCGCTGTATGAAATAAATTTATTATATTTTTTATTATCACTATTGTTGGAAATTGTAGAGCCATTGAGAGTTAGACTGACCTGGTGTGAGGTTCTGCATCTGGCGGTCGTGATAGCTGGCCAGTCCCTTCTGTATCTGCTGCAGCATGCGCAGCTTCATGTACTCATCGTTGTATGGCATACTGAAGGGTAGCTGACCGTTGATCATCATATACATGATGATACCACTGCAAGAAATACATTTCAACATGACCGCTTTACATACGTTATAACAGGATAAACTACAAACTGGACTGGAATGAAATTAAACACAAAGGTGGCTGTCATGCTAACGATATAAACTTTGTCTTAATTATAGTCTCCTTGACTGCGCTGTAACATTATATGCGTATTCATTTCTTTTATACTAGTCCAATAGACGTTTTGTCTTGTTTTGTCTTTGTACCAGACCTGTTGCATTTCTGAAATGACAAAACTGGAGATTTGTGCGCAATGCAGAATCACGAGTCAAGCTATCAAACGAAGAATTTGTCATGTTTCGGTCAAAGGATAAAAATCACTAACTAAAAAATGCTTGATTTGATTTGATGTTTACAGACTACGTGATAATTTCCATTGCATACTTCTGGTGGTGAGGGAATCCAGAAATATGCAACGACACGAATATTAACAGTGTTGCTATTCAGCCACAATGGAAATAGGGAAATATTTATTCATAAAAACGGAACGTGGTCAGAAAATCTGGGGGAAAAGAGCAGGAAGCATAAAAAATGGGAGGAATCATGAAAAACAGGAGATTTCATTTCCCACGTGGGAGAATGGGAGATGGGTCCCAAAAGTGGGAGCCTCCCACCAGAAATGGGAGAATTAACAGGTCTGGCTTGTAGCAGGTGAATTCTTGTTAAAGGTAAAGGCAAGTTGTTATACTGCGTGGCATTCAGTCCTTGGGACCCCTGCTCATTCCAACACAAACTAGACTTCTCTGGGAAGCATTCAGCCATGTTGCAATAAATGCAAGAAGACTATTCGTTCACATATCCACCACTATCTATAGCCAGGTAATCATTTATACAACCAAGTGAACTGAGGCAAGTGGCGTGAACGAACCTGGCAAAGCTTCAAAATGATTGAGAATCTAACGTTCTAAACACTGTGCTACATTCTGTACATAAGATGACACTAAACAATTACTTATTATTACAAAACACCACCATCAAAGACCACTAACATAACAAAATTAACTTTCCTGCCAGTATAACTTACTTTATGACTGTTTCATCTCTCTGCAGACAGCTGTTCACCCACTCTATTTGTGTTCATACAAACTGTTCCGTATTTTTATTTTATACAAGTTCTATTATTATCATTATTAGTATTTACATACAAACTTGTATTATGATTCATACATTTGAATGTTTCTAATGAGTATATTACATAGACACAAGTTAGGACATGAATTAAAGTCACGACAGTATTGTACATAAGAGGCACTGATCACGAGATTAGACCATTCATCACTGCACAACACAAGTATGTGAGACAAGCATAAGGGTGTATCCCACATTTTTTTCTAAAGTAATATATTCAGAATGCAAAGGTTCCAAATACCTACTTACATTACTAGTAATATCAAATATGTGGGTAGAGCACCAATGTATTCATGTATCCCAAACAAGGCAACGCCCGTAAACAAATTAAAATAACTTTTTAATACAATCCTTATAAAATGTTCAGCATTTTTCCATATCATTCTGCACTAATTTTGCCATCAGCATGAGTAACCTACAAAAAAGCTTCAATTTCAGCAAGAATGTGATCAGATAAAATCTCTCTTGATTAGCTATCTGTCTTGCACCCACCCTAACCTGCAAGGACAAGGACAACAGCCTCCAGGAGCTGCTGCCCCCTGGTGAATGGCAGTGACAACATTCTGAACAACTTCTGTTACAATGCTGCATATAACCTTACATTTACAACAGAATTGTAAGATAGTAATTTATCAGTCACGGTCTGTACACTGATGTATATAATATATACAATTGAGAGAGTGATTTCAAAACTGTCATGTCAAGTTGCTGACATCTCCAACTGGAGTTGTCCTTTCTAAACAGTTCTTTATACCAAATTTAATGCATTTGCCAAACTTCTTATAAATGACATGGATAACTGCACTTTGAAGTTAATAACACCCTCTCTTTCACACCAAATGGTGTTCACCGAGAGGTGACAATACTTTGAGGTGACAACCCTGTGAGGTGACAACCCTTCAAGGAGACAACCCTGTGAGGTTACAACCCTGCGACGTGACAACCCTGTGAGGTGAAAACCCTGCGAGGTGACAACCCTGCGAGGTGACAACCCTGCGAGGTGACAACCCTGCGAGGTGACAACCCTGTGAGGTGACAACCCTGTGACAACTCTATGAGGTAGCAAATGTATGAGTTTAAACAAACACTGGAATGAGGGCTTTTTTCAGTTGGGATTCACTTCCTGTTAGTGTTAGGTCAGAGGGAAACATTATATTTTGCCGTCATCTGAAGACTTACATTTTCAGTCGCGCTTCCCTACTTAGTTCCTCAGCACATTCATCCTTCTGTTAACAACTTTAACACTGTGTATATCAAATTTGCGATTGCCCAACCCTTTCGTTTTGATGTGTCTCTGAGCTCGGGTTTCTGTGGATTTAAGTCTGATAGAAGTTTTCCAATTATTATATGGCTCTATACAAGTGTTGCTATTATTGCTGCCATGACAGCCACTAAGCACAGATTCCACAAAGATTATTCTTAACATGTACTTGTCAGCGACTTTACATTATTATTACTGCTATTGAGAACCAGCCATTGACAGCACAAAAGGAGATTGCCCACATGTTTTGTTTAGTGAAGCCGACTTATCGGGTACATGCAGGAACACGTGGCCAGTGCACTTGAAGTTACAACCAATTCTTTCTCTTGTGGCAACTATACAAAACCAGCGTGACGATAAGATAGTCCCGTGATTGATAGGCGCAGGCTACACATACAGGAAGCTAGATTAGCCCCGATTAATGGAATTTAACACAGAGGGTTTGAAGTGGGGTGCTTATGTTGTAGGAAGGGTGAAGTGACAGGAGATAAGAGGTTTATACTGGTGGTCAAGTGGGGCTATTACAACTGTAGATGAGATATCATCTGATCACCCTATCTACATGTGTATGTTTTGATTAGTAGGTGAAGTTATTTAATCGCAGCCAGTTTATTGAAACCTTTCTTTCTGATTTTGTACAACCATGCAATCCTCGAGCACTGTGAGGGTATTATTAATGGTGATTCTTATAAATAACCACAGTAAATGCCAGTGTGGTGTTTCGTGTGTTTCCACACAAGGGCAATAATCATGACCAAACTGATATTATGATATGGTAGATTCTAGCTGTAAGGAACATGTTACGACTTGGTCGAACTGTTCCATATATCTGATGTGGGGAAAGACACAAGAGATGCTAGGGAGAGCTCACCTCAGCCTGGGAGGAAGCTGAGAGGAGGGAAGGTGACAGGTCATAGGGAGACAGGACGTAAGGAGACGGGAAGGAAAGGAACGGGAGGGAAGACAACCGGGGTGAAGGAGAGGGGAGTAGGGGAGACAGGAGGGAAGGAGAAGGGAGTGGGGGAGACGGGAGGGAAGACAACCGGGGTGAAGGAGAGGGGAGTAGCGGAGACAGGAGGGAAGGAGAAGGGAGTGGGGGCGACGGGAGGGAACACAACCGGTGTGAAGGAGAGGGGAGTAGGGGAGACAGGAGGGAAGGAGAAGGGAGTGGGGGAGACGGAAGGGAAGGGGTCAGGACAGAATGTGATGGAGGGGATCGAAAGGAAGAGTTATTCTGCAGCAGTGATAGAGGGGGTGAGGAAGAGAGCGAGGGTGTTTGTGGGGGATTCGATAGTTAGGAAGACCGACAGAGTCTTAAACAAGGGAGATGATGTGGTGGTCTGCTTGCCTGGAGCCAAAATAGAGGCGATAACTGAGAGGGTAAAAACATCGTAGGCTCGGGTAAGGGGGATCTGTTTTAGTACATGTAGGGACAAATAACGTAGAGAGGGAGGGTACAACTGCCATAGTTAGGAAATATAGGCAGTTGGTCAGAACACTAAAACAGACGCGGGTTGAGCAGGTAATACTGTCAGGGATTTTACCTGTGATGGGCAGGAGGGGTCATAAATATCGAAATTGTCGGGGGATGGCAATTAACATGTTAGTCCAGAGGCTGTGTAGGGAAGAGGAAGTTGGATTTGTGGATTTATGGGAAAGTTTTGTTGGGAGGGATGATATGTACATGAAGGATGGGCTTCATTTAAGTGGAAAGGGGGCGGCAGTATTCGCGGACAAACTTTCAGCAGCAGTAGATAGCGACTTGGGTACAAATATTTTTGGAAGTAAACATTCTTTAAACTAGAAGTGCAGGGGGGTTACCTAGAGGTGTCTCAAGCAGAACAAGAGACCACTAGCACAGATAAACCAATATCAAATCATCCGAAAAACATCTCTGAAAAAGGTTATAGATGCGTATGTTTAAATGCAAGGAGCATAGTAAATAAGAAAAACGAATTAAACATTATGGTAGAAGATATTGACCCTCACATAATTGGTATAACTGAATCATGGGCCAACATAGATATAACAGATGCTGAATTAGGACTGACAGGATACGTAATGTTTAGGAAAGATCGAATAGGAAGAAGGGGCGGGGGAGTTATTTTATATGTTAAAGAATCTATTCAGGCTTATGAAATGAAACTAGAAAGGGAAGCAGATTGCGATGAAGCTGTTTGGTGCAAAATTGTTTCAGGAAATTCAAAATTAACTGTTGGATTAGTTTACCGAAGTCCAAACATAAACGAAGAGGACAACACAAAAATAAAAAACGCTATAAAGGAAGTTAGTAAAGGGGAATGTATCATAATGGGAGATTTTAACCATGGACACATACAATGGAATTCTCTAGAGAGCACAGGGATTGATGATCAACAATTTCTATGTTTAATCCAGGATAGCTTTCTTACTCAGCACGTACTAGAACCAACCAGGGGAGAAAATGTATTAGATATAGTTTTGTCATCACAAAAAGAATTAGTGGACAATGTAAAAATATTTGAACCATTGGGTAATAGTGACCATAATCAAATACATTTTGACATCAATGTAAAATCAGAAAGTAAAAATAAGAAAACGTACAAGAGAAACTTCCACAAAGGTAACTACAAAGATATGAGAAAATACTTAGCACAGCTAGATTGGAATAACATGCTAATGAATAAGACTGCAATTGAATGTTGGAATATTCTAAAATATGAAATTGAGAGTATCATTGATAAATTTGTTCCCTTCCGAAAACAAGGAAAACGGTGTAGAAAGAAACACGTGTCAAAAGAGGCAATTAGAAAAATAATGCTAAAACAAACTATGTGGAGGGTTTATAGGCGTACCAGAAAGGAAGAAGACTATGCAAAATACAAAGAGGCACTTAATGCAGCTACAACTGAAATCAGACAATCTAAAAGAAGCTATGAGCAAAAACTGGCATGTAACATAAAAAATGACAGCAAGAGTTTTTATGCATATGTCAGGAGTAAACAAAACGTACAAGACAAGGTTGGACCTCTAGAAGACAGTGCTGGAAATATAATATCACAGGGGTTTTTAATGGCGGAAGACCTAAATGGTTACTTCAGTTCAGTGTTTACAAAAGAAGATATTAGTTCATTACCAGTTGCTGATGCTAAATTTCAGGGGACTAAATCTGACTATTTAGGACCGTTAGTTGTAACTCCAGAATTGGTAGCTAGGAAAATAAAGGCAATGAAGGATAACAAATCACCGGGAGTGGATGGGATTCCTCCAAAATTACTAATGGAAACAGTAGATCAAATCAGTATACCACTTGCAAGAGTATTCAACTTGTCATTAAAAGAGGGAGTTGTTCCATTTGAATGGAAAGAAGCAAACATCATACCATTATTTAAAAAGGGTTCGAGAAATAAGTCAGAGAATTACAGACCAGTGAGTTTAACGTCAGTGATTTGTAAATTATTAGAAAGGTTAATTAAAGACCATATGGTGGACTTCCTCGTTAAGCATAAATTATTAAATTCATCTCAACATGGATTCCTTAAAGCGAGGTCATGCTTAACAAATGTGTTATGTTTTTGGAAGAAATCACTAAGTGGATAGACGAGGATCGCCAGTAGATATTATCTACTTAGATTTTCAGAAAGCTTTTGACAAAGTGCCACATCAAAGATTGCTACTTAAATTAAAAGCCCATGGTATCGGGATAGCATAACTGACTGGATAGAACAATGGCTGACTGACAGAAGACAACGAGTTGTAGTAGATGGCGAAGTTTCAAATTGGAAATCGGTTTTGAGTGGGGTACCTCAAGGATCAGTATTAGGACCTATATTATTCTTAATTTATATCAATGACTTGGACGACAGTATAACAAGTAACGTACTGAAATTTGGGACGACACAAAACTGTTTAGAAAGGTTAATACTGATGGTGATAAACAACATTTACAAAACGATCTAGACAGATTAGTGAAATGGTCTGAGAAATGGCAGATGCTGTTCAATTTTGGGAAATGTAAATGCCTACATACAGGACATGGGAACTTGAATGTAAACTATAAAATGGGAGCTACTGTTCTTGGTACTACTGTAAAAGAAAAGGACTTAGGAGTTACAATAAGCGCTGATATGAAAGTTTCAGAGCAGTGTGGTATTGCAGCTTCAAAGGGTAATCAAATTCTTGGATTGATTAGAAGAAACATAACATACAAGGGAAAAAAGTTAATTATACCTCTTTATAAAGCAATAGTTAGACCTCATTTAGAATACTGTATACAAGCATGGAGACCATATCGTAAGAAGGATATAGATACGCTTGAACGCATACAAAGGAGAGCAACTAAAATGATTCCAGAACTTAGAGACCTTAGTTATGAAGAACGCCTGAAAGAATGTGGTTTAACAACTCTAGAGACAAGGAGGTTAAGAGGAGATCAGATTGAAGTTTTTAAGATATTGAATGGGTATGAAAATATTGATAGAAATATGTTTTTCTCACTCAAGAAGGATAGCAGAACTAGAGGACATGAGGTGGGATTAGTAAAGGATCAATGTAGATTGGACATCAGGAAGCACTCGTTCTCACAGAGGACAGTAAATGAATGGAACAAACTGTCTACAGATTGTGTTACTGCTAGCAGCGTGAATATGTTTAAAAACAAGGTTGACACATATATCAGAAGGGCGGGTTATAAGTAGGTGAACATTGTTGGACTCTCGATAAGCCAATGGCTTCCTTGTCCACTTGCCATCTGGGCCTTTGGCTTGGATGGCAAATCTTGTTAAATCTTGTTAAATGTTCCTCACATCCAACAGTACATAGCTCAGTGCAAGACAGAACGGGCATTTTACAGTAGTTCCTTTTAAGCAACTTTCCCTTCAATCTTTTAAGCATATATACCTTACATCGGGATTCCTTACAGTGAGAATCCATTCACACTCCACTGTAGAATAAAATTTAATATTACAAGCGTCTGTACACCCCGGGGACCTGTGTACCCCATCTAGACCTCCCTCCCTCCCCCCTCCCTCCCTCCCCCCTCCCTCCCCCTCCCTCCCTCCCTCCCTCTATCAAAATCCCCTTTCAACCAACCCAGCCTTCAGGATCAAGTAAATCGCCAATGTTCTTAATCAGTCTCCTGACAATGATGCCAAAGGGCCTAACATATCCGTTCTGGCTCACACTGCTGAGAAGTCTGGTACCCAGAGCAGTGATGCAGCACCTTGATTACTTTGCAACATTACTGTCACCAAACACCAACTCAGGTATTAAACCCATACAAGAAACACACACACACTACAGAAGGCAATGATTCTCAAGGCTGATTCTAAACTGTAGGCAAATTAATCCCATAGTAGGCTGTCTAATTTATAAATATTCCCTGTTAATTGGTTTGTGATGCATAGATACGATATTTTACTTTCAAATTTCACCAAACATGTCATTTAGAGATTAACAGAAGTCTGTCTAGCAAACTGAAAATTCTGTTTTTTTATATTTTGTTTGTTTTGTTTCCTAGCTACGATCTTCAAATGAGTGTATGATCTAAGCCTACTAGTGCTGAAGAAGATCTTCCTGTCAAAAATACTCCCACATGTGGTCTACTTCCTGTGTTCCGCTGCTACTGTCATTGCCGCTAAATGAGAGCAGCTTTTCCAGAAATCACCATCTGTTACGAGTCTCCCCCTCCCTTGTAAGTCTCTAATCGAAGCAGGACACTTCCTGTGTCGTGACCTGGGCTCCACCTGGTGTCAGCTGTGATAATGATTGTGCACCGAGTTCAAAGAGACACACAGACCCTAGTGCACACGTGTTGGCACGAGGGCCCACAACCCACGCGTGACAGGCTGTCGTCCCTAAAATGGACATGAATGCAGGCAGGAGACAGCGAGCAAGGTGATTGGGTTACAGCCAAGCAGCAGTAGGGGTGTGTTATCGGGTTTCTAACCCAGAGGCACGTGCCATGGCGCCGGTGTCAAACGAAATCTACGGGCGCTTGTCATCAAAACTGTCTGCTCAGTGGACGGGGAAGATCTGGGGTCTACGGTCTGGGGTCTTTGTCTGGGGCAAACAGGATGTGGGTTCCTTTTATGTCTAGGCACTGTCACCTGTGGTCAGTCGGCTGCATCTGCTGACCACCAAAAGAGCCATCTATATCATGTGGTCAACAGACACTAAAAACAGGGTTAGGGTCCATGGCAGAGTGCATGTGAAAAGGTTTCTTTTGCTGCCAAGTGGCACCTGCCAGACAGACAAATAAATGAGCAGACATCAGATGATGGACAGACAGACATAGAGACAAATGGGAAGACATCAGATTGATAGACTGACAGACAAATGAGCAGGTATCAGATGAACAGACAGACAAATGAGCAGGTATCAGATGAACAGACAGACAAATGAGCAGGTATCAGATGAACAGGCAGACAAATGAGCAGGCATCAGACGAACAGACAGACAGTCAGACAGTCAAATGAGCAGGCATCAGATGGACAGACAGACAAATGAGCAGATATCAAATGGACAGACAAACAGACAGACAGACAAGTGAGAAGACACCAGATGAACAGACAGACGAATGAGCAAACATCAGATAGACAGATGACGGGTCACTTTAGTCATTGTTGTTTCCCCATTTACAGTTGCATCCCTGGTCCCATCATTTGTCCAATCCCTGGTCCCATCACTGGTCCAATGCCTGGTCCCATCACTGATCCCATCCCTGGTCCCATCACTAGTCCAATCCCTGGTCCCATCACTGGTCCAATCCCTGGTCCCATACCTGGTCACATCACTGATCCCATCCCTGGTCCCATCATTTGTCCAATCCCTGGTCCCATCACTGGTCCAATCCCTGGTCCCATCACTGATCCCATCCCTGGTCCCATCACTGATCCCATCCCTGGTCCCATCACTGGTCCATTCACTGGTCCAATCCCTGGTCCCATCATTTGTCCAATCCCTGGTCCCATACCTGGTCACATCACTGATCCCATCCCTGGTCCCATCATTTGTCCAATCCCTGGTCCCATCACTGGTCCAATCCCTGGTCCCATCACTGATCCCATTCCTGGTCCCATCACTGATCCCATCCCTGGTCCCATCACTAGTCCAATCCCTGGTCCCATCACTGGTCCAATCCCTGGTCCCATCCCTGGTCACATCACTGATCCCATCCCTGGTCCCATCACTAGTCCAATCCCTGGTCCCATCCCTGGTCACAGGTCTGTGTGTTCCTTCACAGCACCTATACACAGGGTGTGTATTCCTACATTCTCTTACACACACCCCAAACACCCCCAGCAAACACCCCAACGAACACCCCACCAAACACCCCACGAGACATAAGACAAAGAACCTAGGCACACAGCCAGACAAACCCACAAACTGCATAACTGGGTCCAAAGAGATACTACTCAATATCCCATTTCTCCCAAAAAGGACACCCAAAATCTGTGCTGGAATGTAACCAACCACACAGGGCAGAGAAGCACAGAATTCTACGGAGTGGGTAGGGGGGTGAGGGTGGGGTGTATACTACCCCAGTTGTCATCAGCTTGTTTTACCGTGGCTGCAGAGGAAATGACCCCAAACCCAATGGTCCCAGATAACATCTGTCAAGTCAGGAGCGTGCATCCACACTAAATATACGTCCCATGACTGATTGGGGAACTTCAGAGGTGGGCCCTAAACCCCAGCTGCTATCTGGATATCAGCGGATACAACCATATAAGTAAATGTCACACTACTGGTCTCTCTCCACCCCTTGCCTAGGGCAAACACCAGTAGCAACCTTTCGTTCCTAGAGGGAACTACGACAAGGGTTAACTTTGCACCCTTTCCTGGGTTTGGTGCTATATCGGTAGTACAGCGTGATTCTGCTGGACAGGAGGCCAGTGTCAATATGTGGTCATCAGAAGTTAGGAACATTTCCTTTTCATGGCAAGAGTTGGTGAAACTGATACTTTCCAGGGACTCATGACCCAAACATATACACTGAAAGGGGTATCAACTGAATGTCTATTTCCTTCACTTGAGCTTAATGTAAACATACACAAACAAACAAATAAACCATGTTATTCGATTAATCTACTTTGGCAAGCTTTTAGGGTCTCTAATTGTGGAGCAGTTTGTGTCAACAATAACCACATACAACAATGAAAAGACAATCATTAACTGTTAACAAGAGATGTATAGTTAACAAACAAACATTGCTACATTTATTGGCAACTATATTGTTAATTTAAAGTAATGACCCTAAAATGTGTTTTTAAAAAGTTATTTTACTATCAGTGTGCTTTAAGAATTATATTGTACGGTTTCTAAATGAATCGGTGAACTTTAATGACAGCATGGTCTATACTGAAGTTGAAGACACCAAAACAAGATTGCCAGTATTACCAATCAACTGTGTATACTTACAGACTCCAGATGTCAATCTCTGGTCCGTACGCTTTGCCAACTAGAAATAGTTCTGGTGCGGCATACTCGAG
This sequence comes from Lamellibrachia satsuma, assembly GCA_033239005.1. Lineage (NCBI taxonomy): Eukaryota > Metazoa > Annelida > Polychaeta > Sabellida > Siboglinidae > Lamellibrachia > Lamellibrachia satsuma. The sequence continues at coordinate 31,482,912 of BSQZ01000001.1, read as the reverse complement.
GGAGCCGCAGTGCGTGCACAGAGGGTTCGACTCTTTGTAGACATTGCTGAGGCCAAAATCTGGATGAACCAATAGAAACGGTAACATTAAAACAATAAAGGTCAGTTCATATATAGCGACCACTCAACATGCGTTACAACTCTACCCCGTGGTACAGCTGTTCTTTCTAGCACAAAGTCACCTACTCAACTTCCATGGGAAGCATTCAGCTAACTGAGTTTTACCAATTGAAAGCAGTGACATTTTAGAGCTATGACACATGACAGGGGTCAAAGCATTAAAATTCTACTTTGTGTTGATTGATTGTGCTTACAAAAAATAATGCCTGAAGTGCAAAACACCAATTTCACACACATTTCTTTATTTTGAAAAACTACTCAGGGTCTGTAAAATGTTTGTCGAACCGAAAAATAAAAGCAAGCATGTAACTGGTCCACGAACCACCTCAAATCTATCCACATCTAGTAATATACAGCTTACTGTAAACCCCATCCACTGTTGGGCCTAAAAGGATTTACTGCACCTGTATCAATAAACAAAGTGTTATGGCCCTGTACCTTTCTTTATCAAACCACCCTAGGCTTAATTACCCCAGTCAATGGGGGCGGATGTCTTCAATCATCCTGAGCTGTGGTAGGTAACCTCACCCTCACTTCAAGAATTGTTAGGTAACTGACCCTTGCAGTGGGGCTATTGAAACATTCTTCTAAAAGGGCACTCAAGGGTATATGCTAAATATTCTGGTATACCTTCAGGTTGATTCACAAACTTTTTTGTTTCTCTTTATGTATATCTCACTGTGGGGCATTGTCAGAGATAGTGAGGTTACATATTTACCCCTGGTCTTTGGCAGTTGGTATCTATTACTTCCCATGACATAGACAGCAGGAAGAAGGGGCCAGTGGCTTTTAGTGTCAATAAACTAAATTATGTAATATTATTAGAACGTTTTGGCAGCGAACTCAGTGTGAAAATGTGGTATTACTTAAACATGTGGCCTGGAGTGCATCTGAACAGCTAGAGTGTACAATTCTATGGGTTTAACACCACCGACAAAAGTGGGGTGTAACGTAGCCTTCCCACCCCATGCAACACCCCTGAAAATATGGGTTCTTAACCCCTTGATTACTGATTGTAAGACATGGACATTTCTGCATACTGCCTCAATGGAAACAAATTGGACAGTCGTAAAATGGTTTGGTCGACATTTTACAATCATCTTGACATACTGAAGATGGATTTTGATGGGCAAACCTACTGATGACTAGCTGTATGCGGCCTAGTAATGCCGAAGCCGAATTTGATGAACATTATCATCATGCAACGGTAGCAATAAGAGGAGTATTATTGTTTGAAAAGTTCAACATGCACTGCTGAATTTAAATTCAATACACTGTGCAATAACTCTTGAAAATCTTGATATATCAACAGAAGTATAACTGCACCATGCAGATTACATAGACACCTAGGAAAAAAGTAAGGGTACGTTCTTATCTAGCACAGTATCCAGTCCTTAGGACTGTTCAAAGCACTTTACATGTCATCCCCTGGCAGACCTGTTCATTCCAGTGCCAACTCAACTTCTCTGGGAAGCATTCAGCCATGCTGCAAATACTGCATAGAGACTATTCATTCACATATCCACCACTGTCAACAGCCAGGTACTCATTTATACAGCTGAGTTAACTATGGCAACATGGGGTGAACGAACCTGCCAAAGCTCCGAAATGTCAGCAAGAGGTTTTGAACCCGGGTTCTCTCAATTGAGACCCCGATGTTCTAACCGCAATACCACACAACGCACACTAAGAGGGTTTCAGGGTACTACTTTCCAACCTCACTAACCCTACTCTATCAGTGTTTTCTAACTAGGGAGCAGAAAGTTTACTGTTATCTATAGAAGAATGATGTATGGACTGATAACGACCACTTGGGTGTTTTGGTTAAATAGACAACTTATCAAGATTTCAGATACAGAGAAACTTGGGACCAGTGCTATCAATGTTAGCAGACATACATAACAGACTCTGTGACAGTTGATGAGACAGCTGCCTTCATTCTGATGCAGTTTAATAAACAAATGTTCTCTTTTTAACAGTATGGCACTAGCTCTGTAAAACCTGAATGAGAATTTTTTTACTGAAAATAAAGATGCAATAAAAAACATAAGGTCACAGTTTTGGGTTTTAAATAAAATTGCAGAAAAAAGGTCATACCATTGTTGCTAGCTATTGCCACTGGATACAACTGCCTTTGGTGTTTCCATTCAGACAAGACGGTATCATTGATGCTAAAGCTTGAAACAGTTCATAAACATTACATGCGGGAGTGAAAAGAATAGACAAGTGAAGAATGGAGGAGCTGAGGGAGGAAGTTGGTGAGAGAGAGAGTCTCACGAGGAAGCTGGTGAGGAGCCGGCTAAAGTGGGCTGGACACGTTGAAAGAATGGAAGGGGAACGGTTGACGAAGAGAGCGGATGTGCTTAGAGTGGAGGGTAGAAGGAGAAGAGGAAAACAGATACTGAGATGGGAGGACTGCATTTAGAGTGATTTGGCGGGAGTGGAGTCTGAGGGGGATGGGGGATTGGAGATGATGGAGACGGCAGTGAAACAGGACTAGTGATGAAGAAGAAGGGGAAACAATAATCAACGACCAGTATTGGTGCCAGCCTCACCCCAGACTACAGGGATAAAGAGGAGAGCAACAACATGTAAAAACCTGAATATTCCTTTTTAGAGACTAGATTTTGGAGAAAGCCGAAACAACTGGGTTGAGAGTGCATGAGTACCGAGTCATGACAGATGACCCAAGATTGAATATGTCACTGACATTCCAAAGACCCCAACTGGGGAGGAAGTTACCATAATTGGCGTGCTCGGAGGATACATGATCCCAGAAACCCTGTGTCTCGAGTTTCCGCATCCCAGCTGTAGGTTTTTTTGCAGGGAAGTGTTTTTCTGAAAGAACCCCATTTGCTCGTGGCTCGCGCGTGGCCGACGACAGTTTTTACAGGGAAATGATTGCAGCGTGACACCGGGAGTGGCAGCACACATGCGGGTGATATTTTTGTGGCGACTTTTGACAAATAGCGCTTGTGGCTTGCAGCTGATTCAATTTAATCACCCTTTAAAAACAAGCCGGCTGCTGGGTTGATGAGACGAAACACCCCGCAAGAAGGTAACCATAAGAACACCCATAAAACTTCCCCCCCACATCAGTAAGATAAGAACAAAATGACAGAAAAGTATGTCCTTCCGACTTCTTAATCTAAATAAAATTTTTATCAATATTAACCTTAACTAAGATTAATTTCTATTTTTTCATGTGAGCAATTAAAAAATGTTTATTGTAACAATACAATAAAGAGAAATAAACATGTACATACATGTACCCTCTCCCTGGCATTGATGATACCCTGTGGTTAGGGTGATTTGGGAATGTCATCCAGCGAATTCCACAAAAATAGACAAACCCCACATTTCCCACAGGCATTTAGGGTGGAAGGCAAGGGAAACATGGGACACAATACCATCATTCCTCAATGCCTAGTGAAATGATCCCAAAACATGTAACCCATTTGATTCTGCACCATCCATACTGTTGATATAACATAACAAATTACATGGTGTTATTTCTTTACACTAGTGAAACAAAATAATTTAATAAACAATCATTTACTTTTCCACAATGACTTCATTTCCTACCCAGTTCTGTAACCATAAGTATGAATATTTTCCCTAGTAACTTTGTTTCCATGTCTTAAGAGGACATGGTGGACGGTGCTGTGAAAATACAAAACTATTCCTGACAGGTTTAATTGTGTTAAACTATGTATTATAATTATTAGTGGCTGTTGTTGCTCATCAATAAGAATGGTACATAGTGCCTTGTTTTAACTTTCAGTGGGCCTACCAGAGGGCAGCACCATATATTAGTCTTCCCACTTAGGAAGTGAACAGGGCACTTCGGTGAGAGGAAGATGTTAGCACATACCATGGAAGAGGTGACAGTCACACTGAGGTAGAAAATCAACCCAATTCCTATTCTAACCTTTAAGAGAAGAACTGTTTTAGGGGTTTGAGAAACAAGTCAGAATATAACATAATATAAATGATTTTGTAAATGAGGCTAATAAGAGGCTAAAAAGAAGGTAGAAGTTTATATAATATTGACTAACTTGAAAATATTTATAGATATTTTGTTTAACTTACAGAAGATAGAACTAAAGGACACTACAAGTAGCACTGACAAAGGAACAGTGTTGATTGGATATGAGAAAGAATTTTCACAGAGGACAATAAATGAATGGAACACATTTTCTATGCTGATTGTGTAAATGCTAGCAGTGACTATGTCTACACCCTGAACTCACAGCTGCAGCCATACTAGTAATTTTTTTATAGACTTTTAATATAGCACGTGGCTGTTAGACAGTAGTGCACTTACTGTGTCACTTGTACTGCCCTGCTGCACCAACCATACTCCTATATCACATTTCTAATGCAGTTCATCAACAAATCTACTCCAGTTGGTCTACCCTCATCTTGTCTACTCTGTTATACCCTATTGGTCTACCCCCATCTTGTCTACTCTGTTATACCCTATTGGTCTACCCTCATCTTGTCTACTCTGTTATACCCTATTGGTCTACCCTCATCTTGTCTACTCTGTTATACCCTATTGGTCTACCCCATCTTTCTACTTTATACTTGTCTACTCTGTTATACCCTATTGGTCTACCCTCATCTTGTCTACCCTCATCATGTCTACTCTGTTATACCCTATTGGTCTACCCCATCTTGTCTACTCTGTTATACCCTATTGGTCTACCCCCATCTTGTCTACTCTGTTATACCCTATTGGTCTACCCTCATCTTGTCTACTCTGTTATACCCTATTGGTCTACCCTCATCTTGTCTACTCTGTTATACCCTATTGGTCTACCCCCATCTTGTCTACTCTATTATACCCTATTGTTATACCCTATTGGTCTACCCTCATTGGTCTACCCCATCTTGTCTACTCTGTTATACCCTATTGGTCTACCCTCATCTTGTCTACTCTGTTATACCCTATTGGTCTACCCCCATCTTGTCTACTCTGTTATACCCTATTGGTCTACCCTCATCTTGTCTACTCTGTTATACCCTATTGGTCTACCCCCATCTTGTCTACTCTGTTATACCCTATTGGTCTACCCTCATCTTGTCTACTCTGTTATACCCTATTGGTCTACCCCCATCTTGTCTACTCTGTTATACCCTATTGGTCTACCCTCATCTTGTCTACTCTGTTATACCCTATTGGTCTACCCCCATCTTGTCTACTCTGTTATACCCTATTGGTCTACCCTCATCTTGTCTACTCTGTTATACCCTATTGGTCTACCCCCATCTTGTCTACTCTGTTATACCCTATTGGTCTACCCCATCTTGTCTACTCTGTTATACCCTATTGGTCTACCCCCATCTTGTCTACTCTATTATACCCTATTGGTCTACCCCATCTTGTCTACTCTTTATACCCTATTGGTCTACCCTTTTATTATTGGTCTACCCCATCTTGTCTACTCTGTTATACCCTATTGGTCTACCCCCATCTTGTCTACTCTGTTATACCCTATTGGTCTACCCCCATCTTGTCTACTCTGTTATACCCTATTGGTCTACCCCCATCTTGTCTACTCTGTTATACCCTATTGGTCTACCCCCATCTTGTCTACTCTGTTATACCCTATTGGTCTACCCCCATCTTGTCTACTCTGTTATACCCTATTGGTCTACCCCCATCTTGTCTACTCTGTTATACCCTATTGGTCTACCCCCATCTTGTCTACTCTGTTATACCCTATTGGTCTACCCATTGGTCTACCCCCATCTTGTCTACTCTGTTATACCCTATTGGTCTACCCCCATCTTGTCTACTCTGTTATACCCTATTGGTCTACTTGTGTTTTTAGGACATACCCCAGAGGGTCTACTGCAAGTTTCATGAATACTTTTTCACTGAATATGAGTACATTAATAACAACTAATACCACAATTTTAGCATGATTAAGATTACGGAGCTTCTACATGTGGTATATCTAATAGCAGTGTAATATTGGCTGTGTACAGTGGCTGTGTACACTTACATGTGTGCATGCCTGTGTTTGCGTGTATGTGGAATGCATAAATGTACACGAGTGTACACACGAGTGCACATGAGGGTACAAATGTACATGTGTGCACTTCATGATTTGGTTATTAACACAAGTGGTCTGATTAAGGTTTAGGGTTTAAAATTAAAACCCCTTACAAACAGGCATGCAGGCACGCACACAGGCACGCACTGATAACAGAAGGAGCAGTGAATTTGATACATCCCCCAACAGATATGCATTGGGGGGACAACGGCAGGCACACGTGTCAAGCAGCTGAGCAGAAGACTTAGTTGACAGAGTGGAGACAGCTGGGGTGACAGTGTTGACACTGGACAGGGAGCTATCATCATGTCACCCAGGGTCGCTGCTGATGTGATTAACACCCTGATAACAATACAACCCTGCTGAGTCCCAACCCCAAGCAATCTGACAAGACATATGACAGATACCCTAACTAGCCAAACCCAGGAAACATGATTTATTCTATAGACTTCAGCTTAACATATACCACTGCTGTTCACCCCTCTGGGGCAGAATGACTGCGTGATGTCAGTGGCATGATGGATGAATCCATCCCAAACAACTACCTACTCAGAGGGTGATTCTGTTTGGATTTACTTATGCAGGATAAAATAATTACTGTCTGATGTAGCGGATGTGGGTGGAATGTCTCACACAGCACATGATTGAAAAGCAACAGTAATGTTACCACAGCTTGACAGTACCAAGTATACTCATTGCAGTAATTAAAAACTTGTTAACTCCTGCTCAATCTTGTTCAGTCCTATCCAATCTTAATCTAGTTCAATCCTGTTCAATCCTGTTCAATCTTGTTCACTTCTGTTCAACCTTGTTCAATATTGTTAAACCCTGTTCAATCTAGTTCAATTCTGCTCAATCTTGTTCACTTTTGTTCAACCTAGTTCAATAGTGTTCAATCCAATCACGTCCAATCTTATTGAACGGGTTCGCTTCAACCAATCTATGAATCTGCTACAATTTGCAGTTCACAACTGAAAATTCTACAATATCTGTTTGACTACAAATGTTGTCAATGACAAGTTAAGGGTCTTTCATTTGTCAGGTACACACGTAATTAATGATATGATGTTAATCAAAACCTAGCCAGCTACACGGGCACTAGATGGCAGCACCAGTCTTGGTAAATGTCTACTGAGATGTCTGAGAATATCTTGCCCAATCTGGCCAGTTGTTTTCTTCTCATATATGTGTGCTTTGTCTTCTTAAGGCATTTATAACTGTCACATGGATCACTGGTCTGGAGTTGGGAAATTTTGTTACTTCACACATCTGGATGATTTGGGAAGGTTGTACGCCTGCCGGTACTTCACATATCTTTAAAATTAATGTGGCATTTGTCAGCTAGAATTTGACAGTCCAAATAATAACAAAAGTTATATTTCTGGTCATATTTCCCCCTTAGAACTTCTACCCGATACGCCAATACCAAACTGTCAAAATCAAATAAAAACTTCCAGTTTTCTCCAGCAAGTGCTGCCCCCTATGTGAACTTGGCATTTCGTCACCCTAGTAGGGTACCCCATATCAGACAAGGCAGGGCAGACATGCTGGCTGCAACAGAAGATAAGATGTGTTTGCCAAACCCCAGTTCTGCTTATCTGAGATATCACGAAACCAGCCCTGAAATGTTCCTTCTAGGACTTACACAGCCTTAGTTACCCCACTTCTGTCTTGCCACCCACACTGTCACCCTAAACCCATGATCCTTTATTTATTTCCTGTTATTTCCCCATGTATCTGATGATATCTGGTACAGACTGGCATAGCTATCTTGGAAATAGCAACTAAAGGATGTTTATTTGTCACCTTATTAAGAAGGCACATCAGATCACCAATACCAAAATCTAAGTCCTGTTCCCCACAAAGTAAAGCTAGTTAGTTGCCCCAGTAGAACCCATTTACTTAGATTTTTATTAACAATAATCTAAATCAATGTTAAAAAGTAAAATATCATCTGCCACTCATGCAACAATAAAACTGTTCAGAGTGTGTTACATATTATTAGTATTATTATTTAGGTTTCAACAACTTTGATACAGGTCTACTTTGCAATCAATGCTGTTCTTTCATAAATTCTTTATTCCTTTTCATTCACATTTTCACACTACTATCCATGGTGATGTTTTTCTTAATCATGGATGCATTATCTGATCACAGATTACACAGGCAATTCAGCTTCAAGTGCTCTGGAATAGCAGCTATGACACAGAATAGAGAGATATGATAAATCTGTGACACCAAAGTGTACATAGTTGTAGCATTACTGTCAGGAAATAACCTACAGTGTTTGTTATGTGTCTACAATGTCACACTGTTTGATAACCACTTCACAGAGTGACACAGCAAGCTGTTTAACATTTGGACATTTCTGTGGAAACCCAAGATAGACCACAGCCCCAGATAGGCAGGCCACAGCTTGCATATCACTAATCAACCAGGGATGACAAGTGGCCTAGCCACACTGGCCTAAATGCACATTATATGAATCATGTTCACCTATATTCTGTCAAATCAAGTCTAGTGTAGAAATATGTTGCCTACCAAGAAGGGAAATGAGGTGCAGTAATTGGGTCAAGTGGACACATGGAAAAAGGCTTAATTTGGTATAGGCGCATTTAATTTAGGTTATATATTAATGCTGGTTCTTGAATTTCTTAATTTACAATATTTTAGTTAGTTAAGCCTTCCAAGATTTTCTGACAGGACATCACTTGGATCTTAGCAACATGATTCCAGGGATTTTCTAAGCTAAATCACTTGTCTCATTCCAGAATCATTTTGCTGAAATAATCAAGCCTATTTAGTATTCACTATGACATCCTAGCTCATTTGTGCAATATTTTTATTTATGTTTGGGAAATTATCAGTCAAATTATTATTATTATTGATCAGATCCAGTCCAACATCAGTGTGTAGTATTACATAAGGTTATACACACTTTCGCACGTTACCCAATCTAATAATCTAAGTAAATTTGTTCAATGATTTTCCAAAAGCACACACCAATTGATTAAATAAACCGCACATATTACTTAAACCATAAACGCACTACAAATTTGAACTTCAGTGTACCTGATTAGTGATTGGCTAATTTAAATGAGGAGGGAGTTTAAAGCCTTCCTATGTTTCTTTGCAGGAAGTCACTTCGATCTTAGCTACATAATTTGACGGATTCAAAATCTGCTTAGCTGTGGACGGAGGGCAGATAATGTATATAAACAGAGTTGCATGTAACTGTTATTATTTCCCAGTACTGATCATATCCAGGGTTTATTGTATACAGACACCAACAGAGATGTATACTGAGCAAATATTATGGGAACCATCCTCCAGATGACTAGACGATGGTGACTGCATGCATCCCCAGGCTTTACTGTCTGCGGGCGGTGATATGAAAAAAGCCACCTGATCTACCCAGCATGCAGATATAACTGTAATAACCAAGTTGGATACGATCTGGCCAGGGTTCTGCAAACAACCACAGGGCGCCACAAACTGCAAACATGGGTGTTCCACAACTGTAAACAATTCATCAAAACACAACGCTGCATAGAAATTTCTGATGCAAAGATTATAGGTGGCGAGATGTGACTTGTGACTTTACCCTCACACAACAGATACAGGGCACCACCTTCATGATAGGTGAAGACACATCAATATATAAAATTGCATTTGCCAGATGACAGACAGGAGGAAATGGGGGAAACCGCAAGGCCTCCTGCCAGAGCATGCCAGTGTAGTCCAGGGGTTTGTGGTCAGAGTATGAGCAATGAGTCATTCCCAGGTAACAATAAATACATGATTTACTGAAATCTCCTGGCGGCTATAGCAGTGGTGTCACTGGCAGTGAGCTAAGTACACAGTTAGCATGAATCAGAAGACTTCAAGGGTTTACTGTGGCATAAGTTGGAGGGCTGAGTAAATATGCTGATAAAAATACAGGTTCTGTACGTCACGATCTTGCTAAACCCATAAATATTCGACACGATGTACCAATGCTCAGTGGAAATGTTCGTGATTATCTCGTAAGCACACTTGAAACTAAAGATGACTGTTGAAAGGGAAGTCTGTATTATCACTGTGGTGAAATGATGATTCATGAAAGAGACAGAAATAGGAAGGTACATCTATATTTAGTCAAGGTTGAGCGCATTGGTGGGGAATATTATGATAGTATAAGGTCAGTGGCAGACATTTAGGACAGTTGACATTAACAGGTAACAGTAGTGGTAATTTAGGATAGGTGATGCTGACAGGTAACAGTAGTGGACATTTAGGACAGTTGATGCTGACAGGTAACAGTAGTGGACATTTAAAACAGGTGATGCTGACAGGTAACATAAGTGGGCGTTTAGGACAGTTGATGCTGACAGGTCACAATGGTTGATATTTAGGACAGCTGATGCTGACAGCTAACAGTAGTGGACATTTAGGACAGGTCACATCTATAATACTACAGTACTCACCTATCAGTTTGATATTCTTCTTCTTCTCATCCAGCATCACGTTCTCCATCTTCAAGTCTCTGTAACAAACACATCACGTCACACAAAGTACGATAATAATGGAATGTTTCATCAGCAATATATGAGGAATGCAGTGAAAACAAATGTCGAAACTTGATGATGGGTTCAGCTACAAATCTGATCAGCATTACGACAATCTAAATATAGGATTCATAACTCCATCTCTTATGCCATCCATGTGTCCTCATTCCATAGTGGTGAAGTTTCTGTCCTTGTCATAAACCAACTTCTGTCCTAGGGGAAGGTCTACTCAGTCTGGGAACAGTGGTTGCTTCATTTTGAGCTGTCACTACTTCGTGCAGGAGTTTCAAAATGGTAGCCGGTGAACTCAAACCCCAGTCCGCTCGATTTTGACAGTCTGGCAATCTAACAGCTGAGCTACCATGACCCACCATAATCACCAATTTTGTACTGTGGCATTACAGTACAAAAAGTGACTTGGGTGATACAAACACTGCCATGGTTTGTCATAAATTCTGTATGTCTCCCAGGTATGGCAGATGAGGTATGACAAATGCTCTGTAAGCGGTGTGACATGCCACAGGGTAGAGATGACAGAATGACTTTTTGATTTTGTTCATACCATCTACAATCTGACATATTCGGAAACAACCGTGGGAATCCATGAGCAGGGGCAATACTTATAATGTAACTGGCTACATTTTGAGAATTAGCAAGTCCTGCCCCACAGGTGACCTGTGGTCAGATAAAACATGGGAACATTCGTCATCAGATTTCTTTTTTGATACCGGAAAGCAGACACCTCTGGGTAGGTCATGCAGGTGCATCAAAGTTTCACTTGGGGCCTCCTCACAAACCCCATCTAATGGCCATGCATACATTTGCATATGATTAGGGAGTCTCTTTGAAGGGGTAGTGGGTTGTAATATATCATTATCAGCTGCAATGTCAGAGTTACATGGCCATCTGAACCACATATTTAACACACTGTGGGGCCAGACATGACCCCTAGACACCTTGTCTTAAATTACTGCATCACAAACTCTTGCACTGCTTCTGGGTAGCTCTGGCAAACGGAGTCATGTGTACTTTGATAAACATTGATTTTAGTCTTTAGATACAGATACAACTGAATGTGGTTCACGGGTAAAACTATAAAAGGTAAACTTTAACAAATTATAATCATGTGACTATTCCCTGATCAGTAACTTTTCATTTTACACAAATGTGTTAATAATTTATTATTTATTCTAACCTTTATTTATTAAATACTGAAGCTAAAGTAATGTATGTAATAAATAATAATATTTAACACAGGTACTAGCATGCCTGTCCTCAGGCGGAGCTTTTGGGTTTGAATTAAACCTCTTTTTGAGAATTTTATTTAACTGTAAATTTGTTTACAGTTAAACTGATTGTACGTTCGAACCTCCTTTTCAAAACCCGGACGGGCATTACTTGGGTTGTTTTTTGACACTTTAATACATTATGAACTTCTGAATATATTGATATTCTTTTCCATATATCAGGAATGACAAAACCTACAAAAATTTAGTAGTGAATGTTTTCTAGTAGTTGGTGATTGGGAATCTCCGAATGCCGAATATAAGGTATAAGAAATTACTTGAATAAAAGGTAATTTAATGAAATGTAACATTATGCTATATAGCTATATTGTTATAAACAATATATTTTATATGACACGATATAATAGCATATAAATAGCTATTAAACTGACAAAATTAGCAGTACTTTCCAGACCACATTCTACAAACATGTTTTTTAAGAAGCAGAAAAGGAAGGAGGAAAATTATGCATAATAAATGGTACAGTACTGCAGTGCACAATCTGGCAAAACATTTCAGAAAGGAGTGTAGCTATGTTAAATGAACTGCTGAAAACAACACCCTGCAGTCAATCCAGAAACCTTTAGGTACTTATGGAAATCATTGGCTCTTACCATCTGACTAATACATCACAAGCTGGAGAGTGAACCAGAGGTGTCAATGAACTACTGACTGTACAGGCAGGCGGATAGGGCCATAAACCCCATTTATAGTTTCCTTTGAATTTTTAATATGAGAAAGTTCTTGTTAATAGTTGAATTAGAACTAGTAACAACTGACTGGACATTTAGTGCATAGCTATAACACATTGGTTGAAAATTCAATGCACAACTATAAATTAGATCTCGTTGGTTTATAATTCAATGTATAACTATAAATGAGTTCTCATTGGTTGAAAATTCAACGCACAACTATAAACTAGTTCTCATTGGTTCATAATTCAATGCATAACTATAAAGGAGTTCTCATCAGTTCTTAATTCAATGCATGACTATACACAAGTTTTCACTGGTGCATAATTCATCGCGTAGCTATAAACAAACTGTCATTTGTTCAGATTTGAATGCGTAACTATAAACAAGTTCTCATTGGTAAAGAATTGATTTAAAATGATTTAGTATTGTCTTGTTAGTGCTGCTGAGCAGTTTTTTCATCCGGAAACATGGTGCATTATAAACGTATAATAATAATAAGTAATAATTCATTACATAACTATGATAATAAAATTCAATACATAACTTAAGCCACTATTATGGCCCGATCGGCCTGCCATGCTGACTGTGCCATGACAGCACTGTCTTCACACCACAGCACATAATGAATGACATACAACTATGTAATGTTACCAACATCATAAACAACCTTATATCAATGTTAACACTTAGTGTGTTGTTTGAAAAATATCAATTACCAAGTAACCCAAATTGTAGGTGTGAACTGCCTATCCTTTGCAGGAAGGTAAGCATTTAGTTTCATAAAAACACGGTGATAAAACAAGCAGGCATGTAAAAAAAGGTGATAGACAAATGTGCCATTGTAATTTTAGAGAAATAATGCAAACATCCTGAAACTTTAAGACAACTGATATTGCTGAAATAGTTATATAATTCTTTCCTGACTGACTACCTAGATTACCAAAACTGCAAACTGCATCATGATCACAGATTTATAATATCAGCAATCATTCCTGTATATAGGTTGACTATGTGTGGTGTTCTATTTATTTATTTGTTCTATGTGGCCGTGATATGAAAAATTATGACATAGGGGGTATGATGACACAGGGGGTATGACCCCCGTGAATAATGTCCATGATATGAGAAATTGACAATACAGATTTGAGTTTTACTTCTGTGAATTAAATCTGTGACATGAGAAAGTGATGATGCATGTTGGAGCTTTATCTCCAAGGTAAGAGAGCTCTCTGATATGAGAGATTTCATAACATGTACAACATCTAGTCACTAGGTGGTGCCACCATCGATTTAATATACATTCAATCAGCTTCTATTAAAATAGTTTATGCTGTTTAATGTACACACAGTAGTTTATGTTCGTGTTGTTTAATATACATTCAATCAGCTTCTACTAAAGTAGTTTATGCCAGTGTTATTTAATATTCATTCAATCAGCTTCTAGTACAGTAGTTTATGTACATGCTGTTTAATATACATTCAATCAGCTTCTACCACAGTAGTCTATGTCCATGTTGTTTAATATACATTCAATCAGCTTATACAACAGTAGTTTGTGCCTGTGTTGTTTAATATACATTTAACCAGCTTCTACCAGAGTAGTTTATGTCCACGTTGTTTAATATACATTCAATCAGCTTCTACGACAGTAGTTTATGTCCATGTTGTTTAATATACTTTCAGTCAGCTTCTACCACAGTAGTTTATGTCCATGTTGTTTAATATACATTCAGTCAGTCTACCACAGTAGTTTATGCCCATGTTGTTTAATATACATTCAATCAGCTTCTACCACAGTAGTTTATGTCCATGTTGTTTAATATACATTCAGTCAGTCTACTACAGTAGTTTATGTCCATGTTGTTTAATATACATTCAGTCAGTCTACCACAGTAGTTTATGCCCATGTTGTTTAATATACATTCAGTCAGTCTACTACAGTAGTTTATGTCCATGTTGTTTAATATACATTCAGTCAGTCTACCACAGTAGTTTATGTCCATGTTGTTTAATATACATTCAGTCAGTCTACTACAGTAGTTTATGTCCATGTTGTTTAATATACATTCAGTCAGTCTACCACAGTAGCTTATGCCCATGTTGTTTAATATACATTCAGTCAGTCTACTACAGTAGTTTATGTCCATGTTGTTTAATATACATTCAGTCAGTCTACTACAGTAGTTTATGCCCATGTTGTTTAATATACATTCAATCAGCTTCTACCACAGTAGTTTATGTCCATGTTGTTTAATATACATTCAGTCAGTCTACTACAGTAGTTTATGTCCATGTTGTTTAATATACATTCAGTCAGTCTACTACAGTAGTTTATGTCCATGTTGTTTAATATACATTCAGTCAGTCTACTACAGTAGTTTATGCCCATGTTGTTTAATATACATTCAGTCAGTCTACTACAGTAGTTTATGCCCATGTTGTTTAATATACATTCAGTCAGTCTACTACAGTAGTTTATGCCCATGTTGTTTAATATACATTCAGTCAGTCTACTACAGTAGTTTATGCCCATGTTGTTTAATATACATTCAGTCAGTCTACTACAGTAGTTTATGTCCATGTTGTTTAATATACATTCAGTCAGTCTACTACAGTAGTTTATGCCCATGTTGTTTAATATACATTCAATCAGCTTCTACCACAGTAGTTTATGTCCATGTTGTTTAATATACATTCAGTCAGTCTACCACAGTAGTTTATGCCCATGTTGTTTAATATACATTCAGTCAGTCTACTACAGTAGTTTATGCCCATGTTGTTTAATATACATTCAATCAGCTTCTACCACAGTAGTTTATGTCCATGTTGTTTAATATACATTCAGTCAGTCTACTACAGTAGTTTATGTCCATGTTGTTTAATATACATTCAGTCAGTCTACTACAGTAGTTTATGTCCATGTTGTTTAATATACATTCAGTCAGTCTACTACAGTAGTTTATGTCCATGCTGTTGAGTACAAGATCGTAAATGTATGTAACTAAATATATCAACACCTAACATCAAATAGCTATGTTGTATAATCTGCAATAGCTAATAATGTCTGGGTCAGAGCAGCAGCAGTAGCAGAAAAGGTTGCTTCACCAATTTCAAGTAAATTGCCATGTTGCTTTGTTTGTAAACAGTGATATAATGTGACTAGCCATGTGCTTTGTTTATAAATACAGTGATCATGTGACTAACCATGTGGCTTTGTTTACCAATGTAAAACTGATGAATTTTTTTCTGAATGGGGTGGTAATACTTGTTTTTATTTCTTATTCATAATCACTAAACATGCTAAACTATTTTCAATAGGAACACTTTCCAGGAAACAAAATAAAAATTAAGCCATATGGTACATTATTGAGGTATCAGAGCTACTTTGATATTTGCCAAATGGGGTTAAATTTGGTGGAATCCATTTCCTTATATTTAATGTATACATGGATGAACTATGGCCAGACAAGTCTTAATGATGACATTTTGTTTTTGCAGTACCAACAATAAAATAGCCCTATTTAACTTATACCGTGGTACAATGTGTACCTCCAATATCAATGCTACCTATCATAGTGCTAGATTATATTATTATTATTTAGACATCAAATATACCAGTGTGATGTTTTACAATAAAAACCAAGTTAATACAGCTATTATATCGTGGTATCTGTCAGTTGCAGCCGGCCCAGCTGGCTGTAATGAGAATCTAGTGGTTGTTGCACCTACTGGTACATCTCTCCCTACAGAGGGACAACTCATAACGTCTGTGTGTGGCAGGGACAGCTGATTTACATGTATGATGTACTGGGACATTCCTGAAGTAGGTTCTCAATCCTGGGAGTGACCACTGGGCCAAATTCGGCCCGCATGATCAGTGCAAAAAGCGTTCCGGCCGATTTTGGGCAAATTTTTTATCACTCTGTAGAAAATTTTTTCGTTTCCATCACCAATACCTCAAACGGGAACAAATGGTATCATTGGAAAGTTGAATCACTCTTCGCTCTGATTCATATTTATTCATGAGGGTAGGCAATGACCGCTAATGACAATCTAGCTTACAAAACACGTCATACAGTTGGTGCCCATATTTGACTGTTTTTACTATGTTCTGTACAATAAATTTACGTTTCCATTCATAGTATCTAAATATGTAACACGTTATACCTTTGGAAAGCTCGATGATTGGCCTATTCAAATACATGTGGGCTATATGCAGCGAATGAGCATCGTTGTTACAAACACGTGTTGTCTGGGCCATCTGAGCTTTATATTTACTAATCCACCATTTTGTTTTTTCACTTCGTTCTGTGTCAGTTCGCTTTAGGCCAGATTATTTCAAGTTTCCGCATCAATATTTCAGCACATTGAATGAAAGCATTTGTGAATCATGTTATTATACTAGTTCAGACAGTTAGAATGATGTTGCAGGCTTTTTTAAGGTAAATATCAGCAAGTTGCCATAACGATTTCCGCCGGCTTCGATATGCAGCACTACCGTGGTAAACGACGTGGGACTGATGGGCCTATCTGAATCAGCAGTCTGGTGTTAAAAAAATCATTAAAAAAAATTCTCAACATATCTGATTCATTTTTGTATTATTGTGTAGCTAATAAGTATGCCTACATTTTTAGCGATGTTATGATTTTTTAAAAGTACCCTTATGAATAACTCCGATTTGTGTACACCGTGGAAATTTATCATTGATCACTCCTAGGGTTAAACATTGTTACATCCAACTAGTGAAAGTCTAGTCCTTCTTACAGACGTGCATTGTTTTCACAATAAAGGTAAAAAGATAAGTTCTCGTATCCAGTTAGTCGACATGCTCTACACTTTACCCCCTACCAGATCATTTCCAGCACCAACTTGACTTCTCTGGGAAGCATTCAGCCAAGCTGCAATTACTTATTCATTATTTATTCATCACCATCACCAGGTACTCATTTATACAGATGAGTGAAATGAGGCAATTTGGAGTGAAACTAGAGAGTATACATCCTGGTCCTCTCTCAACTGACAGTTTGACAATCTAACCACTATTCTATACAAAGTATTATGTTGTGTGTAATATCCTTTACCTCTGAATGATAAAAATCAAGCTGCCATTTACAATCACAATGTACAACCAGACAGCTTAGTATGCCAGTCTGACAACTGGTCCCAAAGAGTCATTTACGTAATTCGTTTTTATTCGAGTCTCTTCCCCTTAAGATTTATCAATATAAGATATCAAGGAGATCCATCAGCATTCTGATGTCAGCTCATAAATGTCCATGAATTAACTAAGGCTGTTATAAGGGCTGTCAGGTGGCCTAACATATTGTGTTGGGGGAAGTTAATCTATAATAGGGGATGTCCTACTGCAACGGTTAATCATAGGGTCATAATATTGTACAGGGGTCAATTGTCTGGGTCTAAAATTATTTAATTAGGACTTCATTGGAATTGTTTCCAGGAAGGCCCCCCCCAGTATTTTGGATGAGGGATTTAAGTATACTTTGCACCCCCAATATGCTCGCAGTCCCACCAACTCTGGAAGGGGTGAGTCTGGACCCCCAATTTTTTTGGGGGATGAAGGGTTTGAGTATACTTTTGCACCCCAATGTGCTCGCAGACTCACCAACGCTGCCCCCTCCCCCAAATATCAGTCCTGGAGCACTGTCTCTATCAATGGATAACTAAGCTGTTGAGGATTCTGCCTTGAGCAACTAATACAACCTTTCAAACTGGCTTTCAACATGGCTATGATTTATGTCAGAACACCTACTGATATACAGATAGATTGGACAAGCACACACTGCAGAGTCAGTCAATCAAGTCATATTACACATATGTATATGGGTCACTTCGAGGCCCAAAAGGAAGCAGATGTCTTTACACAAACACTTGATAGCCCCCTTGACCGGATGTATGTGCCTGACAGGTGACAGGCCCTGCCCCCTGGGTGCAAATTGGGGCCATACATACACCTGGTGTGACTCCCCAACTGGTGTACATGTGATCCTTTGGGTGTGGTGTCCACTGATGTCAAGTGTTCTCTGAGGTTACCTGTGTCGCAACTTTTAAAAGTCCATCCCAAATTAAATTTTTTCGCATGTCTCGTTTCAGAATATTACAAAAAAATTTAACCAATCTGGTATCCACTATGACATGCTAGCTCATTTGTGCAAATGTGTTATTTATTTTGATCAAATCGTCAGACAAACAATTAAATTAGTTTTTTTACCGGATCCAGTCAAAAATTTTTAAATAAATGCCAATAAATGGTCCAGCTTTTGCAAGTTGCCAGATATAACAGTCCAAGTAAATTTTTTCGACGATTTTAACAAAAGTATACACTTTTTTATCAAACCGACTGTATATGTTACTTAAACTACTCACACACTTCACATTTGAACAAACCTGTTGGGTTAAACCAATTGGGGAGGAAGTTTTAATTATAAATTATATGGTGGACCAGTTCCAAAGTAAACGTAGTGATCAGTGTTTCTAAGAGATTTAAATTGTCAATTGGATAATACAAGAAACTGCTGGAAAGAAAGACATTCCTAAATTTGTACATGTATCAGAAATATGGGTTACATGAGTAGGTTTGAAAGTACTCTCTTTATTCCTACACAAGGATCTCATTGCAAAACACTTTAAACTCCTCTCTTCGGTAAATTTTTACAGTTCTTGATGGGGTCTTCTACTGTGTTAGGTTAAACCAGTCTAACTTATCTCGGGGTAAAATGGCTTGTTAAAACAGTTGCCATGGTGACTAGGGTTCATACATTTTCTTTTATTTATTTCTTAGATACCAGCTCCGAGCATGTTACTAAGTCACGAGAATCATTTAACAAATTATATCATAACATTATGCAGACGACCACCATCATGAAAGTAACAATCTGTAACACGGAGCTTCTACCTTCTACATCTATGTCTGTTTGAGTAACGATATTGCTGTAGTTGAGTGTTGATACAACAGGTGTTCATGAGAGGAAGTAAGTGAGCACCAATAGCTGAAGTGATGACCCAATGAAAACACACAGAGAAACATAGTTCAGATTACGCAATCCAACTAAAAAGTCGTCACGCAAGCAAGTTCTAGATGAAACTTTAAATAATGCTACTGTTATTGATAGTGCTTCAGATGATTATGTTGGTGATCTAGTTCATTGGGAACGTAAAAGAACCATTGAGGACAACATGCAACCCTGGCAGTGACCACCCTCAGTGCCAGCATATAAAGGTCGGCTTGGTGATGTTCTGAAAAGGGCTGACTAGTTGAATGTGGCTGCATAAGATCGTCAGATTCTAGTAACCACAACATACGGAGACTAGTCAGTTCACAGAACAGTGTTGAGTGCTGGAAACAACTAGTGTTGTTACTGTCTTGTAACTATGAATACCTGTGAATCATGCTACACAGCAGTCTCAGCTACTGGTTACATCATGTCTAGCCAGAGAATGTGGTTATGCATTTATAACAAGATGAGACATGGCAAGATTTATATATTCACACCTCAATGTGCCAGCTTGCACCAGGTACATACCAGTTACACACCAGGTACACACCAGCAGGGCCAGTCTATGTCATGACTGGCATAATGTTTGTGGACAACTCAAACCCTGACAATTTGTCACATGGTAATTCAACATCCAAATCATTGGTAAAGATTTTGATTAGATTGCTTTACAAAACTTTCCTAATCCATCATTGCTTTTACTTTACAGGGATACCCCATGCATTGGAACTGAGTGCTGCTCAATCGCAACATTTGATCTATTGATGCTAACTTGGTAAATTTGTTGAACTGTACTATAATTTATTGAACTATTCACTGTCAAAATGTGCATATTTCTATGCTCTATGTACATACCAAAAACCCTAGATTGTATAAAATGTTGAGGACGCAAAGAAATTTTGGCCTTAAAGGGTGAAGAAGTGTGTTAGGTCAGGGGGATATGCATTTATCAATATTTAAGATCTAAAGTGATTTTGGTGGGGGTGGTGTGGGGGGCTTTAGTCCAGGGAGGGTTTATGTTCAGGAGCTTTTTGTCCAGGGGGGATTTTGGTGATTTCGTTCAGAAATCAGACTCAAGTAATCTCATCAGACACAGTGGACAGGTGTGTATGACAGGTGGGTGAGGGTTACTGGACACACCCCCTCTACAGGTGGCAGGGGATCGAAAACAACTAACTTGACACCAAACTGACATCACCTCATAAGCGCCCTGTGTCTGGGAAGGACAGATGGTCATTCATTTAATTTAGTTTCACTGGTGCCTGGGTGAGGTCACTGAACGTATATGTGGATGACACTGTACTTGTGTGGTGAGGTCATTGAACTTATGTTGTGTGGTTGCTGAACTGATGACATGAGGTCTCAGTCCACATTTCTGATAGACTATTTACAATTTGAGAACAATTAGCCCAGATATTTACAAAACAACTGAACACAAACATATCCAATAGTGTAATCAAGAAAATATATTTTCAACTGAGAACTGTGTCACCTGGATAAAAGATAGCCTTTTTACTAAACCTAAACTGAAATCTTACAAATTCAAATCTGTATGAAAGGGTTACAACCGTGTCACATGCTGGAGTTGGTGCTCAATGAACCAGAACAGAGCATGACATAAGAGCCAATCAACCATGACAAACCATTCATGCGTATCCACTAGCAGCACTTCACCCTAAGTTAGCTCAGTCTGCAGGACAATTGAAAACCATCAGGGAGGAACAATAATTAATGTCTCAACAAATTGTCTGCGTCCAATGATTCGTTTTCGCACCACCGGTGTTAGCTTGGTGAATTAAAATTGTGTTACTCAGTAGAAACAATTACGCCATCAGACAGGTCTGTCCACGCTTGGCTGCACAATGTGTAATTACACATTATCTCTCCGGAAGTAGTTATTTAGATGGTAAATTTATCACGTGTTTAAGTTAAAACTGCAGTTATGTTTTTGTTTTTAAAAAAAATCTACCATCTAAATTATATAATCAGCTGCAAATATGTAACGTTTTCAAGGTATTTGTGCAAGAAATATTAAAAAGGGTACATTCTTGTCAATGAAAATGTTCATATAACAACTACAACAGCTTCAAAATGTGTAGAATCCCATGGATGGCCAGAAGAACAAACAAGTCCGTCCTTGAAGAAGTCAATTAGGTCCATTAACCTTGAAACAGAATCTGTCCTATGTCATAAAGTGTAATAATAATAATAATAATATACTTTATTTATTCACCATCAAATCTGGGACTAGTGCCCCGTTCACAGGTGATTACAAATTGGCGAACTTTTAAGAGACATAAAGATGGTTTTAAGAGAAATAAATAAAAAGTAAAATTAGGAAACAAAATGCTAATATGTACACATACGTATATATAAATAAACCTATGTATAGTAAAATTGCAGGTAAGTGCAATGATAAAGCAAACGATTTGCAAAAGTGCTGAACACTTCATCATATTGGATAATAAATAATAAAAGCTTACGTTATATTAAATAAGTTCAAAAGATACTAAAAAGGTAATTAAACCTAAGATAAATAAAACTATACATTAGTAAAACTGTATGTAGAAGGCCACAGGTTGGAAAAGCTGATAATGATTGGAATGAGGTAAGGCAAGCAGACGAGAGGCAGACCACGGGTGAGATGGATGGATGAAATCAAAGAGACAACAAAGTTGACAATGGATGAGTTGAGAGAAGTAACAAGAGACAACAAAGTTGACAATGGATGAGTTGAGAGAAGTAACAAGAGACAACAAAGTTGACAATGGATGAGTTGAGAGAAGTAACAAGAGACAACAGAGTTGACAATGGATGAGTTGAGAGAAGTAACAAGAGACAACAAAGTTGACAATGGATGAGTTGAGAGAAGTAACAAGAGACAACAAAGTTGACAATGGATGAGTTGAGAGAAGTAACAAGAGACAACACAGTTGACAATGGATGAGTTGAGAGAAGTAACAAGAGACAACAAAGTTGACAATGGATGAGTTGAGAGAAGTAACAAGAGACAACAGAGTTGACAATGGATGAGTTGAGAGAAGTAACAAGAGACAACAAAGTTGACAATGGATGAGTTGAGAGAAGTAACAAGAGACAACAAAGTTGACAATGGATGAGTTGAGAGAAGTAACAAGAGACAACAGAGTTGACAATGGATGAGTTGAGAGAAGTAACAAGAGACAACAAAGTTGACAATGGATGAGTTGAGAGAAGTAACAAGAGACAACACAGTTGACAATGGATGAGTTGAGAGAAGTAACAAGAGACAACAAAGTTGACAATGGATGAGTTGAGAGAAGTAACAAGAGACAACAAAGTTGACAATGGATGAGTTGAGAGAAGTAACAAGAGACAACAGAGTTGACAATGGATGAGTTGAGAGAAGTAACAAGAGACAACAAAGTTGACAATGGATGAGTTGAGAGAAGTAACAAGAGACAACAGAGTTGACAATGGATGAGTTGAGAGAAGTAACAAGAGACAACAAAGTTGACAATGGATGAGTTGAGAGAAGTAACAAGAGACAACACAGTTGACAATGGATGAGTTGAGAGAAGTAACAAGAGACAACAAAGTTGACAATGGATGAGTTGAGAGAAGTAACAAGAGACAACAGAGTTGACAATGGATGAGTTGAGAGAAGTAACAAGAGACAACAAAGTTGACAATGGATGAGTTGAGAGAAGTAACAAGAGACAACAAAGTTGACAATGGATGAGTTGAGAGAAGTAACAAGAGACAACAGAGTTGACAATGGATGAGTTGAGAGAAGTAACAAGAGACAACAAAGTTGACAATGGATGAGTTGAGAGAAGTAACAAGAGACAACACAGTTGACAATGGATGAGTTGAGAGAAGTAACAAGAGACAACAAAGTTGACAATGGATGAGTTGAGAGAAGTAACAAGAGACAACAAAGTTGACAATGGATGAGTTGAGAGAAGTAACAAGAGACAACAAAGTTGACAATGGATGAGTTGAGAGAAGTAACAAGAGACAACATAGTTGACAATGCATGAGTTGAGAGAAGTAACAAGAGACAACAAAGTTGACAATGGATGAGTTGAGAGAAGTAACAAGAGACAACAGAGTTGACAATGGATGAGTTGAGAGAAGTAACAAGAGACAACAAAGTTGACAATGGATGAGTTGAGAGAAGTAACAAGAGACAACATAGTTGACAATGGATGAGTTGAGAGAAGTAACAAGAGACAACAAAGTTGACAATGGATGAGTTGAGAGAAGTAACAAGAGACAACACAGTTGACAATGGATGAGTTGAGAGAAGTAACAAGAGACAACAAAGTTGACAATGGATGAGTTGAGAGAAGTAACAAGAGACAACAGAGTTGACAATGGATGAGTTGAGAGAAGTAACAAGAGACAACAAAGTTGACAATGGATGAGTTGAGAGAAGTAACAAGAGACAACATAGTTGACAATGCATGAGTTGAGAGAAGTAACAAGAGACAACAAAGTTGACAATGGATGAGTTGAGAGAAGTAACAAGAGACAACAGAGTTGACAATGGATGAGTTGAGAGAAGTAACAAGAGACAACAAAGTTGACAATGGATGAGTTGAGAGAAGTAACAAGAGACAACATAGTTGACAATGGATGAGTTGAGAGAAGTAACAAGAGACAACAAAGTTGACAATGGATGAGTTGAGAGGAGTAACAAGAGACAACACAGTTGACAATGGATGAGTTGAGAGAAGTAACAAGAAACAGTTCATCATAAATGTCACCAGAAGTTGTACAATTTTCCAGGACATCACATCAGTAATCACTGTAATGACTGAGTAGATGAACTGGAGACTAGTATGACAACATGATCCCAAATCTACTTGTAACCCCTGAAAAGTCCAATTTTGGCTCAATAAACCTCACAAACGGGGATGTGTTGACAGTCTACTGGGGCAGATAACATTCAACTTGTCCAAAGTTCCAATGAATACAAGCTACAAAAGCAAGTAGTGGTTGGTGGCTTTTCAGTTTAAATTCAAACTTATGACAAGAACTACACTGGATGAGGGTACATGAATTTGTAACCCTTAAAGGGAACTGGAGATGGGGAGGAAGTGGGAGACAGGTTAAAAAAGGATTTTTTTAAAACTTCCCTGTATTTTACTTCCCCTGACATAGACACCAGATATAATGAACCAAAAGGTTTTAGTTTTTAATGCGAATGAACTGGCAATGTGGGGTGAATGTAGTCACCCTAGTTTTGAGACAGCAGTCCTGTGGATGGAGAGTTTGATGATTTAATCACCCTACTACTGAACCCCACTAAATTGGGCAGGGACATTAAGTTCTGCCACAGACAGAACATAATGTCTGCATTGCATAAGGCACAGCATTTGTCAGAAACCTACTGAAAGGGGTAGGGTTGTGAAGGTGGAGAGGGTAAGTCATGTGAATGGTCTCAGGTTGTTAGGGTGTTACACAAAGTGTTACACAAGTTATAGAGGGTGGGACAACAGAGCAGAAAACCCTCCTAATGAGAGCAATCAGTGGTGGGGCAGTGAATTGCAGCAGGAACTAATTGCCAGTATAATAGCAAGGGGTCTCCAATTGGAGAGTTGTGCTAAAGAAACCTGGCTGGGCCTGAACTAATGAATTAGCAGGACAGGGTAAAACTGTGAACTGATTTAAGTTGAGCAAGTCAACAGTTGTGATTAGAAGAAATCGTTACTTCATTCATTATTCGGTAACAAATTGATGTTCGTGAATGATATACTTCAGACCTGCGACATCATACAGGTTTCTTGCATAATTATGCAATACAGATTTTTTTTATTTTGGGAGATATGTGTGCATCTTATATGTGTGCATCTTATATGGATTTGCTTAAAAAGGAAATTTTTTATGAAGTACATAGTTTCTTGTGTTCAATACACAAGAATAAACTATAGCAAATTTACAATGGTCAAAGCACAAATACTTTTCATTCAGAGCAGATTTCTGGCCAAATCTAGCAGATTTCATTTGATGTAGATATATTTCATAGCTTCATAGATGGCGACACTCAATCGGAATCCAAATGCTATGAACCAACAAAATTTTTTATACAGATTGATATGACTTTATACAGAGTTTCATGTCAGAAACATGGATTTTAACCCCAAAAAATGTGGCATGTCTGATACTTTCTATACAGTACATTATACATGGTTGCCCACCAAGAAGCACTGAATTGAAATTGACCAGCCCTGACCAACCCTATTGTTACTCTGCTGTGTCACTGAGCAGGAAATCCCAAAGAAAAGTTTAATGTCCCAGCAGGGGGTGGGTTCCCAGGGCCCTTACATTCCCACACAATGCACTCTTTCAGTGGATTCAGCCAGGCAAAAAGTGGCGGGAAATTCAATGTGGGCATTTTCAAAGAGGGCCAGCTAAATGATGCAACACCCCACAAACCCTCAGCTGAGCCCCTTTCAGAGGCAAAGTTTCCCAGGGGGTGATTGATGACCCTATGTCCAATTGGGTGTGAAACATTTTCTGAAGTCTGGATTCTTGGTGAAATCTCTGGGTAAATTGTCATGCGGTGAAATTAAACTGGGATGACCATGTTTTCTTGGCATTTTTATTATCGGATGTGAGAGATCATAATTAGGATTCACCAATGGTCATATTAAGGCCTATAGCAGGTTTGACCGCATGATATATAAATGATCTGTTATCCATGTATTAAAGAGAGATCATTGACTTTAAAATCTACTTGAAACTTTACTACAGCTCTTTTTACACAACTTGTCACCCCGCTGTAGTGCAAGTCATACTAATTATGTTAAATCCTTTAATGAACGCATTCGCTCATCAATTTTTAGCCTTTTATGCCGGTTAAAAAACTGACAATATACTTTTTGTTAATTATTTTCACACTTTTATTTATTATTGAAGTCCATTGATTAAACATTGGATTGATCAATTGTATGCTTTTAATTCATGATGTTTATACTTTTATATAAATATATTTTTTATCCTGATTTATTTTATATATATTTTTACTACACGTCATGTATGTATGTTATATATATATATATATTTTTTTCTCACTACATGTACCTCTATTGTTCATCATGTGTGTATATTTATGGTTTTTTTAGCTGTATGTATATATATATGGGCTCTTGCCTGAAATTATAACATTATATATATATATATATATATATATATATATATATATATTATATATATATATTAACCCTGTCAATATTCCAACATGTCTAGTATGAACACTCACCTTGTGGATACTGACTCATGGCAAGAAAAACAGAGGGAAACAAAGAGTAATATTCAACAAAGTTTACCAAAGTGATCTACAAACACTTTGTTGTTCAAGTGGCTGATCTTCAATCCCTATTGAACAACAAACTTAAACAGCTCATCAATGCGCTGGCTCCGAGATGATGATGGTGACTTAAGCTTGGAACACCCATTCCCCCACATGCAAAAAATGTGTGCATAAATCAAAGACACGCTGAGGTAAAACTTGGGTAATAAAACTCCCAGATCAAGTTCACACTAGATGCCTGCACACTCTGTGACTGCCGCTCCACTGACTGAGCAACATATTATGGAGACCTATGTAGAAAGAAACAGTAAAGAAACAACCTGAAGACTGCACTGCAAGTGTAGGCAACGACTGACTTGCAAGGAAGTTACAGTGTCAACAATTTACATGCGTGTCTGCTATAATGTTTATGGTTTAGCAGATGATGCTGACTTGTGAAGTGTACTTCATGAATTACTGCAGTACACTTGATGGTTTCCTGTTTATCCACAGCAGATGGCACTACTGGTATTGATATTCTAAGCAGGAGAGGATGACAGACACGCTGAGTGACAGTCCAAGCTGGACCATCCAACATTCAAATGACCAGATATATGTCACATGTGCCATCTGGATGACACTTGAACCAGTGAAGGACCCTCATTGACAAGACACCATGACACATCAAAGGGAGACACCTATGTGTGTGCATGTGCTGAAAACCTTTTAAATAGCCAGCTGCCTCAAAGTTTATGTCTCTAGCATGTGAAAGGCCAGGTTAAATACCCCTACCCCCTCACATCTGTTGCACATATCATTCAGACAGCAGCAACTGTAATGTCTGCTGTATAAATGCAGACAAAAACATGTTTCACATATGGACTCCCCATACGATTTCCTGTAATAGGCCTATCATATAAACACATTTAAAAGGTCTCCTTTTGGTGTTACAATGCTTAAATGTGTGGAAGTTTCATAAACAGAATGATAGACATCCACAGTGGTAGTTATATATGTTTGGCCTACCCTTAAACATCCGTCCTCAACTTATTTAGTCTACTGCGAATCCTGTTCACTGATTTCCAAATGCGTGCTTTCTGTCGCTGCGCCTAGGGTCTGGAATGAACTCCCCATCACTTTGAAAACATCTAAAACTATAGCTATCTTGCGAAAAAAATTCTCTCGGTCTGATAATGACTTTTGCACGTCCCTATTCACAATTATGCTTAATGATTCTGTTTTGTTGCGTCTCTGAGCTCAGGTTCCTGAGGATATAGGCACCATAGAAATTAATTATCATTATAATTAAATTATTATTAAAAGTAAAATCCACAGCTGATTTAATAAAACATATTTTTGTGGCAATTATCGAAAGAATTGAATTCAGTCATTCACTCTGGTAAGGTTAAAAATAGTGCATATATCCAAAATGGTAAACAATTTGTGGGTCAAAGCCGATCATGGGCGTGACTTCCATCCTCTGGTCGATCACATGACAACATAAAAAATTCACCAAAGTTGAAATTCATGAGTTTTCAGCATTTTTATTTCAATTAATATTTGACCAAACACTTACTGATTTTATAGTGTCTGATGATTTTACAAAAACTACATGCAGAAGTTGCACAAACAAGCTAGCATGTTGCAGTGGATACTGGGTAGGTTTGATTTTTTTGCAAAGTGAATTTGAAATTAGACAACAAAAAAATGAATTGAGGAGGGACCTTAAGGTGGTAATTTTTTATATCTTTATGAAATTTATATATTTTCTGTATAATATTTTAATGTGTGATGAAAACATATCAACATTTGTTTTTTACATCTTGTGGGTTTTAATTGTTTACCTTTCATATAGGTAAAATATTTTATGGATGAACTCTGAAAGAACCCATGGAGGTGTTCGTGGAGGGTTCATGGAGGGGCTCATGGAGTGTTCATGGAGGGGATCGTAGAGAGAAGATTTTACCAAGTTGGTCTTTCGTTAGAAGAGCATAGGCATCTGCATATACACAGATATATACCTATCCCACCAAATTCACCTGCTAGTGTCCTGATACTTAACCCCAAATAATTACCTCATCTTACCCCAAGGCCAGACCTGATGTACAAATGGCAGTCAACCTGCCCCAAACTGTTGCAATTATTTACACCACTGGTGGATCCCTCATATCTGCCAGTCTACCTTCTAGTCTATGTCAGGTGTAAATGAAAGTAATTGCTGTCTACAGTAACTAGTAATTACCTGCTGTGTATATCACTCTATAAAAACTGCCTTCTGCCAGGGGTGTCTAAGGGGTGGGGTGCTAAGTGTATTGGACTAAGCTCAACTCTTCCAGTATTACACACTGGTTCAACTTTAACAGAGCTTTTCTGTGTGTAATAAATCACATTTAATACCCCTTGTGTTCTAGTTGGTTTTATGTTACACTAAAATATAAGTGTCCTATAATACTAAATATATGAATATCAGAAATCTATCCTTTTTAATATCAACTTTAATGCCGACAGGGTTTTAGTAATTACTATATAGAACAGCATGATTATTAGAACTCGTTTCAGGATAAAAACCTACTGTCACAAGTTTAATGTAGTCTAGACAGAAAAAGCTTGGAGGGCTGGAACCCTGTAAAGCGAGAACCCCATGCTGGGAGTGCTAGCAATACAGAGTCAAACACAGATTGGAGTGGCATAGGTGTGCATCTTGCCTGGGGTGAAGTGTCACCTCAAGAATACTCCCGGAATCAGCTGTTACTCAAACAGAAAGCTCACCTCAAAGTGTCAAATGGATGGGTTTCGCCCCTTCTGTGCATAAACGTTTACCAGCTGTTGAAACACCCCAGACTGAGGAACACCTCCTGATGTGCCAAATCATTCAGTTAGAAACACAGTAAATTTATGTGCAACAATTTACATATTGGTTGAATCACCCAGATTTTTGACACATAATTAAAGGACTAACATTTCACTGTGGACACTGGCATTATCCTCAAGTGGTCAGTCAACTGTAATTGTCCCATCTGGTATAAATTAGTTACTGCAGTTTCTCTTAATTAACTGACACCTGTCAGTCTGTCAGGCCATCTGTTCACCATCAATACTTTATTCACAAAATTGAAATGCCTCTGTACATGTTTATCAAAATATATGGAAAACTACCAATGCGTAATGGTGTTTACTCTTACAAAAACATGGATTTCCCAGTTGCAATACAGATTCTGGGCATTTTGGAAGATATACAGCCATATCCCATAATTATACGGATTTGTTTCAAATGGAAAAATCACAATAAAGTACATATTTTCTTGTGTTCATGACACAAATATAAAATTGAACGGGAAACTTATAGCTGTCGAAACACAATACCTTTGAGCACCGAATACATTTTTGTTTGTTTTTATCATGGGATATATATGAAACACAAAATTGTAATAGACAGCTTCTTTATATACATAGAGTACTTTTTTCGTCATAAGTTATTATTTTTTTATTGCTAGGTATTACCATTAAGCATTTCTATCTGCGGTCAGATATAATTTATGACTCTCCTCTGTCCATCTCTAGCTTCAGACACAATATGCACTAAGTATAAACCAATACCCCACTGCCCATCAATCAGATGTCTACCAATGACCAGAACACATTTTCACTATCCTTAACAACACTTGTCTTGCCAATCAATGATATTACACCAGGCTATGGAACTGCATCAGAAGATGGAAACAGAAAGAAAAGGTGTTTTAAAGAAACAGTAAAAAAGCACAACACATGTCTCTGTGTATGCATTTAGATTCATATTCATCCGTCCGTCCGTCCGTTCGTCCGTCCATCCATCTGTCCAACTGTATGTCTGTACATTCATCTGTCTGTCCATTCATCTGTTTGTCTGTCCATCCGTTTGTCTGTCCATCTATCTATCTATCTGACCATCCCTCTGTTTGTCTGTCCTTCCGTCTGTCTGACCATCCTTCTGTCTGTCCATCCATCTCTCTGTCCATCCGTCCACCTGTCTGTCTGTCCATTCTAATGTCTGTATGTCCATCCATCTGTCTATCCATCCATCTGCCTGTACACTTGTCTGTCTATCCGACTTTATTTCCTATCCTTACTGTGACTTTATTTCCTACCCTTACTGTGACTTTATTTCCTACCCTTACTGCGACTGTATTTCCTACCCTTACTGCGACTTTATTTCCTACCCTTACTGTGACTTTATTTCCTACCCTTACTGTGACTTTATTTCCTACCCTTACTGTGACTTTATTTCCTATCCTTACTGTGACTTTATTTCCTATCCTTACTGTGACTTTATTTCCTACCCTTACTGTGACTTTATTTCCTACCCTTACTGTGACTTTATTTCCTACCCTTACTGTGACTTTATTTCCTACCCTTACTGTGACTTTATTTCCTACCCTTACTGCGACTTTATTTCCTACCCTTACTGTGACTTTATTTCCTACCCTTACTGCGACTTTATTTCCTATCCTTACTGCGACTTTATTTCCTACCCTTACTGTGACTTTATTTCCTATCCTTACTGTGACTTTATGTCCTACCCTTACTGTGACTTTATTTTCTACCCTTACTGCGACTGTATTTCCTACCCTTACTGTGACTTTATTTCCTACCCTTACTGTGACTTTATTTCCTACCCTTACTGTGACTTTATTTCCTACCCTTACTGTGACTTTATTTCCTACCCTTACTGTGACTTTATTTCCTACCCTTACTGTGACTTTATTTCCTACCCTTACTGTGACTTTATTTCCTACCCTTACTGTGACTTTATTTCCTACCCTTACTGTGACTTTATTTCCTACCCTTACTGTGACTTTATTTCCTACCCTTACTGTGACTTTATTTCCTACCCTTACTGTGACTTTATTTCCTATCCTTACTGGACTGTATTTCCTACCCTTACTGCGACTTTATTTCCTACCCTTACTGTGACTTTATTTCCTACCCTTACTGTGACTTTATTTCCTATCCTTACTGTGACTTTATTTCCTACCCTTACTGTGACTTTATTTCCTACCCTTACTGTGACTTTATTTCCTACCCTTACTGAGACTTTATTTCCTACCCTTACTGAGACTTTATTTCCTACCCTTACTGCGACTTTATTTCCTATCCTTACTGCGACTTTATTTCCTACCCTTACTGTGACTTTATTTCCTATCCTTACTGTGACTTTATTTCCTACCCTTACTGTGACTTTATTTCCTACCCTTACTGTGACTTTATTTCCTACCCTTACTGTGACTTTATTTCCTACCCTTACTGCGACTTTATTTCCTACCCTTACTGCGACTTTATTTCCTACCCTTACTGTGACTTTATTTCCTACCCTTACTGCGACTTTATTTCCTACCCTTACTGTGACTTTATTTCCTACCCTTACTGTGACTTTATTTCCTACCCTTACTGTGACTTTATTTCCTACCCTTACTGTGACTTTATTTCCTACCCTTACTGTGACTTTATTTCCTACCCTTACTGTGACTTTATTTCCTACCCTTACTGTGACTTTATTTCCTACCCTTACTGTGACTTTATTTCCTACCCTTACTGTGACTTTATTTCCTACCCTTACTGTGACTTTATTTCCTACCCTTACTGTGACTTTATTTCCTACCCTTACTGTGACTTTATTTCCTACCCTTACTGTGACTTTATTTCCTACCCTTACTGTGACTTTATTTCCTACCCTTACTGTGACTTTATTTCCTACCCTTACTGTGACTTTATTTCCTACCCTTACTGTGACTGTATTTCCTACCCTTACTGTGACTTTATTTCCTATCCTTACTGCGACTGTATTTCCTACCCTTACTGCGACTTTATTTCCTACCCTTACTGTGACTTTATTTCCTACCCTTACTGTGACTTTATTTCCTATCCTTACTGTGACTTTATTTCCTATCCTTACTGCGACTGTATTTCCTACCCTTACTGTGACTTTATTTCCTACCCTTACTGCGACTTTATTTCCTACCCTTACTGCGACTTTATTTCCTACCCTTACTGCGACTTTATTTCCTATCCTTACTGCGACTTTATTTCCTACCCTTACTGTGACTTTATTTCCTATCCTTACTGTGACTTTATGTCCTACCCTTACTGTGACTTTATTTTCTACCCTTACTGCGACTGTATTTCCTACCCTTACTGTGACTTTATTTCCTACCCTTACTGCGACTTTATTTCCTACCCTTACTGCGACTTTATTTCCTACCCTTACTGTGACTTTATTTCCTACCCTTACTGTGACTTTATTTCCTATCCTTACTGTGACTTTATTTCCTACCCTTACTGTGACTTTATTTCCTACCCTTACTGTGACTGTATTTCCTACCCTTACTGTGACTTTATTTCCTACCCTTACTGTGACTTTATTTCCTACCCTTACTGTGACTTTATTTCCTACCCTTACTGTGACTTTATTTCCTACCCTTACTGTGACTTTATTTCCTACCCTTACTGTGACTTTATTTCCTATCCTTACTGCGACTGTATTTCCTACCCTTACTGCGACTTTATTTCCTACCCTTACTGTGACTTTATTTCCTACCCTTACTGTGACTTTATTTCCTATCCTTACTGTGACTTTATTTCCTATCCTTACTGCGACTGTATTTCCTACCCTTACTGTGACTTTATTTCCTACCCTTACTGCGACTTTATTTCCTACCCTTACTGCGACTTTATTTCCTATCCTTACTGTGACTTTATTTCCTACCCTTACTGTGACTTTATTTCCTATCCTTACTGTGACTTTATTTCCTATCCTTACTGTGACTTTATTTCCTACCCTTACTGTGACTTTATTTCCTATCCTTACTGTGACTGTATTTCCTACCCTTACTGTGACTTTATTTCCTACCCTACTGTGACTTTATTTCTTACCCTTACTGTGACTTTATTTCCTATCCTTACTGTGACTTTATGTCCTACCTTTACTGTGACTTTATTTCCTACCCTGTCTGTAACTTTACTTCCTATGATTATATTTCCAACTAACAACTGTGCCTTTTTCTATAAAAAAATTTCCTCTGACTTCATTTCCTGTCACTGGTTTTTCACAGGCCTTTTTATAGCATCACCCTGCATGAATAGAGCAATGAATATTAACTATGTTCAGACATTCTGTACCTTGCTAGAGTTGACATTGTTTTTATTTCTGAAGCTGACATCAGCTTTCTCTTGAGTAGGTCAATTACATATCCAAGGGCTACCCTACCTGGGCACACCAGATTGTATTTAAGCCAACTAGATTGACACCACCATACCCCCTACCGTCTATCATCTTCCCCTGTCTGACATCAATACCAAGAAGCATGTGTCAAGTGACTATTTGTTACTTAGAAGAAATGAAATATAGTCCCCTAAGTAGCATCAGTATATGCAGTGGTGTGGCTATTGTAATCCTTATATAAACTAATTCCGCTTGAAAACTGAACTGGCCTCAAAAACTACATTATCAATGCCAACTAATGGGGCATAATTTTCACGTGCCAGTTTCCTTAGGCCAGGCTTCCCAAGCAACCAGTGATCCTGCTGGAGATATGTGTTTATTAACGACAACCAACGATCCTACTGGAAAAGTGTGTTTATTAAATACAACCAATGATCTTACTGGAGAAGTGTGTTTATTAAAGACAACCAACGATCCTACTGGAAAAGTGCATTTATTAAAGACAACCAACGATCCTACTGGAAAAGTGTGTTTATTAAAGACAACCAACGATCCTACTGGAAAAGTGTGTTTATTAAAGACAACCAATGATCCTATTGGAAAAGTGTGTTTATTAAAGACAACCAACGATCCTACTGGAGAAGTGTGTTTATTAAAGACAACCAATGATCCTGCTGGAAATATTTGTTTATTAAAAACAACCAATGATCCTGCTGGAGATCAATTTATAAATATCAACCAGATCTTCCTGTCTCCAGCCCTGACAGCACAGAAAGATGGTGTCATTGCCCTGCCCCTTTCATGTCTGCAACTAGGCCAGACTGTGCATGCTGAGAACCCCCTAGGGCAGACTAGGTATGTGCCTACAGGCCTGCCAATAATTGCCCCTGGCTGACACCTAGTTCTCTGCCCAGGTGCTACCCTTTGATGATGTCATTATTGGGAATAAACACACTTACATACTTGATGGATTGCAAAGTGAAGGCACATGTGGCTATATACATTTCTTGAGCTTGACTTCACAATCACTAAGGGCTCAAGGTTCAATTCTTTTTTCAACCAACAGTTTTGAATAACTTGTGAACGACTAAAACCAGAAAGCTCAGTTCTTGTAGAAAATGAACCTGCCATATGTTTTATTGGTGGCGGATTTAATATGGTAATGTTGAATTGTTTTATCATGTTTTCCTTATTTTTCATACCAAGTATTACTGACCCCAAACCCACACTGCAGCCCCAAACCTACGTTCCGGCCCAAAAGCCACAACGAGTAAAGCATGAGATGTTTCTGAGTATAACTGGAGGTGATGAATTAACTGGGGACTGTCCACATCCCACAATCACAGCAGACCCTAATGCCACCTGGGGAAGACAGGAGACGCAGCAGACCCTGATGGTACCCCCCCACCCTGCAGACACCCAGACAGCCCCAGCATCTGTTACCCCAACTGTGACAGATGACATACACTAACACTTCTTTCAAGTCAACTAATGATCCACAGTGCCAGGGTAATAATGTCCTTACATAGGCTCACCCTTGATGGTAGATCCCAATATCAAAGGAAGTCCTGGGTAAACTAATTTAATCACAGGGAATCCTTTGATCCCTGCTCTGTAAGTCAGCACCCTTAATTAAAACTGGGACAACCATGGCTGCATTTTACACATCATTTCTTGCCCAGTGTGTCTCAATTGTGTTGTTCCAGTGGATGTAAAAACAAGCCATGGCTCTGTGTGCAGTGAACAGGAGGTGCTTGGAGTAGCAAACTGCTTGCCCGCCGGACTGCTGGCCCATCAGACTGCTGGCCTGCCAGACTGTTGGCTCGTCAGACTGCTGGCCCATCAGACTGCTGGCCCACGTCAGACTGCTGACTCATCAGATTGCTGGCCCATCAGATTGCTGGCCCATCAGACTGCTGGCCTGCCAGACTGTTGACCCATCAGACATATGGCCTGCCAGACTGCTGGCCCATCAGACTGCCAGCCTGTTAGACTGTTGGCCCGTCATACTGCTGGCCTGTTAGACTGCTGGCCCGTCATACTGCTGGTCTGTCAGACTGCTGGCCTGTTAGACTGCTGGCCTGTTAGACTGTTGGCCCATCGGACTGCTGGCCCATTAGACTGCTGGCTCAACAGACTGTTGGCCCATCAGACTGCTGGCCTGTCAGACTGCTGGCCCATCAGACTGCTGGCCCATCAGACTGCTGGCCTGTCAGACTGCTGGCCCATCAGACTGCTGGCCTGTTAAACTGGTGGCCTGCCTGACTGCTGCCATACAACCTTGTTTTATAATTGTAGGATACAATTCCGGACCAGAAAATGTGTCTTTCAGATGAAAAGCCAGTCTCAATGCAAGGGGATGTAAAATGCCCCCTTAAAGGTAAATTATGTTGTTGTTTAACCCAGGAATACATGAGGCCAGCAGTAGCTTCCATGATGCAAGTCTGATGACTCTATTTGAAGTCCCCATTGATTACCCCGGTTGTTTTTTTAGCAATTCCCCTCAGGTGGGTGTAATGAGAACACATATTAAATCCCATGGAATTGGTTGGGTGTTAATGCATTTCTAGATATCCTCTAGTGTGTATATTTTCCCTTGTAAACAATGATTCTTTGTTCCCATCCATGAGCCCCTAGTCCCCTAGGGTGCATGGATGCCCCTCCATAGGCCCCTTAGCCCCTCAACTGTACTGCATATGGTGTGGTTAACAGCAGTGGACGAAACCTTTATGTTTCTTTCTGCATGAAATGTGTATTATACTGTTAAATTAAAATGATTATTCAAGTCCATATTGCTGTATAATAGGTATTTACTAGTTAAATATTTCCAGTATTTAAAATTTATTCCAGAGAAGAAGCATAATGAATGAGCATAAAGAGGCTCATGTAATTAACATGTTTCCATTCGAAACAAACTTTTTAAAATGACAACTTCAGGAAGCAGAGAATTGTAAAAGATATGTAATCTTGTTAATGCATATTTGCACGTATATGGGTTTGTACCTGAAATTAAAGTATTCGTATTGGTAAGAGTACTCTCTTGAGTGATTGATCCCACTGTGACTGACAGTTCAGTCAGATATTAATATATGTGCAGGTGAAGCTAATGCCACTGTGTCCCAGTCAGTCAAATGAAATGCTCTGTCATTTCACGTATTATCATCTTTCGCCTAACATCTGTGGCAGGCGAGGTAAGTGAGAGAAAACAACACTCACTTCTCCTCTGGGTTTCATCAGAGCCGTCGGGCGTGTTTTCTAGACCATTGTAATGGAATAAAAAGTGTAATTTATTCATAAACAACCGATTGCCGAGATACACCTTTGGGGTAGATTTGACAGATGACAGTATATATCCTGACACCTGGCTGTGACAAGCCAACAGTCACACCTAGTGTAGACAGGACAGCTGTATATCCAATTTCTTTTATTAATGTGTATGCTGAAATAAGCTCAATTTACACCCCCCCCCCCCGTCATTGGGACTGTCACCTCCTGTAACTGTCACCCTGTCACATTTCAGAAGACAACATTTAAACAGAGCACCCAACCAAACCATGGACTGGAGGAGGGCCCAGAAACACCCAAGGGAAACCTGGCAACCCCACTGTTGACCAGCCACCAGGTGCCAGTCTCCACCAGGAGAGTTGATCAAATTGTTGTGCTATCTGCAAACCTCTTTGGATGTGGGGACTTAAAAGGGGGCAGAAGATATGGGATGTACCCACTTCCTGCCCTCCTGTTCCGCCTCAGGGAGGGTCCAGGAGTGTGAAGGGGGAACATATGTGGCAGCTGTAGACTGGTGCAGCTGTCATTTCACCCTGTCAATATAACACTCTTGAAGCTCCACAAATTATTCATGTTTCATTGCCTATTTTCCTGAAAAGTTCTGGCCAGACAACTGATGCCATCTGAACACTTAAGTTAGGTTCAATTACAACATTACAAATACAAATATCTTAATTGGTTGAATAATAAACATATTATGGCATTTAAATCAAGCCACTGCATGACAGAGTAGCTATGAACCCTACATGTTAGTCAACAACTGTAGCAGTCAAATTTCTGTTAAACAAAAAATCTTTGGAAAACATAATATAAATAAACTGTCAGTGTGATTTATGGCCTACCTTAAGTTTATCTGTGACTAGGGCACATAGTAACCATTTGAACTAACCTCTGCTTACCTGACAGTAAAAATCTGCCTAAAACCTTGCTTACTGCAATGCTTCAAACCATGCAGCTATCCACTTATAATACATTCTCAATGCGGTTGTAGAAATATCTCTGTGGCTGACAGCAGGTGGCAGCACTGTTTCAGTTAATACTGGAGGGATTTCTCTTGCCAACTTGGGTTCTGCAGCATCTTTCAAAGCCCTTAACTGTTATATCTTGAGAATTATAATGCTGATGTTAGGAATAATTTAGCAAGCTTCTTTCATGGAGTGTTGCCAGGGAGGAACCTGTAGCCATCTGCACAAAAACAAACTGGTTCCACAGGAAACAGAAAAGAAAGGGTACAATAAATAAAGGAATTCCATAAATAAATGTTTGTAGAATTTCTCCTCTTAGACTACCATGAATTATAGATGAATGTATTAAAACAAGCTTGCCACATGCAGTCCTAATCTAATGGTTGTTTTTAAGTTTTGACATTAAAGTGGATAAACCAGCTACAAACACCATCACAGAGAAATTAATCCAACAAATGTCTATAATGTTTAAGATATTAACATTTCCATAGGACAGAGTATTTTCATATAACAACTCAATCTATTGGCAGTAACAGCCATTATATCTATTTAAGTGTGACAAGTCACGTTATTATGCCAGATTCATAAATCACAATGTCTGTTGAGAATGTGTGTCTGACCATTGTCCATGGCGGTCATCTTATTTGTACAGACCAGCCACATCGAACAGAATTCCCGTCAGCAATATGGATTTTTAGGATTTGGGTAGGTATATCGCTATACCCCATTTTTATACGGATTTGTTTCAAATGGAAATTTTTTAACAAAATGTACATATCTTGTGGTCAGTGGTCGAAGCACAAATATTTTTAACGCTAGGATGTTTTTCATCAAAACCTAGTGGATTTCGTTTGGTGCATATATATCTTATAGCCTAATAGGTGCCGACACTTGATCGGAATAGGAATGCTATAGGCCATTTAACCAACGAAAAATTTTACATTTTTATACAGCTTTATATAGAATTTCAAGTAAAAAATATGGATTTCAACCAAGTCCGAGACAAGAAATCATACACATTTACTACCGCATCAAACAACACAAGAAAGACAGTAAACATTATATATAAATTGTGTAGCTGTACAACTATTTAGAATCCTACATCCCTTGTCTGAGTGATTAGGATGGGTAATGCCTGTAAATATTATGGTAGGAAACTGGACTGGTGTTTATTTACCTACTGTGCCTGACCCTGAGGCAGACCAGGCTGATGGATAGAGAGGTGGGGATAAGGGTGTTGTTTGCCTGGGCAAGAGGGATACAATATTGGGATCTGATGGGAGCAGCAGGGAAGGTAGCATAGGTGGGAAGGGAGGAATTGGGGCCATAAGGATGGAATGATTACTTGGATGTGAGAATCTGTGCATTATTAAGGTACATGGGTGATTGAGTAGAAAACATGCATCGATCAGGTGTGAACTTGAGTATTCCTGGGTGAATGGAAGGATCAAGGTGTGCATGATCACAGGATACAATAAATGAAGGTTGGATTACTTGATGAATGGCCTTAGGGGGGTAGTGGGGGGGAGGGTGACGGGTGGGTAAATAAATGATTGATAAAAGTAATGGATGGCATGATGAACTGACAGAAAAGCCAGGGCTGGGCTGGCTGGCTAGCTGGTTCACAGGTGCTGGGCTGGCTGGCTGGCTGGCTGGCTGGCTGGCTGGCTGGCTGGCTGGCTGGCTGGCTGGCTGGCTGGCTGGCTGGCTGGCTGGCTGGCTGGCTGGCTGATAGATAGATATATAATGCTACCAAACTATGAAGTGACTGGTGAAAATATGAATATATACAGAAAATATATACACATACATGCACATGCGTGCATGTATGTGTGCATGCATATATGATGACTGAAGAAACAAGAATCCCCCAAATGGTGACAATAACACAGAAAATGAGGTGGATTGAAGCTGAGAGAAGGTCATCTTGTATAAAGACCATTGAAGGACCACAAGAGAATAGTGTAGGTATGATGGCATGGACCCAACAATAGTGACACCTCTTGAAGCCAGGACCACACCTGCACTGCCAAGCAATGCACCAGCAGCTGTCATGTGTTTGTGTTTGACAAGTTCTTATAAAATAAATTGCAGGAAAACAGCTTGTTCTGGCAGAATGTCCTCCTGAGACATGTGTAGTAGCCTTGAACCCATTCAAATTGTTGGTGATAAGGGTGGAGACAGAACAGTATGGTTACTGTCAGTGTTTGGGCCTGGCCCAGCATTAGACACCCTATCAGGGTTCCCCAATCAGAGCCAGAGAAACAACCCCACCAGAGTGTTTCCTATCAGGCTTGATTCAAGTGGCAGGGGTAGTTAAAACTGGATGTGTCTGCTTAATCACCCTGCTGATAATGTGGCAGGATAAATACACCCTACCATTCAACCACCCTGCAACTACCACCATTTAATCACCCCAGCACTTTCCTACTCCCATCATCTTAAGGTTCTTACCCCACTGATGGTGGTATTTACCCTCAACGCAAAGGGTATAACAGACCATAGGACCCCAATGTCAGGATGACACCTGTCAAAGTGCACAGGGACCAGTAGGTCTTTCTCACTGCTGGGGTGGTCTTTCAGGGTCTCAAAAAAGGTCTCTTGGAATGTAAAAATAATTATTAGTCTAACAGACTGTGGTGAAAATTTCTTGTACTGGGAGGATGGTCCCTTACATTAGGAAGATGGTGACTATGGTCTTTCTGACAGTTTGGATGGTCTGTCATACTGAGCATGTTGTTGGGTCTATCAGGGAGTGAGGATGGTCTACTGGATCACTGAACATCACTGATGGTCTCATACTGAAAGTGTGGTCTCAATGAGTGAATTATTTGTACACTGAAGGTTTATATGTGTACCACCCAAGAGCCTGCCTGCTGTCATGTCGGACCAGGACTTCACTGCGGCCTGAGTACAAAACTAACATTCAGGGTCTGAAAACTTTGGGTTTATTGTAAATGCAGTCTTGCTATCACTCTGACGCCAGTCGTGTTTACAGACCTTATGGGTCAGACAGTTCAGTGTGTCTGGCACCTTGCAAAGTAGGTAGATGACCCAAGAAATACTCATACATAGTGTCAGCTGTCTGTGGTTGATACCCAGCTGGAGTTGTCACACAGTGGGCCCTTAACTGGATGGCAGGCCCTTAACTGGATGGCAGGCCCTTCAGGAGACCTAAGTAGGCCTATAGTACACCTCAATTGAGGAGAGCCTTCAGAGCAGAAGATGAATAGAAAGCAAGAGAGGCTTCTCTTACAGGCAACTGATGCACTTTATCATTTATAAACAGTCACGTTTAATGCACTTTATCATACATAAACCATGTGGATTATGCATCAAGTCTATACAGAAACCCCA
Source organism: Lamellibrachia satsuma (assembly GCA_033239005.1). Taxonomy (NCBI): domain Eukaryota; kingdom Metazoa; phylum Annelida; class Polychaeta; order Sabellida; family Siboglinidae; genus Lamellibrachia; species Lamellibrachia satsuma. Next base: position 31,441,105 of record BSQZ01000001.1, on the reverse strand, counting down.
AAATGATACCCAAGTGCACTGGACACTTGCACTGGAGTGAGCCAGGCTCAGGCAAGAGGCAAAGACAAATTAATAAAAACAAAGGCCAGACTGAACCTAATGCATTACACACAGTCACCCCCAGCTAGAAATCTACAAACTAACACGAAATGAAGATTAATATTGATGGTGCATGTCTCTCACTGCTTGGTTTCATCTTGGGAATGTTCCATTCAGACTGGCCACAGTGTTTGCACTGGGGTACATTCCCTCCCCCAATGTTCCCCCACCCAGACGTTCCCCCCACCCCCACTAAAATGAATAAGCAGACATTTCCCCCTCTCTTTATATTAGGAAATATTTTTATTTGGGCACAAAATCAACAAATACATACATGATATCAATGCTACAATATTCAGTCGGAGAAACACGATCATTTATTACTTAACCTAGGAAAAGGGGAACTGTCTACCAATTAATTTTTAGTGAAGGGGAACATCCAGGGGGAAATGACCGGGGGGGGGGTAATGTCTGGGGGGAAGGAATTGTCTTACACCCATAGGGACTACCCACCACCCATATGTAAACAATATAGATTTAGGGAATTTGGGAAGTATAGGGTCGTATCCCATTTTTACACAATTATAAAATCGTTGTACATTCCCTTTAAGACCAGTAATCTGAGACATTGGTAAATGTCCCTCACCACTGATAGTACAGTATATATTTACAGGTTCTACCTTTATCTTAACTTGCAGAACAAACTGGGCCACAACAGACATCCTTGAATGGCACATGGCAGGCACTTCCTGTGAGTACAGAGTAATCTGTCCCAGCTAAAATACATGACAAACAAGTGCCTAAATAGCAGGTGTCCATTAAAATGATGCATGGCCACCTGTGTGGGACTGAGTTCCTGTAGACTGTCAGGTAGTACTGTCATCACACTGTCATCACCTCTCACTGGCTTGTCACATATCTCATCTATAGTTTTCCCATTGAAACCAAAGATATAAGTGAGGAAAGCAATTCCACACTGTGCACAAAATTATTACTAAAAACTGTACACTTCAATCTTTGTCTTGCCGCCGACCTACAGCAGTGTAAATCTTTGTCTTGTCACTGACCTACAGCAGTGTAAATCTTTGTCTTGTCACCGACCTACAGCAGTGTAAATCTTTGTCTTGTCACCGTCCTACAGCAGTGTAAACCTTTGTCTTGTCACCGACCTACAGCAGGGTAAATCCTACAATTTTGTTTTCAAGAAAATCAACATGGAAGATACTGCCATCGTCTGTCACCCAAATCGACTGGATTCTGTCTTCCTACACAGGATGTAAAAATCACTGGCACTTTATCTGTATGTCATGAAATCTGAAGTAAAATAATGATCTTCACCCATCTGTAGTTTGGCTCTGTCTCAAAAGGGTGGCTTGACATAACTTTGTGCACATGTAAAATAGAAATTTTTTATACATAACTATCATGTTATTTTTCTCCAAATGACCCTAACTGGAACTAGACCTTTAGGATGTTTATATTCTCCAAACAACCCTAGACTAGGAGATCATCATCTTTACAGGGTCTACATTCTCTAAACAACCATATCTAGGGTGCTAAAATGCCATAAAATTCTGACCCAATGTTCACCTTTCACCTTTGGTCTTGTACTAGTGATCTGTGTTAAAGGATAAACACACATATAAGATCTGTGTTAACAGATAAACAGACATAAGATACATGTTAACACAGAAAGAAAAACACACCAGATCTGTGTTTATTGATAAACATACATAAACAAACAAGAAACTGTCTGGTACATAAAAACAAAATTACATGATTAATTACTGGACATACCCTGGGTCAATGGGTAACACCCCAGGTAATATGAACCCCCCACATACTGCCCCAGTCATAGGTGTGGAGGAAACTATCAGATTTCACCGAATATGGTTTGATGATGGGGAATTCAAGACGAGATTGAAAGCAAACTTCCTGCCAGGTGATTGTGTACACAACATGCATTGTGATTCCACAAACTTCTCACAGACACAACAGTCAATAAATTAGCTTGTGGGGTCAGGGTAAAGACATTGTTGACCCATCCACTGTCACCCCACTTTGGTAACTGTTACCCCAATTGTATGGGTCTTTTGAAGTGGATACCTGGTGATATTGTATGGTTGAAAGATGAGTCTACCAGTCCCTGGCCTTTACAGGCACAACTGTAGCACCTTCCGCTAATTACTGTCCATATATGCCAAAGGGGTGTTCAGTATGTGCCCTATCACAGGGTCTAATAACATTTGTTTAGTCTGCTATCCACAAATGCACCAACATCAATCTATTTACTCCACAGTTTCTCTTGAAAACTCCTTCCAGGTTCACTGAAGTTCAAATGTGTAATCAAAATCTGCACGGACTGTAAAAGAAATATGCATAATCACTTTAATAAAAAAGTGTACACTTTTGTTAATCATTTAAAGAAATTGAAAGGATTTTGATTGGCAGATCAGGTAACATGTGAAAGTATGAATAGCTTTATGTTATATTACGTAGAGCCACACCACTTTTGCCATTTTTTCACAAAATTCTGACCAGACCTGGTGCAAAATAATGTAATAGTTTTGCTGACATCTTGATGATAGTAATTAGCAAAATGGCCATTGAAGCTAATCAAACACTGATGTCTACAGATCTTTGGTGCCAGGAAGCAATGTCTGGCAGAATGGTCTGTCCTCTGCCCCATCTGGTGTGTGTCCACTGCAATCAGGCCAATCTAAACAGACTGACCAGGCATGTGGTCACTGCACACCTCTTGCTCTCTTCACTTAGCAATTATCTCTATTTCACTGTCAAATCAATTCCTTTCTGTTGACCAACATTCAATGGAAATGTTTACTGAAGCAGGCCACACATGGCTGCTAAGACATCAGGTGGGCGTCCTTCCACCCCCACCCATGTAGACAATGATACAGCATAATGTACCCATATTATTTTAACTATTTTGATTTTTAAACTTAAATTTTCAGGGCAAAAATGTGATCAACGCCAATTCCAGCAACATCTCTGAATGGGTGAAATTCCATATTTGAAATTTGCAATGAATTATAACATTTCAGCTACCATAATTTTTTATGTGCTTTCATGTTGAATATTCTAATGTCATGTACAAGTTTAAATTTTTTCTCTGGATGAATAGATGAAACACAGAAGTGAGTTTTTCTCCAAAAAAATGAAGATTTATTGCATTTTGCCCCAAAACCATTCAATTAGTGTTCATGTTTATGCACTTACTGCATGATATGACACAATAAAAGTTTATTGTCCAATAAAACATTGGATAATTGTCTTCTGCTGAGCATCAGAAGTAAAGAGGATAAAAAGTTAGGTAAACAGGGTTAATAAAAGTAATACATAGATGAAATAAGTTAATAAATGTAACAACACCATGTGCCAACTCCTACATTAGCCCTCAGTGGGGTTGTATAGAGTAAATTCACTCAAGATATTTTTATACGGTGATAAAAGAGCTGGTAATATTTTATTTTTTTGAGGGCAGAATGTTGTAAAAGGAATTAAAAAGTTTACAGGAACTGCATCCATACATCCATCCATATACTGCTGAATAATCCTGTAGGGTGTCAGCTATGGCAATACTGCTGTGCATGTAGCCTGCTCGCCCCTCTCATGCGCCTCACCGGGAAGCAGCTCTGGACACCGGAGCAAGAATCAGAGGGTTAGAGATAGAGACCACCACTCTTTGAGTCCACAACAGGTTACACATTTACCCTGTGTGGGATCTTTTACTTTCCCTGGCATAGACACCAGGTAGAAGGGACCAATAGCTTAGTTGTCTCTTCCAAAAGACACAGGTAAGGTGGGGTGAATAAAATTACCCACACTTTGAAATGGTGGTAGGTGGAATCCAACCATCATCCTCTCGATTGACAGTCAGGTGCACTAACCATTAGACCACTGCATCCAGTTTTACAGATTGCTGTAAACTGATGTTTGCACTTGTGGACAACCTATGACAACTAAACTAGGAATTCACTAAAGAACCACGGATGACATCACAGCTGCTTGGGTGGTCAGAAAACTGTCAGGCTGTGGACATTTACACAAACTGCCACCAGTTTTCCAGTCTACTTCGTCTTGACAGAGTCCACATATGTGCTGAGCTGCAGCCCTTTCATCGCCCCATGTGAAAACACTCACTGAATTAGCATGACGCATATTTATGGCCAAATCCAAGAAAACCATTTGTTTTTATTAAAAAAATCTGCTGAAAATCCCAAGAGTCAGCAGTTTGGTGCACTTTTCATTGAAAGGTTTCTTGTACAAAAATCCATCCAGACATGGCTAGCTACAGACAAATGTAATTACATATTAAATAATACACACTAAGATGTGGAGGATTGTGCTATAAATGTGATTTTTTGTAGCATATTTCTGTTGAGACAGGGAGTACTTTTTATGTTCTATGTCACCCGTGTGATGACAATTCACAATTATGTTGATCCATTCACTGGACAGGGTATAAATTGAGGTATATCAGGTATTAGGGGTGTTTTATGAAAAAATAAACATCAGTCATCTGATCTGATCTGATTTGTAATATGCTGTCAATTTTTGAAGAAAATCATAGAACAAAATGTCCAAGGAGCCAAAGAACATTAAATGGTCACAAATGGGAAAGCAATAACGTAATTTTAAACTCAGAATAAAATGCACCAAAATATTTGTTGAACACTGACAATATGCACATTCAACTGGATGCTTACAAGTCTTTTGCCTACTGTATAAAAATCTCCTTTAAGTAGTACTGTAAATGGGAAGCTACCGCAGTACTGTAACAATTAATCTATGAAAACAATAAGCTTATTTGTGTTATATATAACAATGATTGGCCGAAATGTTCCTCCTCAATTAATTTTTTTCCTCGTGCCATCTCAGACACATTTTGCCAAAAAAAATAAATCTATCTACTATGACAAATCGTGCTAGCTCATTTGTAAATTGTGTTATTTAGCTGTGGTGAAATCATTCAACAAGCAAGACGTTATATTATTTTTCACCGGGTCCATTAAAAATGTGGCGAAAAAATTACAAAAGGTGGCCTTGCTCTATATAATACAGCATAAGGCTATTCAAACTTTAACGAAAATTTAAACCTGTTGTGCGATGGAAAAATTTACTGCACCTTAGCAATAAAGATGGCTAGTGGGAAAAGCACTGCATAGTGGGAGGGTGGACAAGTAAGGAACGGGGTGTACTAAAGGTGGACCAACACAGCTCTTTAAATGGGCATTGGTGAATGCTATTTCCCTTTGGTCCACCAAGGGGACTGACACCCTAATGATGTACCTGATGTGCTGATAATGACATTGACTGTACAGGAAGACACATTATCAAGGTGTGCCAGAAGGGCACATGCATGTTGTTGACAAATCTGAAGTTGAGATGTGAGGAATTTTGAGATCTTTGAGAAGTTGTATTATATGTTCAATAGTCTTCTTGACTAGCATAAGTTTCCCCAGTAGCGTAGTGGTTATAGAACATTAGATTCTTAATCGAGAGGACTGGGCTGTTGCTCGTGTGCTGGAAGGGTGTGCTGGAAGGGTGTGCTGGGTGTGTTAGAAGGGTGTGATGGAAGGGTGTGCTGGGAGGGTGTGTTAGAAGGGTGTGTTGGAAGGGTGTGTTAGAAGGGTGTGATGGAAGGGTGTGCTAGAAGGGTGTGTTGGAAGGGTGTGCTGAAAGGGTGTGTTAGAAGGGTGTGCTAGAAGTGTGTGTTAGAAGGGTTTGATGGAAGGGTGTGTTGGAAGGGTATGCTGGAAGGGTGTGCTGGAAGAGTGTTGGACGGATGTGCAGGAAGGGTGTGTTAGAAGGGTGTACTTGAAGGGTATGCATGAAGGGTGTGCTGGAAGGGTGTGAGAATATAAGACCTTATAATCTGTCAAGTTCTCACAAGCAATGTTTCAATCCTTCTGCTTGCATTTTACACTGATAGATATTTCTATCAATATCATGCTGTTAAACCAAGTATTTGTTTCCACTTTCAAAAGTTATGCGTTTACAATCAAGACCTTGTCAATCCCTGGTCATTCAGTGTCCACCTGCCCCTCGCTGGCTGGAGAAGGGTGATGATGGTGTGAACACCCGATACATAACCCTGTGATTCAGTGAAATGCATGGGCAACACGAGTGGTGTTTAGGGCCATTTCCTGCTATAATGGGTTTGGGAAAGGCATCCCTTGGGGCATGTCTGAGCAGGGACACCCTTCACTGAGCAGGGACCACTCCAACATACCAGACAGCCTAAATGAGTACCATACATAGCCATCTACCCCAATCACCCCCAATATTTCAAAAAGGGTCAGAAGGGCATGTTTGCTTTCAAGGTCATGCAGAGGTCATACTGTATAAATCAAAATAGCATTTACTTAATTACCTACTAATTCTGTTCAGGTAAATATCAGTGCCTGTTTGTTTGATGGTTGTAGACAGTGCAGGGGGTTACAGCTGTGGGTGGGGTGGGGTAGAATGGGGTGAGGTAGGGAGGGGGTTTCATCTTGTATGGGTAAACATTCAGGTGAGCCATCGATATGTAGAGGTCAGACCACAGTTAGACTTCCAGAAATGTTTCACACGAATGTAGTGCCTATAAATATGCAGTTTAGCCGATCTTAGTTATTTTATTTGCCAAGAAGCAACTGTATTTGAAACAAAGGTAGGCGTATTACTATTTGGCAAAAACTGCCAATTGTGATAGTAGGACGTTTTGCGACATGATTAAAAGAGCTGGAGGCAGGTAATTTTGACAAAACTTGTTCAGAATATCAATGACACAGAGGCAGTGGCTGTGAAACACCAGTTTTCTTATAATCAGACAGAACGCTAACATGACCACCAATGCCATAATGTGCTGTGGTCTGCCCTCTGGAAGCAACTGATGCTTGTTCCTCCTGCTCGCAACACAACACTGCTCTTGATGATACATGGAAAACTAATTGTTATGTAATCTCGATATTGTTATACAATCTCGATATTGTTATACCATCTTGATATTGTTATACCATCTCGATATTGTTATACCATCTTGATATTGTTATACCATCTTGATATTGTTATACCATCTTGATACTGTCATACCATCTCGATACTGTTATAACATCTCAATTTTATTATGCAATCTCGATATTGTTATACCATCTTGATATTGTTATACCATCTTGATATTGTTATACAATCTTGATATTGTTATACCATCTTGATATTGTTATACCATCTTGATATTGTTATACAATCTCGATATTGTTATACCATCTTGATATTGTTATACCATCTCGATATTGTCATACCATCTCAATACTGTTATAACATCTCAATTTTATTATGCAATCTCGATATTGTTATACCATCTCGATACTGTCATGCCATCTCGATTTTATTATGCCATCTTGATATTACCATACCATCTCGATACTGTCATGCCATCTCAATTTTATTATGCAATCTCGATATTGTTATACAATCTCAATGTTTTTATATAGTCTCTATATTGTTATAGAAACACTATTTAATCAGGGTGGATGGACATTATGTAAACACTATGTAATCAGGGTGGATGGACATTATGTAAACACTATGTAATCAGGGTGGATGAAAACTATGTAAAGATGTTGAATGCACTTCATCACATTTTACTAAATAAAGTTAAACACCTGTCAATTACCAAGCACCCTATGAGTTGACAGCAACAACAACCCCAATACCCCCAGGGTGCAGGTGCCATTGAGGAATGGCCACAGTAACCCTCTAAATTCACCCTTCAACACCAGATAGATGTTTCCCTGACCCAGGGCTCTTTAACCACCCCTGCCTTATCATGTGGCAGCCCCAAGCAGGGGATCTATCACTATTTATTTCTGGTGGGTAACAATGTAAATGTTTTAATGGTGTTTGCAAAGTTGTATTTTGAATCTTCTGATTATCAGCTATGCTAATATTTATTCTTTCATCAACCTGTTGAAAAAATATTTCGTCAAATTCTATCATTTTTCTCTCCAGAAAATCAACATACAAGATGCTCCCAATAAAATGGCATAAAAAACAATTGGCTCGTACAAGTCTTATATTGGAATAAACCCCGGAGCCGGTTCAATTTACACATGGGAATGGACAAATGTCAGGCCCATATTTTCTCACCGCAGGAAAGCTGGCAGTATGTTCACTGAATGGCAGATTATCTATCAGAAACAGATGTATTCATAACACACTGTAGTAAAACTAGATGAGACTTGTCAAAAGGAACATCCAACCAATTCCAGGTTCTTAAGGTGGAGATGATTTGGAATGTCATTTAATGTGATAAAAGCTGGTCAGATAAATGTCAATAATAAATGTCATATAAGTAAGATCTATACATGACACATGCAGTAAAATGTTACATAAATGTTGTTGGTAGTGTCTCATATAGCAAACTTCCCTGTATGGGGAGATTGGGGATGGATCGCTAATTCACTTCCAGGTTCATGTCGTACAAATGAAGTGCTGGTGATTTTCAGATGGTCCACCTTTTGGCAATTTTTTTTGTCTGGAAAATCATTTTTGAACCGGAATATGGCCATATCTGAGGAGTACAGTACATATGCTCTACCCAGATTAAAATTCCTAATGGATGGCAGGCAACATATGCTCGTGTCTGTGACTGAAGGATCCCTTGTGTCAGTAACTGAAGGATCCCTTGTGTCTGTGAGTGAAGGATCCCTTGTGTCTGTGACTGAAGGATACCTTGTGTACGTGACTGAAGGATCCCTTGTGTCAGTGACTGAAGGATCCCTTGTGTGTGTGACTGAAGGATCCTTTGTGTCTGTGACTGAAGGATCCCTTGTCTGTGGCTGAAGGATCCCTTGTCTGTGGCTGAAGGATCCCTTGTGTCAGTGACTGAAGGATCCCTTACGCATGAAGACATAATGTAGTTGTTTTCGACACCATTTGATAGGGAGTATCTTGTGTGATGATTTTCTGGAGAAACACGGAATTTGACTAATTTTGTCCAGCAGGTTAACGAATGAATAAATATTAACATAGCTGATTTTCAGAACATTCAAAGCATAAATTTGCGAACGGCACTTAAAAAACATTAACATTGTTGCCAATGGAAATAAAAAGTGATCTGAACCCGTATGTTGGCAGTGATATCAACACCACTACATAATGTACCTATGCAGTGAGCCACAGATAATTACTCGGCCAAGACATAACATTGCTGCCACAGATCGGTGGTATCCATAGCAATATGTTTGGCCTACATGCACACCATAACACACGTACTCTTGCCAGCAGAAATCAATGTGTTGAGAGAAAAAACGGCCAAATGAGCAGCCCGGTTGTCAGTGATGTCTGTGTGGACCAGTAGATGGTCCGGTATCGAAGAAACAGCTCAAAATCACTCCCCCAGACTCCGCAGCATCTGTCAGACTATTCATTCAAGATCACATCAGGCTCAGGCCCGTGTTGTTTACATGTTACTTAATGTAAATGTAGGCCCTACAACGATTTTCATTTGCTAACTGAACAACTGTTTTTCGTGATATTGCGACATTGAATTTATAACATCTTGGTGGGTTAAGATAACAAACGTGTATGTACACAAAGTGCATTACTATTGTGATATTTCATCTATTAATATTTTCGGAAAAAATACACAATTTGTTGATGAAATCAAATAATACGCCAGTTTTATGACATATGTAGAGACCGTTTTGGTGCAATTAATGGCAGAGCAATAAATCTTCATGTTTGGAGACGAAATATAACAAGATGAACTATAACATTGTGTTGAAAACAACATTATTTTTGGCATTTTCTGAGGTCATTCTCCCATTTACAGCTACTAGTATGCTACCCACCTTGTGCCAAGAAACAACAGTGACATCTGAGCATCAAGCATTCATCCAATTAGGTCACTCATTTGGCAAACAGCTGAAGCCCATTGGCCGATGGCATGATAATCACCCCTCCAGGGGAATCACATGCTGAGGGTCATGAGTTATGGGGCCAGCCTGTCTGGCCTTCTAGCATTGGTCAGCCACTTCAAACTACCTGATAAGAGACTTTCAAATTGGACATTGCTGCCTGGGACGGCAAGCAGTGTGATTACCTCTAGTGCACCTCTCCCTGTTTCTGTCATGTGCCATGAGTTATTTATTTTAGGGATTTGCATGTAGCATTGGTTGCTTCAGGGTCGTAAACTGTTTATTGAAATGCTGAAATTTTTTGGCTGAGAACCCCATTACATAGTTACTACAGTAGCATATAGTATTACGCTAACATTAAAGGTCCCTCCTCAACTTTATTTTTTGCACCTCTCATGTCAGGACCAATCAAACTTACCTATTATCCACTATGATATGCTAGCTCATTTGTCTAAATTTTTTCAGTTAGTTTAGGGGAAATTATCTGACAAACTATTAAATTATTTCAGTCCCTAAAATTTAAGCTACTTAACGTGGTCCTCATAATTAATACTACTCGTCATGAAGTACCATAATTTATAAATATTTACTTAAAAGGGGCCATATCAAGAAGCAACATCATTATCATATTACTATTAGCCACGTTCATTCATGCCTGTAATTAATAATAATAATGTTAAAAACTATTTTTTATTCATGATAAACCTCATAAAATATTAATATGTTATTATTATAAAATGGTCTTATTATTAATGTTCAAAGCATAAATAAAGATAAATGTAAATATAGATGCCTGCAAAGCAAGCACTCATGCAGGACATGCATTCATGCAGAACGCATTTTTCCCCTGTATCTTTTAACAATTCTTTAATATTTGATGGTGAAATCAACAGTGCTGCATGGCTGCTCACAAGCGAACCATAGAAATGTATATCAGAGCATGTAAAATGCCCATTGTTCCAGCCTTCTTCACATTAATCGGATGTGTGGCCAGAAATGTCAATGTGGTCACAGTAATGCCATTAGTGTCTGTGCAAGTTGCTATATTTACGCAGTAACATAAAATGTAGAACCAAAATGAAATTAGTTAAAAGGGCATCTTGGTGGCACAGTCACATCAGTATGACAGTACTGTTCTGTACTTGATACACATCAATAGCTTTTAGACTTCCGCGTGATGACCTTGCCCAAGTCACATGATCAGTAATTCCATGAAGGAAGCACATTTGCAGACCTGTCGCAGCATATGGATTTCCCATATGCAATGCGGGTTTTGGGGACTTTGGGAGGTATTTGGTCATGTCCAGTTTTTATATTAATTTGTTTCAAATGGAGATATCGTGAACAGGTACATATTTTATTGTGTTCATTACACAAGTATAGCATCAAATGACAAACTTATATCAAGCAGTCAAAACATAATAATTTTTATGCTGGGCAGATTCCCAGTGAAATCTGGTGGATTTCATATGATTCCCAGCAAAACCTAGCAGATTTTGGTTGGTGTAGTTTATTTTGTAGCCTAATAGATGGCGACACTTTATCAAAATAGGAATTAACCAATTAACCAATAAAAAATGCTATATGGATTTATACAGCTTTACAAAAGTCAAAAATGCAGATTAAATTTTTTTTGTGGCAGGTCTACAATTGTATGAGGGCGACAGGTTGTATTGGGCTGGGCAGGACTAGCCGAAAATGCCTTCTACTGTTGCCAAACCCTGGGGTATAGTTAGTGGGGTAAACCCTAATCCTGGAGCAAATACTGCCCTAATTGCTACATTGTGTTGTTGTATAATGCAAAATGTGTTCTTTGGGCATAGACTGTCAGAAATAACATCCGGTCATTGCTGCTTGTGCTTAGATGCTGGAGGGTTGTTTACAGTAGGGGGTTGCTGAGAAAATGAGGTTGCAGGATGGGAAATTGGTAGTATATGGATGTCCGGTGGGGAAGAGTAGTTTTTAGAGGCCGGCATGTTAGATAAGAGACTGTCTGGCCTATAGGAAGAGGAAGTTTCCTGAGATTGGTATTGAGTTTGCTGGCAGGGGTGTTTTGAAGTTATCCACCCTCCATGTGTATGACACATAGTGATACCCCTACAATCTCAGAACTGGGAACTGCACAGCTGGAGGTAGGAAAACCACAACTGTCAGAGCAGTGGGGAGTCTGGCATTGAGTGTTGTCTCTGAGTAATGTCCTGTCTCTACAACCTTTTGTGTACACTAGCCATTGTATTGCAAGTGTATTGGGCTACATCAAACAGTTCATATCAGGGTCCTATAGTCAGTTGGGCTAGCTACATTGAAGAGTTTATAGCAGGGTCCCTTGCGTTTGGGCTGCATCACCACTGTGAACTAGATTTGTGTAGCGTATAACGTTTTCGGTAAATTCATCTTATACCAATCCAAGCTTTATCTTCCTGGGTAATAGTCTCTGTCCATGTCTCTGGACACAGACACCTGTTACTTTATCTTCCTGGGTAATAGTCTCTGTCCATGTCTGTGGAGACAGACACATGTTACTTACCACTTGTTGTCCTAATTATTAGCTTCAACTCTGTTCAAATTTAGGGTCAAATATGCCATGTTTCGGTTTTATGACTACAATGTTGGTTCACTGAAATGGAAGACAAGGTCATGTGTCTTTAGTCGTAAAGGCAAAAGGTAAGTTTATATTTAGGGCAGTATCCAGTCCATATGACAACTCAAAGTGTTTCACACTTCACCCCCTGGCAGATCTGTTCATTCAACCACCAATCCGACTTCTCTGGAAAGCCACAATTACTGTGCAGAGATTATAGGTTCACATATATACACTACTGTCTATAGCCAGGTACTCATTTCGAACCATGGTCCTCCCATCAATTGATGGTCCAATGTTCCAACCATATGTTACAGCATCGCATTCATTCATACTGGTTTGCACCAAGAGCCTGCACAATTTGTCACTTAGTGATTCTAACCTTGGGTTAATGCTGGGATTAGGATTATTTAGAGGATTAAGGTTAGATGTGTAGCTATCAGTGAGGTCAGTTTTGGGACCCCCTTACATCATGTGATGTGGAGACTGCATGCCACAAAATGATCATACCTTTAATTGGAGATATGAACTAAAATGAAGGGTTTGTGCTAATTTTCTGGCACTGAATCAGTGTTGATTCACCCTGTCTGCGAATAGCCCCACTAATTAAACATTCACTCCTGTGTTGTGTTCCAGGGGTAAAGGAAAAACAAGCTGAAAAGGAACACCTCCAGTAATTAACCTCCATACGAACCCTGACCAGGGCACAGCATGATTACACACAACCCCAAAATAATATACACACACCTGAACAACAGCAATGATTAACCCCCAGTGGGGGCCAGTCAGTGGGGTATACATGACCAAACAGCGTAAGCAACAGCTGACACATTCAAACAGGAAACCAACAGGGACAGAGCTGCGTCTAATAGGGAGACTTACTGTGGCAGGGTGTGGGGGATAGGGGTGGAGGACTGGGGTTTGGAGCACAGGGGTGTGGGGTGACAGGTATAGGGAGATATTATTAAACAAACATCTCATAAATACTTTGAGTAGGTAATTATACCATAACATCAAAACAAAATTAATTCCACCTGTCAATACAAATGAGCTTTTGTTGTGTGATGCATACATTATTTATTTTAATTAATTAACATATTGATTAACTTAAATATATATCCCCACTGACAATATGGTCACTCACAGTAGCAGCCTCTGGTGGTCAGGTTATTTATAGACAAGCTGGGTCTTCAACCACTCAACCGTGACTTCCCCCACTTGGCCCACCAGGATAGGGAGATTGTCAGTGGTAGCAGCAGCCTGGTCAGCTGCTATAAATGGGCCATCAGAAACAGCTGTGGCCAGCTTAATGGCCCTAGATGAGAGTCTCAGATGATGACCCAATCTACCAAAAATGTGTTTATGTAGGATGGTTAAGAACACTGTGGGTCCATTATAGAATTCATGTTATTTAAATTTGAAGCAGCACTCTAGGTCTCAATCTCCCACCAGTCTTTCGTTGAATCGAAAATATCTTTCTATCTTGACTCCCACATCTTAGTCTTAGTTTTACTATCGAAACTCTCACTGAATAGAACCAATTGGTGTATGTTTTGTGTTTTATGAATTGGCCTCTTGAACTGATTGCAGAACAATTAATGTTGTACTGATGCATGGTAAAAGATAAAGGTAAGTACTTATATAACTTGGTGTCCATTCCTTAGGACCTCTCATAGCACACCTGTTCATTCCAACACCAATTCGACTTCTCCGGGAATAATTCAGCCTTGCTGCAATTATTGCGCAAAGACTACTCGTTCATTTATATATAGCACAGGTACTCTTTATATAGCTGAGTGAACTGAGGCAACACAGAATGAACAAAATAACCAAAACTTCAAAACAACAGCAAGAGGATTAAAAAATATTTAGGTTACCCCAAAACAAACAGTAGATGAGATCAATTGTTGTAAGCACACACATTATTTATACTTAATACAAACTCCTGCACTTACAATAGGCCCTAATGCTCTCAAATGTAAATTACAATCTTCAGTGTTTACATATAATATGATAATAACTACCACAGGTCAGATTATGATGCAATGTTCACCCATTTCAAGGGGCAACGGAAGGTAAACAGAGCCACCAAGGTAATCTGATTCCTCAGCAAGGTTCTGTCATTGGAATCAGGAACAGCTATAACTGATCAAAGCAGGAAACTGTTTGCATCATTACTGTGGCCACTTAAATTACTTCCCTTGCAGCCTTGGGGGGGGTAGATACAGACAGACAAATTTATGTCTTGCTTTTTGCCAGATCAGCCCCAATGTTTGACAGCCACCACATCTGTTACTCTTCCAAGTGCACTCCAAAACACATACCTCGCTTTTGTGCACCAACCCTGTCACCTGCTTATAGACATTTCCGGGCTGTAACCCTACCCCATCACTATCACCCCTAACCCCTGGCAGTCCCAGATTGGGGAGTCCTCCAGTCAATCACCTTGGGTTGCTTTCCAGATGATACCTGACTTCATCTGCACAACCCATTTCCAAGCAGCATCTGACAATAAAGCTGATATGCCATAGACTGACTGCACCGGCAGAAAGACAGATTTCTGTTTCTACATGTCTCCTCTCCCCCTGGGTAATTCATTAATATGCATCTGCCAGTAAGTTATCAGCTGTAAAGGGCTGAACTATTCAATCCTGTGTTATCTAATCAAATGATGTTAAGGGTTGCTGTAGATATGGTAATCTCTAGAAAGTTGCCTCACATATTTAGACAGTTAGTGCAGCTTCATTAGTGGTTTGGACAAAAGAAATTTTACAAATATTCTTGTCATGGAATAATGAGGCAACCGTTCAGAACTGCTTCATATTTCATGGGCTTTTCCCAACCCCCATTCCCAGATTAATCCCAATCCAATCCCGGTCCACTCCAGTACCACTCCCAGTTCACTCCCGGTCCACTCCAGGTCCACTTCAGGTTCATTCCGGTCCATTCCCGGTCCACTCCCGGACCACTCTCAGTCAACTCATGGTCTACTCCCGGTTTACTCCCAGTCCACTCCCAGAAAATTAATTATTGCAAATTATTATTATTATTTAATCCCAATTCAGCGGAACAGTGAGACACTCCATCAAGTTTCCAACAGACCCTGCCTAAGTCTACTGTCTCTCACATAGAGGTAAAAAACACCTGTCAACTGTAGAAATGAGTTTCCAAGAAGTAGACATTCAAGAGCAGATTCAAGTCCCAGGCACAGACATCTCAGCCATGTCACCTTGTCACACAGGAGAACTGTCACACATAACCACTTAGCAGTTGTCACATCAAGTTCTGTGACACTTCACAGAAATGTCACAGTTATGACAAAGTTGTGATATTCCTTGGTTTTCTGCACTGTTTCAACCAGGAGTACCACCGAGTAATTACTTTTAAATAGTTTATTGGAATACTGGTGAAAACATCATGACTGTTTTTTTTACATAAATGTGGAACAATCATAGAAAATACACATATAGGTATCAACATTACAGCTTGTAGGTGGAAAATAATTTTTTTTAACCCTTAGTCCTGCTTTATAGCTTTTTGAATGAAATCTGCCACTTTTATGTCATTTTCAAATTCCACAGTAAAATCGGTGTACTTGTTGTATAACGGGCTGCTTTAGGTTCATTTCTCTGGTCTGAAGTAACTTACCATTTTCTCGCAAATGCATTCATCGCGAATGAGAATGGCAATTCGAAATAGCAACCCCTAAAATAAAAACGAACAGAGCAGATGTTGACACCTATATTCAAATAGCGTACCCCTCCAGTAGGTATACTACAGCATGTACACATGTCACACATGACTGACTGGTAACCTCCTCCACACCTGGTAGAATTAATTTAATCTGAGAGCTTACACTAACTAACCAGGTAATGGCAAACCAAACAAGATGGATTCATCAGTTCACCATGTCCTTTATAACCCTCAACCAACCCAGGCTGACAGACTTATAGCCCTGCTGTAAAACATTCTACACACCCCTTCCATAGGAAGGAGGCATTGGCCAATTAAATCCCACTCAACCTGTAAGAGAGTGCTTCCTCTCCTACTCACTGCCTAAATCCTTTGAGGAAGGGCTAATCAAACCCCAACACATGCATGACTACAGGACCATTACGTAAACATTGGCATTCTTCTTTAGTATTGAATATTGGGGTGATTGGATAACTAATTGGATAAGGCCAATTGGTAAACTAATTGGATAAGGCTGTAAGTTCTATAATGTTAGATTTGATTTCAGATACACCAAAATATCTCCCAACCTCGTATAACATTGGATGACAAACTTATTATGGTCAAAGCACAATTTTAATAGACTCAGCACAATTATGTTTGATTATAGGCAGATTTAGGCAAAACCTGGCTAATTTAATTTGATGTAGACATACTTTGTAGCCTGATAGATGGTGACCCTCGATCGAAACAGGCAAAACCTAGTGGAATTAATGATTTGGGAACATTTCACAGCCTGTTAGATGGCAATCAGAATCAGAATGCTACATGGTGATTAACCAATGAAAACTACCAAGAAAAATTACTTGGATTAATACAGAATTTTTTAGTCAAAATTACGCATTTCAACCAAAAAAAGTGGCAGGTCTGAGAAAGCAACAAAGATAGAAGACACTGAGTCACCAGAGAACTAAAGGTCTACTGGTGACTGAAAGTTGTCACTCTAGACTGGGGAACTCACTGAGGTTTCTGACTGGGGTAGACTACCCTGTCATTAACCAGGGTACCCCATTAACCACAACCCTAATGAAGTTGTATGGAAGCCAGACTTCAGTTATCACCCTTCCACCAATCACCCCCTCCTACCATGATCAAGAGACAGCGGAAACCCTGCTTCTGTTGGATGCCTTCCTTTACAGCAAAAAAACAAGAATAAACACTTCCTGGCTAAGACAATAAATAACAGCTACCCTGTGACTGGAATAGGAGATTACCTCAGTGCCTGGAAACAAGGGTAAAGGAAGTCATGATTACACAGTGATAGCTGTGCCCAAGAAATCATCTCACAGAGAAAGCATATTAGTTCTTTCTTTGAAGGTTCTTCCTCAATAAAAAATTTTTAACATCTCATTTTAGAATAATTTTGCAAAGAATCAATCTATCTGTTATCCACAACAACAATTTATCTAGTATCCATGACACCAATCTATCTAGTATCGAAGACAACATGCTAGCTCGTTTGTGCAGACAATTTGTTTAGTTTTTATGAAATAATTGTACATAAGGCTATGATATAACATGCAGCCATTCATACTTTTGCAAGTTATCCAATCTAACGATGAAAGTCAATTCTTTTGATGATTTTCAGTTGCACTGCCTTCAATAGCTTCTTATTTTCTAGGTGAAAGAATACTGATCAAGAAACTACAATACATCTATAAGATGGATAGAAGAGACAGACACTGAGAAGGAGAAATGTGCCATAAAGAACAGAATGATAGAGTTGATTGCAATAAACAAGGGGTGTCCGACTTTATAGTACATCTACTATAAAACTTTGTGCATCGTGTGATTGATATGCGCTAATGTGGTTCGTAGTAGACGAATTGTCCCGTTAGACCAAATGTCTTAGTAGACAAATTGTCCCGTTAGACCAAATATCATAGTAGACGAATTGTCGCATTAGACCAAATGTCGTTAGACGAAAAGTCGTAGACCCATAAACAAGATGTACAAGTCACAAAACTTCTGCCATGTTAGTGACTTTTCATGTTACTGTTTGTTGTAGTAACAGATATGTGGATTTCATGCAAAAAGATACCTACATCTTGTGTACATCCAACCTGAGTAACTCAAAAGGCTCTACTGATTTAGCCCATCGTGAATCAGGTTTGTAAACAGTTTACGTAAAATACTGAGTCGGTTTAATAAAAGAGTGCCTGCTTTTGTTAAACATATCAAAAGACTTGACTTTGATCATTAGATCAGGAAACTGAGCAGACCGGTCAGAACCTGATACATAACTAAACAGTCAAGTGTAGAGTGTAGGATAGTTAAACATAGTAGTTTGTGTAAATGATAAGTTTGTTCATGTCACATGTAGTGAACCTTTCTTGGAACTGTGTATGGGGTGTGTTGATAAAGGGATACAGCCCTCCTGTCATGCTATCACATCATACTGTATAGGGGCCCTGAAAAGATGCTTTCTGAAGGGTTCTGTAGCTTGTCTTGTTCTTACCTACAGTGCAGTTGACTATCTGACCTGGCAGGACTGTAGATGCAGTTGGGCTGGAAAATTGCAAACACAAACATCTGAACCATGAAATGATACAAAGGCCTAAACCCAAATTTCCCACTCCATTGTATGCTACAAGATGAACATTTTTACTATTTGTTTAATAATGTAAGATCCAAAGTAGAAACTGACACCGATGTGCAAACTTCCAAATATAAATTAAAGAGACATATTTCACATTTCCTCTTTCAGTGTCTGGAAACAACAGACAGAATCCGTTGATATATTTCACAAGATTTCCATCCCAGGCAAAGGCCCAGATGGCAACTGGACAAGGAAGCCATTGGCTTATCAAGAGTCCAACATTTTTTCATCTGTGTGTAACCCGCCCTCCTGAGATATGTGTCAACCTTCTTTTTAAGCATATTCACTCTGCTAGCAGTTACACAATCCGTAGATAATTTGTTCCATTCATTGATTGTCCTCTGTGAGAACCAGTACTTCCTGATATCCAATCTACACTGATCCTTTACTAATGTTACCTCATGTCCTCTAGTTCTATTATCTTTCTTGAGTGAGAACAAAATATTTCTATCACTATTTTCATACCCATTCAATATCTTAAAAATTTCAGTTTAATCTCCTGTTAACTTTCTTGTCTCTATAGGGTTGTTAAACCACATTCTTTTAGGCATTCTTCATAGATCAATGCATGCAATTAAAAATTAAATTCCACATTCAAATAATAATTTTAAGAACATAAATCATATCAACATAAGATATGCTGCTGGGTCTCTACAGGGGAACTGCTGCCTTGCTACTTTCTTGCACATTGCTGAGGCAAGTTGAATTTATAGTTTCCATGTGGGTAATATTCTAAGGTCGTTGACTTTATATTTGCCCCAGTAGGGAAGTCAGCTTCCAGTGATAAACAATGCTCATAAAACACTATGCCCACCATTCAGGAGCCACATTATGAACCCTTAAAGTGAGCCCAACAAATCTGAGTTAATTCTCTCCAGGGCCCTTAATTTTTCCAGCTAGCTGAGTGTTGACGTTTTTATAGGAGCGCTTTTTAGCGCCAGACCATTTTGGCTGCACATCAGCGTCATGTTTGATTGGACAGACTGCTGCGCTGCCCCAAACTGACAGCTGGCCAGAAGGGATGAGGGTGAACAAAAATTGCCAGGAAGACAGCAGATTTATTCCACACAACTTGATGATATGTCGTATATTTTCAATTACTGAAAAAACGTGTCTAGTCCCCTGTACAGTTCTAGGAGGAAATGGGAAGATTATACCCTGCCCACTGCCTTGATGGAGGTGGGGGTTGGTGTGGGGAGCTTCAGGGTTTACACTAGCACCTACATTATGTACAATTTGTACAACATGTACATTGCGTATGATGTGTAGGATATGTGCAATGTGTATGGTGTGTACAATGTGTACAATGTACAATATGTATTTTAATTATATATACACACTATGTACAATATGTAAACTGTATACATTATTTAAACTATGCACACTGTGTACACTATGTAAACTTACATTATGCAAATTATGTAAATTGTGTTAACCATGTTAACTGTGTGCACTGTATATTGTGTACATTGTGTACAATGTGTATATTGTGTACATTGTGTACATTGTGTATACTGTGTATACTATGTACACTATGCGCACTTTGTACATTATGTAACTATGTTGCCTATGCAGAATCTAAGATTAGCTTCTAGTAGAGTTCTCTGTTAATGTTACTTGTTACAAACATTTGGGTAAAATATGGGCAGTTTGCTTGCACAACCCCATCCCACAACCCACAATCCCCAGCAGGGTGACACTGATGAACCACCACACACAATTACCACCCCCATTACATAAGACACTTTGAGGAATTCAGCCTCTGTTACCCCTGGGGCTAGCACTGACTGACACTAACAGTGTCATGTGTTTGAGGGGTATTGACAGTATGTGCTTATCTACCCTACTCCAGATGGGGCATTTGCCCATTTTAAATTACTTTCTGTACACAAATACACACATATGTACCCATAGTTTCCATGAGAAAAATTTGCATCATACATGTGTGCGTGCGTGCGTGCGTGCGTGCGTGTGTGTGTATGTATATAGTACCTATTGTTTTCACCAGAAAATTGGCATCAACAACCATCTTTGACATATAAGAATTTATTAAAATAATTTCTAATTTATAGTAAACACCATATTTGACCTTAATTGCAACAAATATGCAAGTAGGTGACCACTGGCTAGGTCAGAGGTGAAACCCTTGACCACCAGCTAGGACTGTTTAAAAGTGGACCTCATCAGAGGGTGAGAGATCTATCCCACTGGTTCACTGATAAGAACCCTTTTGATGAAGCACCCCTCATTCTTGTTACATCAGAGTTAGGGGATTAGATAATGTATTTCAATTAAGTAGATGAGAGGTGTGGATCACCAGGCAGTCTCACAGACTACATGTCTTAAGTGCTCCAAGGAACTGCCAGGTTACTGGTGGACATCTTGACAGATTTAATGTGGGTTCAGGGTTCCACCAGCACACCTGGTTCAGTTGACCCTTCCCTTAAGTCTTATGAGCCATTTCTCCTTTGGCTTTGGGATAAGAATCTTCCATCAAATGTTTATCTTGAGAGCTCATTTATTTGTGTCAGTTTAGTTACTACATTAATATGTCCAGTTTCCAAATACAACGTGAGTTGTTTAATAAACCAGTTAAAGTTGCATTTGGCAATTGTGGTATAACACTGGACTTTTTTTTTTAAATCATCGGGTGTCTCCTCTTGTGTGACAGATACTGTTTAATGAATCTTAAGAAGTCATGTTTGCCATTTCAGTCAACTTAGTGACACTTCAGCAAGCCTGAAGACTGAGACAATAATATATTAACACAAATACAATTACAACATTATTTCTAAATACACCATACTGTCCTCTATTAACCACCTTCCCTTCCAATCTACTGATAATAGCACATTCCTTGAAGCTGCCTTATCATGCTACTTTCTCCCAAATTCTCCCAGATAGACCCACAACAGCTGGGGGGTTGCAACCCCTCAGGGGTCCTAATAGTTTCTCCTAATTAACCCTGGTAGGGTAATAATACCTCCACCAACTCCCCATCTGCAGCTGATGATTACCAGGCAGAAGGGTATAAATCAGGAAGGCACCCTATGTCTGTGGAAACCTGCTGTAATATAAGCTGAGAGTGTAGCATGAGATTATGGGCATAAATTCATGTTAAGTGCCAATCTCTCGTCTGATTGATGAAGACTGAAGGTTTAATCACATACAAGCGTGATCGCTGTGTAATCGCAGACACAGGCATTGACGTATGTTACACGTTTCATCGCTGGTTGCAAACGAACTGCTAATATAAATATATAATTGCTGATGTATCAATCACAATTCTGTATTCTTCATCAGACTGTGTGCATCCATCATCAGCTGGGTGGAGTTCCTGGAGTTCCCTGGCAGAGTGGATAAGTTTAAGCTATGTAGAATGACATCACATCGGTATACATCTGTCTTCTTTATCCGTTATTCAATAATCCGTTTTTTCAGTGATCAGTATTCTTTTGTGCGGGAACAATCTCGCACACTGTAAATTGCTTCATTAATCCATGACACACTGATCACGTACACCATCTGAGTGTCCTGTTATTGGTGTACCATACTTCCAGCAATTCAACGATAGTATCATCAACTCAGCCACTGGCATCTATGTATGTTACCTGAAACAGTTTTGATCTGGTACTTAAAGTGCTCCAACTTTAATTTCAATTTAACTAAATTTAATACATTCATTAATTTTAATAAATAAAAATACATTACTACCCTGCTATGGGTTTGTAGCCTCAGGTACAGTAGGCAAACCCATACTTAGTTACACTGATAAAATTTATGACTGATCATTGAAACCTGAAATGAAGCAATCTTAGTTAGCATTCTATTAATACAGCAAGCATAATTCCCACACTACAAAACTGGTTTATCACACAGTAAACCACTAATAATGGCAGACACCACATCTCGCTTTCCTAAAACGTTTTACATTGTTTCAAACAAGCAACAGAAAAGCTGTAACGTAATGCCAAGAAAATGAAACAATCTTTCCTCAGTGCAGTCTGGCAATTAGCATTCCGTTAATACAAGCATAATCCCCAAACTACAAAACTGGTTTATCACAGAGTAAAGCAGCAGACACCGCAACTCATGTTCCTAAAACTTTTTATGCATTTCAAATATATAAACCCACTGGAAAAAAGGTAAAGTTACACAGAGAAAAAACAATCTCTCCTCAGTGCAGGCTAGCAGTTAGTATTCCATTAATACTACAAGCATAATTCCCAAACTACAAAACTGGTTTATCACACAGTAAACCACTAATAACCAGACACTGCATCTCACTTTCCTAAAACTTTTTGTGCATCTCAAACAAATCGTGGAAAAGTAGTAACATAACGCCAAGATAGGAAAACAATCTCTCCAATCCTTGGTGTATAGTGGTAGTTAGCATTCCATTAATGCAACAAGCATAACTGCCATACTACAAAACTGGTTTTAACACACAGGATAGCAGTAATAACCGCAGACACCAATATTCACTTTCCAAGAAATGTTTACGCATTTCAAACAAGCCACAGAAAAGCCGTAACGCAACGCCTAGAAAAATCCTTCCTTGGTTCACTCTGACATTTAGTATTCCATTAATACAACAAGCATAATTCCCACACTACAAAACTGGTTTATCACACACTAAACCACTAATAACCACAGACACAACTCACTTTCCTAGAACCTTTTACCCATTTCAAACAAGCAGTAACGTAACACCAAGAAAGAGAAACAATCTCTCCCAGTGCAGTCTGGTTGCATTCACACTGCAGCAACCTAAACCGATCTGACAGTGATTCGCTGCACAGGTAGCCAGGGCTGCCACAGGGGGGTAGAGCAAGGTGATAAACAAATGAATGAATCTACCACTCTGACATCATCTCAAGCTTATCAATCACTCCAACTTCCTTATTACCTGAGCTCAGGTGTTAATCATCCCAGAAGAACTTTTTATGTCTGTCTGCCTTGACAACCTCCCTGGGTTTCCACTGCGCCTGCCTCCCTGATGGCTAGCCCTCATGGAAGACATTAAAGAGTAAATTCACACCACTTTTCAGCCGGACCGGCTGCATCATATGCATTTCCCATACGCAATATGGATTTTTGGGCGGTATATGGCTGTATACCATTTTTACATGGATTTGTTTCAAATGGAAAAATCTTTGTAAAGTACATATTTTCTTTCATTCACCACAAAAGCATTTCTGAGATATTGGCAGGTATATAATATATGGCCATATTGCATTTTCATACAGATTTATTTCAATTGGAAAAATCGTGACAAAGTACATATTTTCTTGTGTTCATCACATGAGAAAAAAATCGTTTGATGTAGGTATATTTCGTAGCATGATATATGGTGACACTGGATCCGAATAAAAATGCTATTGGCCAATTAACCTATGAAACATAGACATATAATGGCTTTGTAAAGAATGTCAGAGCAGAAATACAGATTTCAACCAAACAAATGTGGCAGGTGTTTCAACCAGTATGTTATGCCTGCTTCCGTAATTGCAATCAGTTGTAGCGGAACACTTATATTAACACATTAGCAACAAACAGACACATCTGGACATGAACACATGACCACTAGAACTAACCAGTAACTGTCCTTCTGGGTCTAACAATTATGGATGTGTTTAGCCTGAGGTGTTTCCAGATTGAAAAAACAGCCAAACACCCACTACCTCATGGTTAATGTCACCCAGGACAGCATAAAGCCAACATCTTGTTCAAAACCAGATAAAATAAAGATGATGAGGTTAAGGGGCTTTGTAAATAATTATAACATATTCCAATAAAAAAATGGATAGGATTGTCCCCCCCACTCACCCACCAAGACAACAACAACAAATGAAGAATTACAGGCACTGTACATGCATTGCCAATGCAATGAGTGGAAAGATGATTATTACAAAATATGAACAAAGATAAATATACTTAAATTTTTTTATAATCCAAGTGGACCCTTGGCCCACACACTCACCCATTTTTATACTGTTTTTTTTATCTACAAAGCCTCTGATAAAGTCTGACATAACTTTCCATATGTTCTGCTGCTAATCCCAGGCTAAGTTTGCCTGCTAGTCTCCTATGCAGAGCATCTCATGATTAAGTCACAGTCACATGCAGCAGCAATTCTATTACTCAATGATATTTCAGCGTATTATACAGAATGAATAGAGCTGTCACGTTTCATTTGCTATCAAATGTGGGTCCGCATTGGAGTTGAATAGGGAAAATGTTGGGAATGTCTAATCCTCTTGCAACGTTCGCTCGATGCAACCAGGTTCCTGTATTTTTACTCCCATTCAGCACGTGGATTTGTGATACACAATCGATCAGCTTCATCATTATTCTGTTACATGGTCTGGCTTTCTAGACGGACAGATTGTGACAGTAATTTAGATCTACATTACATGTAGAATTGGCAGTCCTACCACCACGATCTGCCTCCAGAGGCAGGGCACAAATAAAATTGAAAAGGTATATTTCAGTGTTTTCCTGGTTGATTTTTATAGGGGTGTAGGGTCAACCTTATCCAAAAAAATATATTATTTAATTTGTTATTATTTACAAAGCCCCTTATGTGGAGTTATGTTGTCTTTGCAGTATACAAACTACTTTTTTAGTTTGCATATTTTGTCATATCACATACAAGTCATTTTATCTTTTATCTTAGCCCACCAGTCTGTTATCCTTCCAATCGTAAAACTGCTAAGGAGATTAACAAATATGTTTTCTCAATTCTATTCTCATGAGAGAGTTTCCCAACTTTCCACAAAACAATGTTGAGATTGGCCAATTAAGACATCCTATTACAATTAGTTTCCCATTTAGAAAATATTAAAGGGAATAGTACAATCTCACAAGACTGCTGCAAATGATCAATTGACCGCACCCTTTTTGTGCCCCATCTACCCTAAACAATTTATCTAACCATCAGGGCTCATCTCCACACCTAATGACTTCGTTTGAGGAGTTTGTTGTGTTTAAAGGGATTTCTTTCATTCGCACCACACAGCCATGAGACCACAAAAATCATTACTTTAATTCTGATCATTCTTCCAAGGGCAGCATTATGACACCATTTGTATCAGATAATTAATTGGTATTTAACAACCCCTAATTGCTAATTTGAATAACATTGCTGACTGCAGATTTTAAAGGTCCTTCCTCAATTAAATTTTTTGCTCGTTTTTTTCAGATTGATTTAACAACAAATTTTTTATCTAGTATCTACTACAATACACTACCACATTTTTGTTCCATCTTGCCTGCGGATATTATGTCCCTGAATGACCTATTGTTACACATTGTTCAGTGAGTCACCCATTGTCACATATTATCTTGTGACATTTTGTTTGTGGACATTATGTCGCTGAATCACGTATTGTCACACATTGTTCAGTGTATCACCTATTGTCACACATTGTTCAGTGTATCACCTATTGTCACATATCCTGTGACATCTTGCCTGTGGACATTATGCCCTAATATCACCTACTGTCACATATTGTCTTGTGGCATCTTGTCGGTGGACATTATGTCACTGAATCACCTATTGTCACACATTGTTCAATGTGTCACCTATTGTCACATATCATCTTGTGGCATCTTGTATGTCCCATATCACCTAATTTCACACTTAACCAACTCAACAGAAACAAGAATTAACCACAGACCAGCAGGAGAGTGAAATCACTCTGGCAGTGCTAAATAAACATCCCACCCCTCCACAGACGAATATTCAGAGGAACGTAATCAACAAATTGGATTGTGCAAGCTTCAGTAATTACAAGACAAATCGTATGCTTGTATTGCCATATTTCATCAGGGTGCCCCTGGCTCGCTGACAATCTGTCCGCAATGAAATCTTGAGCTTCATCAGACATGACCAGGCCACTCATGTCTTCCTCAATGGAAAAATCCAAATTATTGAGTTTCCTTTATAAAGGCGCAGGGATTCAATTTGTGGGGTCGCTGCAGACAGAGACGTAGTGGGAGCCTGGTGGTAATTTGGAAATCATTCCGGAGCAAAACCACTCTGCCTGGAACAAGGTGGGATAGTTTGTAATCAGTGAACAGTAGGGTGCATTAATAGTAATGTTTCTCAATGATTGTTTTTATGTTAGTAAATGTCGCTTTTCCAATCATGCAGATTAAAATCTTAAACACCATTTAAATAAAATTAGACTGAGTTAGTTAAAGACAAGTCATTTTTATTCCACCTGATGCACCATCTGAACCTCTCCTTATGTCTTCAAGTGCAGCAAACTGGGAGACTGGGTACAGAGCCTGTAATGTTGACCACATGATGATCTCTTTCTAAACTCGTTGACATTTTTTTTAGCAGGACGTGAGTTTTAACGAGAACACTTATAAAGAAAGCATAATATTCACATTCAATATCATACGTGCAGCCAATCTGGGGGTTATTACCCAGAAATCAGGTCTTCCAGATACTAATGAAGACTGAAGAAGAAGAAGCTGATCTAGGGCGTGAAGTAAAGCAGTCTTCCAGCCAGAGATCTGACATAAAACAACACCAGGTATTAATGGATCCCTCATCCCCACTTTAAGGAGGACTTTTCTTTTCAGTGAGGCAAAGTAGGTATTCACAGGCACTGCTGAATCCTGGAAAAAGTTACATTTGTTCGACTTAGCACATCACGCCTAGAATTACTACCAGGAATCAGCTGTACAGAATCACAGGGGCCCTTTGCTTGACTGCACAGCTGTTGGCACCCTACCCCTCCTCCTTACCCCTCCCTGTGACATCAGCCACTACTGAGCCAGCCCTCCCTAACCCATCAGTGTACACTAATGAGAAACAGTCTATTTTCCTATCCACCATGGATAGATCAATGGGTAGGTGGGTGGGTGGGTGGGTGGGTGGGTGGGTGGGTGGATGGATGGATGGATGGATGGATGAATTAATGAATGAATGGATGAATGAATGATTGAATGATTGAATGAATGAATTGATGTATTAATGGATGAAAGGACGGATGCATGAATGAATGGATGAACTAATGGATGGGTGGTTCCATGGATGAATGGATGGATGGATGGATGGATGGATGGATGGATGAATGAATGAATGAATGAATGAATTGATGTATTAATGGATGAAAGAATGAAAGAATGAATGAATGGATGAATTGATGGATGGATGGGTGGATGGATGGATGGATGGACAAACAAACTTTTCCATTCATTCACTCATTCATTCATTAGACTGACAGAACAGTAGTTTGTCGTAGAGAAAATTGACTCCATGACATTCCAGTCAACTAGACTGCTAGAGAATGCAGCACGGCTCACAGGCTATTCTGCATTTGTCACATGTTGCAAGTAAAATCAATGTAAGTGGCTTCTTTTCAGCACAGCTGCACAACAGAGCATGTGCAGCAGGCTGATGCACTGGCGAGCCTTTTTATTGGTGAACCACTGAGCTACAGCAAATATAATACTACAGTTTTACAAAATTGTGCATTTTTTTGGCACAAAAGTAATGGAACGTCCTCAGGAGTAAAATTGCTAAAAATAATATTTTAAAAGCCACTAACTCTCTTTCCCCACAGTAACAAATCCTAGATGTTTTGCTGCACAAGTGGAAAAAATAACATGATTGATGCTGTTGTGACAGTAGGTGTATAAAACCATCATGTCCTGAGTTTTGTGATGTTGCTACCCTGGAACACTTAAATATGACTAATTTGATGGGAACGTGCGCTGTCATTTGTTTGCCTGATCATCCATGAAGCAACTGTAACTCACTGACCAGTCATGTGGAACCAAATGCTCAGACCGTGACAAGAATATCTCTTTCAAAATACACAGAATGGAAGTTGATAGTTCCTCTGATTTACAGCAACAAAAAAGACAAAAGTAACTTGTAACTGCTCATGTCAGAAGTGCAGCAGGGAGATGTCACATCTGATGCTGGGCAAGAGGTTTGTTGAGGAAGATTGAAACCTGAGGAAAAGACCCAGTTAACAAGAACAGTGAGAGCAACGGGCCGAATGTTAGAACCCTTCAGAGATGATACGGTGAGGGATCCAACAAGAGAGAATAACTCTAGGGAGCAGGACTGATCAAAGGTCAAAGGATAACGCCCCTTGGATAATGTCAACCTACCAGCCAATGCACATGACTATATATGACATCCTAGGCCATCTTCCTCTGTATATTGTACTAAGATGTTGACCCAGAGGAAGGAGGTACAGTCGAGCCTCATTGTAACGTGGTGGTCGGGGTCCACGATTTCGGACAATGCTGTACTCGAGGCGCGCTACGTGTTCTCATATCTGCCACCAGGGAGCTACTAAACAACAGCGATCGCTGCCCGCTGCACCAGGTCCAAGAATGCTGATAAAGCCACTGTGTGCTTGCAGCACTGTCTTATGTGCCAATATGCAGTTTATGGAGCTTATTAAACGAGTCTACTAGCATCAACGTGTATTATTTTTAAATGTCACACCCTGTTGAATATTGAACTGAATAAAATACGTGTATGTTTACCGTTATGGGATAGATCTACTATGATGATGGTGTACTAGACTAATAGGCCTATGAATTGAAAATAATAACCTGGATCTGAGCAGTCGAAAACGTATGATTTGACACACCTAATATGTAAGCTGATAAAACACAGAAAACAACAACAGGTAGAATTTATAATTGTTTCACTTCATCTTTTAACCAATTTCGACAAAAGCATAAATTTATTACGCACCACTTAACATTAATTAATCGTTTCATATGCGGATGACGAATTCGTATTTTTGCACACCGGTAGCGCCTTGGGTTAGGAATTTGGCATGTTGGTTTCATGTCGCAAAAATTATTAAATGTATGATGCAATAGAAGCATGCCATTTCACCCCAGTGTTATATTGGCATTGTATACTAAATGCATTTAAAACTGTTTATATGATTCTTACAAAAGACATATTTATGAATCTCGATTGCAATTTATAAATCGTTAAAGCGAAGCCAGCGACAGCGATTGATGTCGGCGGCAGCGCAAAGCAAACACGTTGACATTATTCACGTAATGTTTCTTGAGAATTGTCAAAGCAATTCTAAGTAGGTTTAAGCAGGCTGATTTGGCATTTCCCCCTAGCGGTAGAAAATCGGGAGTCCACAATTGACCACCTTATATCTGAATCCACATAATAATGAGGCATGTAATAATGAGGCTGACTTGACTGTAAGTGGGATCAGATACACAGCCACAGAGCAGCTGAAGAAATCCTGCTGGCATGGTCACACATGGCTGAACATGGCTTGGTCACAAATGGATGAACATGAGCTTTAAGACATGTCACTAGGTGGAGCTACTGCATGTCTGGGGTGTCTGGTTGCTGAATACCTGATGCCCCAGGACCACATGCACTGATCCAGTTTCAAATCAACATTGAAAACAGCAGGTGATTATTAAACAAAACAAGAGAGAAATTGAGCACACAAAAGTGTAATATGATAAGATATATGATAAGATATATGATAAGATATACGTAATATTTAAGCAACAGCACCAAGAAGGTCAAAGCTGTGAAGATATGAGGATTATGACTACATCTGCAATGAACCAGCCAGTACTTAATGATATGTATTTCACAGACGAAGAAGCGTGGAAGACCCAAATTTCATGTAAAAAATACGGGTTTCAACCCAAAAAAGTGGCAGGTCTGCAGGCATTAACTTAAGAGATACAGTGGAGTTTGCTCAAACTTAAGAGGCAGTACGGTTGACTGAAGTTCGGCCCCTTATTCAAGTTTTAGCCTGGAACCAGTTATCTGATGAATGCATAGAAACGAGTGCAGACAGTCACTGGAGACAGTTTAGTACATCCGACACCTATTATTGTAGCACAAACACAAAAAAGTGAGACAACAACTTAAAGACTGCCCACAGGCACTGAGATTGACAAGGAGACAATGAGCACCACAGATACTGATACCGAAGCTGACAATACCCAATGTTTTGCAATGGTTTCTAAATTATTCAGAATCTTTACACATTTTTTGCATCGCGTGAAAAAGCAACAATCAATATCGATGCCAAACTAACAATGTGCTACATCCAACTAGCCTTCGCGTTTGCAGGGCGTGCTTCAAGTTGAGTTGCAAATGGAAATCTGTGCAGGAGACAGACTGGATGATGCCTGCTGGGAGAACTGTGGCACTGCCAATGGAAAGATCCCAATTAGATCTCCAGGGACCCATAAAAATAATGGATCCATAATGGGATGATAAAATGGCAAGAACAACAAAGGTATAACCAAGTCAACTGTGCAGGATTGGTAGCAATACCTACATCTGCAACATGACTGGCAATATTAGTCTTGCCACTCTCATTTTCTTATGTGAAAAATTCTAGGTCATCGTTGATAAATGCCATTGTTTGTGTCATAGCTCCTGTCATTAATTTCCAACTCTACAAGCCACACGTGCATCTAAAGCCCTGCTGTAATTAAATTGCGTGACAAAAAATTACGAACCAGTGCCACATACCACAACTCGTTAGCCAGCCATATGATCAGTATGCAACAAACCAAAAATAAATAATAAATACTGCAGAATCGGAACCGTTAGCCAAGTAGCACCACCACGCAGACCCAGAAATCAATATGCAATAACATTGCACAGGAGATAGTAAAGATTGGGGTATAAATAACCATGCGACACTTGCTTTCACAGAACCATTGGAAAACATCAATTCAGTTGACCTACAGCAATACTCTTTCAGCTCACTTCTGCACTGGAAACACAGATTGGCCTTTTGGGTCTTTCTAGTCATAAATCTCAGTCCCACTGAGACCTCATTAAATAAAGCCAACATATCTCACTGAATAACCACGATAGTTGCTGAAGAATGTAAGAGTTTTGCCTCCATGAACAAAACCGACAGCAACTAAAACATTATAATCCTATATCACTGAATCAAAGATTGTATTCGCAACTCAAAAGAGCTACTACTGACATCATAGGTAAACATCCTGCAAAATTGGTAATAAATTCAGACAAAAGAACATATTCTTACTGCAAAAACAACATGTATAAACACACATATTCATAGACATACCATTTTTACACTATTTTAAGCCTACTATTGATTATGTAGACTTTGATTGCTTTAATAATTTAGATAAGAGTAAAAAAAAGTTAGAATTGTGAATGACCTTGACACTGCTGTGCAGCTTTGTGTGTGACTTACATGTATTGGAACTCACAAATTGACAAATACATTGAAAAATGTGTGTCATGACAATTCATACAGCATTATTACAATTTTTTTCCTATAGTAATACTTAAAGGTGCTTCCTGCATAATCACTGGAAAACAAAACTAGTTCATGGTGTTTATTTACCAACAGCCAATGACAACACTTGAAATCAGACCTCTATGACAACGACAATACTTGAAATCAGACCCCTATGATGTAAAAAAATATATGTTTGTACAAAAGTTTCTATTAGGATAGGGTGAATAAATATGGCAATGCTTTAAAGAATTGCATGAAAACTACAAAACAAGCTTTTATTCACTGAAAGCCAATTTGACAAATCTGGGTAAATACGCGACACGTATCATAACTGCATCTGTCCACCTATCCCCTATGCACCTCACTCCTTCCCAGATACCCTGACACCTAGATATGAGATATGATGCCCCTTCATACGCCCAGCTGGGAAAGTTTCCCACCATGAAAAACACACCACTGAGGAACAATTCCCACAGTCAGTATTTTCCACAGTTATCTATTCCTATTCTCCCATGCTCCTTCCCCTCCTTCCTATCTTCCTCAATCTCCTCCCTGTCTCTCTGTCAAGTTGCCATAGCAACAACACTGGACAATTAAGATGCATTCCTATTCGCTAAATGCACCCATGCTGTCAAAAATGACAGTCAAGGGACTCACTAACCTTGTTAATCAATGATAGCTGATCTGGTGAAAATTAATTTCCCGCTGCTGTGGGAATACATCCAGTTCCAAAATCAACTCTCTCTCCCTATCCCTCTCCCTCTCCCACCTTTCCTCCACCCTCTCCACCTCCCCTCCCCCTCCCCTTCCCCTCTCCCTCTCTATCCAGAGAATACTCAGATACAACCTGACACAGTCATTACTCCATTTCTCCATTTGTTGCGATAACTCCAGCATATTTCTCTCCATACAATTAACCTAACTCTGCCAGAGATGCCAGCCTCACAATACCATCTATCAAGCAGCGGTCTGCTGTCTAGGCTACATGCTCCATCAAGGAAAGTTAGATAAACTTCCTTAAAATTGTATTCCTTAGGTAACAATGTCATAAATGACATTATAAACATACAAGTACAGATTCTGTAAACACACAGGGATATATTCAGATAAGCCTCACGGATATATTCAGATAAGCCTCACTTACCTTTGACATCGGTATCCGTAAATCGGCACTGTCACCATTATGTCTGGCAGAACATTTCATAAATACATGCACACTTCACAAGGTCATAGTTCATTGTTGTGGGCATAGGTCAGAGACTCACCGGTGGACGACGCCCCGCTCATGCAGGTAGTGAAGAGCAGAGACAAGCTGGCGGACAAACGGTCGTGCCGCACTCTCCCCGAGCCGAGAGCACTCCTGGGTCTTGACGTAATCCCACAGCTCACCTCCAACGCAGTACTCCAACACGAGACAGTATAATGTTGTAGCCTGCAAACACCGACATCATTTCATCAGACATATGTACAGGTTTTTATTCCTAGAGCAATTTTAGCAATTTTTTTAACATTCTGTAACAAAAAATAACCAAGTTATGTGACCAGTTGATGTCTGTTTCTTCTAAGATGGTTATTCAGTTTAATCTTTGATAATAACAACTCCCACTTATAACTATTAGTCTTTCATTTGCAACCACATAATGTTGAAAATAGTGTAAATTTTAGTACTTGGTGGCTTCCCCTCCCCGTATTAGGAAAAACGTTATTGTAAAATAACATATTTTTGTTGAAAAATCACAAATCAGATGGGTTTTGCCCCAAAAATTTATAGAACAATAACTGTCTTGTGCATAACACTGCTAAACAAAAAATGACACGCTGGTCGTGATTCAGGGGTTAGAATAACAACCACATAAGAATCTATGATCTAACTTTGTTACCTTGCCCCACACCTGATATTTTTTAAAGAAAAAATTAGGTGTAGCATACCCTTCAGCTGGGGTTATTGCTCCATAAAATAACCATTCTTCGATATGAACAACTATGATCACTTTAACCAATGTCATTGCCCTGTATTCTCTAACATGACCACTTCTGAATAACATGAAGAAGTGGGTCGTGGGAAGAAATAGTGAGATAATACAGAGCTGAACTAAGATTTTAATTCGTCAAATTGTTCAAGTTGGTAGATAATAATGAATCACAACTATTGCAGCAGATAGTCGAAATGCTGAATAAGTAAATCCAAATAGTTATGATTAGAAGAAATCGTTAGTTTAAGATTTCAATTAATTAAAATAGTGGACCCAAAGCAGTCCAACAAACTGTCATGACAGTACATCAGACACAATGATTGTGAATCATCTCTGTCCTATGCAGCCCAACAAACTGTCACGACAGTACATCAGACACAATGATTGTGAATCATCTCTGTCCTATGTCAGCATAAAGTCTGCCTGACACATCAAACTGTTCTTTCATCTTTCAGGCACTACTTTTTGTCTGGCTTTTCATGTAAGTTCTGTAACAGTTCTTCTGAAAAAAATGTTGACTTAGAAATAGGTTAGTTTACAATAGTGCAATATTCCCTTGCAGTGCCTGTATTCAAGAAGCAGTGACAAGTTGTCAAAACCGCGGTTAATGACGAGCCTATCTACTACACAGGCAGGCAGCGTTATCAATAGACAAACATTAAAAAATTACACCTGCAAAGAAAGCCTGTTCAACAGGCTATCCTATGATCTATCTAATCAGTTAGAAAAATGAGCCATGTGGGAATCAACATGCGTTTTGTGAAGAGAGCAAGTTCGTACATCACCGATGGCAGCCGATATAGCAAAAGATTTTA
The DNA here is from genome assembly GCA_033239005.1 of Lamellibrachia satsuma. Taxonomy (NCBI): domain Eukaryota; kingdom Metazoa; phylum Annelida; class Polychaeta; order Sabellida; family Siboglinidae; genus Lamellibrachia; species Lamellibrachia satsuma. The sequence continues at coordinate 31,406,172 of BSQZ01000001.1, read as the reverse complement.
TGACTCACAAACCTCAAACATCACCAAAAGGGTTTCAAAGTTCTTAACACGCTTTAAACATGTGTTATCAAGTTACCCAATTACCATGCCAACCGCACTTAACATGGTAATCGCGACAGATTAAAATCAAAGTATGCTAGAGTCTTTAATGACATATAGCCGCTTTGAATGCAGCTAAAAGCAGTTACTCAATAACAATAATTATTACAACTTCATAATGAAACAGACACAAGTAAGCCTGGTTACGAATCAGCAGCAAAAACGTCATCTGGCTACTTATATAGAGTCTGGCTTTTTGTGTCCGGGGAAAGATTTAACAAGACAAGATTTAATAAGATTTGCCATCCAAGCCAAAGGCCCAGATGGCAAGTGGACAAGGAAGCCATTGGCTTATCGAGAGGAACAAGTATGTTTGCAAGGCTGCAGTTAGCTGCCATGTTAACTATAAAGTACGTCCTCTTCAAATACTGTATTACGATACATGACAGATGCACCTACACACTTCATACTTGATTTAAGTTACCTCTAGGAATGGATGATATGTTATACATGTCCTCACAATACCCCACTTAGGGGTATCTTGCATTCTATGTTCACCTCCCCAACCCTTCTCCCCACATTCTGCATTCCAGACATCACTAATGTTATCTATACAGACCCCTAGTTTCAGATCCTCCCAAAACATCCAGAATCTATTTACAGCAACATTCTGAAATGCAACCTCACCACTCAACTAGCCCATTATGCAATTATGCAAGTGTTTTTGCATATGTATAATTTTATACTCCTGCAGGGTTTATTTGGTTGATGGTTGTTTTAGTGTAAGACTCATCAAGGCAATACTGGCAGTGAAAACATGTGAAAAACAATATATCACTCGTATGACAGTAAATTGACAAAATTACCCAGAAATCATTAACTTAGGCAAACACTGGACAGGAAAGAAGGGTTCACAATGCACACTAAGGAGGGTTTAGGGCTTCAAATTGATCCCACATGTTGTGTAGATTAAAATATCATACTTCCACAACCAGCATTTTTAATGTCAACAGAGTTTAGTGAGATGACATTGTCACCAAATATGTCATTATTCCAAGTGGTAATTTTAATGGGGGCTGCACCCATGCAACAAGGTTAGTCAGTACAGTGTCCTTAATAAAGAACCCCTGCAGCATCCCTGGAACTCCTGGCTAATTCACCGGTAGGCTGTGGACAAGGGCCACAATTAATTCACTAGTAGGCTGTGGAAAAGGGCCACAATTAATTCACTAGTAGGCTGTGGACAAGGGCCACAATTAATTCACTAGTAGGCTGTGGAAAAGGGCCACAATTAATTCACCAGTAGGCTGTGGACAAGGGCCACAATTAATTCACTAGTAGGCTGTGGACAAGGGCCACCACTAAGTCACCAGTAGGCTGTGGACAAGGGCCACAATTAATTCACCAGTAGGCTGTGGACAAAGACCACAATTAATTCACAAGTAGGCTGTGGACAAGGGCCACAATTAATTCACAAGTAGGCTGTGGACAAGGGCCACAGTTAATTCACCAGTAGGCTGTGGAAAAGGGCCACCACTAATTCACCAGTAGGCTGTGGACAAGTGGTACCTAGCTGTGGGCTAGATGCAAGATAATTATTTAGTTCATGAAGAGCACATGGACAAAGGCCACATAAGTATCTTGTGCATATAAATAATGAATAGAGACCAACAAAGCAGTGTCTTGTATTCAAACTGCACCATGATGTGTGAACAAAGCAGTAATCGAACAATACAGAGGAAATGTCACTGTTTATGGTGCAGGTTTCTACTGCTGTCTTACTGAAAGTTTCCCACATCAAATTTAATTCTAAAAGAAAGTTGTGGTCTTCCACCCTTCCAGGAGTGAGAAACCACAAATCCCAACATGATATGAATCAGAGACCCACAACTTCTGCTTGAACTTTGGGTTTTCAAAATACACAAGTCATAACAAGCTGCATTCCTGGGCTCATTGGTGGTAGACCACACTGGGTAACAGACGCATGCCTTAATTATCGCAACGAGAATAAACAACTATGATAGAGGAATTAGTTTGTTTAGCTGTTGGTCTTTTATGACATCTCAGAATAGTGGCCTCTGTGGCTGTCTGAACATGTTTATTTTGTTGGTTTATATACAGATCAGGCAACTGGAAACCCCGGGTCAAAAAGGGCAGCATAAATTGTTAAAACCCCCTTGAAGGCTATAATGCATTCATGCTTTCACCCTGCCTGAGCATGCCTGACAGCAGTGTTTACACTGCCCATATATTTTCATTATCAGGCTAATGATTTACCAGTTAAATTGGTGGCAGAAAATAAATGACTCATGTTTCTGGGTGTAGCAGATCACTCTGTCCTGTCATGTTTTTACCTGCCCAGTTCAGGAGGGAGCATTCTTTAAGAACTCAACCAGCGTAATTTACACACAGCTAAGTAGCTTTTCATTCCCAAGTGGTACAATTCTCTGTGATATCTTAAATTCAGCATGTTGCTCTCCTCTGTATCCCTGAAGTTTGTGGCGAGGCTGGCACCGATACAGGTTGCTGATTTTTTTTTACCTTCTTCTTCGTCACTGATCCCGTTTCACTGCCATCTCCACCACCCGTCTCCACTCCCTCCATCCCTCACACTCATTCTTCACTTACCTCCCACTCCCACAAAATCTCTCTTCACACAGTCCTCCTATTTCAGTCTCCATCTTCCTTTTCTTCTTCTTCCCTCTGAGTGCATCCCTCTCTCCATTAACTGTTCCCTTTCTATCCATGTCCAGCCCATTTTATCCAGTGCCTCACCAGCTTCTTCCTGCATATCTTTACAAAATAAGCCTAAGTTTCTCCACTGGGGTATAAACCTGGTAAATACAGAAACATACCAAGTAGATTGAGGTACAAATTGAATAAAGAATTCACAGCCGTCCCCGTAAACATCAAATCGTAAAATAAGGCACTGCTCCTAGTCATTGTTCATGGTGCCAGTGATGTGACGGTGTTGGCCAGACAGAACAAACTCTGGCACAGGAAAATCAGCGAATCTATGGAAATATGGGGAGACATGAAGAAAGAACATTGATACTGTACCTTATATTATCAAAATGGAACTTATCTGAAAATTAAAAGTACTTAAGTATGCCAATTAACTGGTGTTTCGGCTTAGGATGCTACAGACACTTTGACAAATTCAGCAAAGCAGTCCAAAAATGGGTGGAAAAGAAAAACAACTGACGGGAGGATTAAAACACCAACAAGTCAGACACAAATGTACAGACAACAAGCACTTGAAATGCCCTGGTTTTTGGCGATGTTCCGCATCATTCACCATGACACGCCTCGGTGCACAGTTTGAAAGCAGACCACCTCTCAACTTGGGGTCATCTTCATCCTGGGTTGGGCCCAAGAATGTGGACACTTGATCATTTTATCTTTGTCATCACATGGGATAACACCCAACACCAGTGATTATTGTCAATGCTCTGGTGACCTTGCTCCTCTGTCACATGGAGAATCGCTGTGACACACTGGAGCAGGTGACACGTCTGGACACGTCCCTGTGTAATAAATACACCTGTGCTGGTCCCGGGACAGCTCATATTGTACACGTGGCGAACAAACAGACAGAAAAATTAGCAACCCTGAGTTACCCTTTGGGAACTCACTGTTTTTTTCTGGCCCTGTCTGGAATAAGCCCAGACTTGTCGCGGCTGGTATGTCTCGATCTGTCATGGGGTTCAGGGGTACCCCATAGATGTATGTGCAATCTCAACATTAAAGGGTGGATTGATTTCGTGCAGGTGCATGTGTGAATGCACCATTTACCAGTCGGTGTGCCTAACAAAAGCAACGTTGAGTAGGGGGAAGGTTGTCAAAACATGTAATTTTTTACATCCAGGGTGAAATGATTGCCAATTCTCAAATTTACCAGCTACTATCCTGTCTTCATTAATATAATAGGAAGCACTCCGTTTGGGTGATTCTAATTCTATACATTAATACTGTCATTCATTGTCTTAAAGAAAACTCTACCATTTTAAATACTGGCATGTCATAAAAATGTCAGCAGGTCTGATTCCTGCCCAGCACCACAGTTATTCAAGGAATTTGAATCTTTACAATTTTAGTTAAATTATTTATGGTATTGTACTAAAGAATGGTCACTAGGCTAGTAATATATTTCATAATATGATACCATTACAGGAATGTGTATGATGATGACAATTTATGTAACAACAAGAAACATAACTCAACAATGTGGTTACAACAATGTGGTTACAACAATGTGATTACAACAATGTGGATACAACAATGTAATCACAACAATGTGATCACAACAATGTGGTCACAACAATGTGGTCACAACAATGTGGTCACAACAATGTGATTACAACATGTTTACAACAATGTGGTTACAACAATGTGATTACAACAATGTGGTCACAACAATGTGATTACAACATGTTTACAACAATGTGGTTACAACAATGTGATTACAACAATGTGGTCACAACAATGTGATTACAACAATGTGGTCACAACAATGTGGTCACAACAATGTGGTTACAACAATGTGATCACAACAATGTGGTCACAACAATGTGATTACAACAGTGCAATGCAATAATGTTGTTTTATGAAAGATTACCGAGATGGGATGGGGAGTGGAAACGGGTGGTGGAGAAGGCAGTGAAACGGGATTAGCAATGAAGAAGAAATAAAAAATCGACCACCGGTATCAGTGCCTACCTCACCCCAGAGTTCAGGGATAAAGAGTAGAGTCATGACATTGTGGCTTTTACCTGTGACTTCATTCCCTACATTTTTCTCCAGGGACAACCAAAAGCAATAGTGAGGCAAGATTGGAAGATGGAACAACTACGTCAGTGTCAGCACAAGATCACGCTGTTGCTCCAAACTCACTCAACTTATTTAGCCCATCCTGAATCAGGTTTGTTGATGTTCAAATGTGTAGTTTGTCAAATAGTTACATAGTATGTGCAATCGGTTTAATAAAAGACTTAAAACTTCTTTTCTTAATGAAGAGTTGACTTTGATTGTTAGATCGGGAAAGTTGTTAAAGTGTGAATACCCTTATTTTGTGGTTTATAGAGCCTTATTTCGTGGTATATAGAGCCTTATTTCATGGTATATAGACCCGGACCACTTTTGCCCAAGTCGATACTACATAGGCCCAATTTTTCGAGAAAGGAATCTAAAATGAGACGAGTGATCAAGTCTAATTTAGGAAAGACCCTTAAACACAACAGACATGACAAACTATTTGCAGCATTTCAAGTAGATGTTCTGTATGGATCCTCCAAACATCCTTCAAAATCACACTCATCTGCCCTATCTGCAGCCTGGCATCTGGGAGGCAGAACTGTATTTACCCTCAGTTGCCACCCCAACCAGTACCTGGTGATTAGGTATGAATACTGCCAGGGTGACAACCAGTGCCCCAGACATACTTACTCACCCTGGTCGTTAGCAAAATATCAACAAAAATTAGGTAACCTAAACCCAGTGCAACATTCTCTGCCAGACCTGTGGGGTGGGGTAGGGGGTAGGGCAACCATTGTGCGTACCTTGGCACAACCATGACGTGATCCATCACCGTCTGTCATTTCTTAAATTCAACAAACAATTGCAGGTCACGAAGGTAAATGCCCACAGAGCATAAAAAAATACAATCACCTGCGAAGGTGTACTAATGTGACCCCCTGGACTGGCCCTTGACAGGCCCCAGGGGGTGACTGGCTAGGGGGCATATTGTTTGTTTTAATGCAGTGTAAAACATAAACGTGAAAGAGCAACCAGAGCACATTGTAATGATCAACTACAAAGATTAACTATGATAATCAAGGTTTTTATGCAGCAAATTAAATTTTTTTAAATAACACTAAAAATCTACCTTGCATGTGACATGGCCAATAACGCTGCCCAGGGTATTTGGTTTCAACCCCCTCAGACCAATAAGTTTTAGTACCTCCAGTGTTAAACCCTGCCTTAGGGTATTTAGTGTTAAGTGGAGACAACCAATAGAAATCCCCACAAAGCCCTTCTTTTCAATCCTTTGGGCTCATAACAACTTTACCACATCAGATCTGAATTTGGAAATGCACGTCTCCCAACAACCGTCTAAATCCATTGAGTCAGGACAATGAATCCTAACCCCATTTCTTTACATGGACTGCAAAGCATGTCTGGACTTGTCAGTTTACCCTATGAAAAGGCGAATGCACCGAAAAGGCGAGCAGGGTTCTTTCATGAGCGCCTCTCTATCATCCTTACCCCAGGGGCATGGGGATCAGTGTTATTTAACTAGAGATGTAATCAGTACATAAGATCATATTAGGGAGTAATCTGAACTGGGTGAAAAAGCCACACATTAAAGCTGAAGGCAGCCGAGACGTAAATATACAAGAGGCTGTTTTTGTACACAGACACGAGTTACAGAGTTTAACTTAATATATCATATTTAAACTTGGGGCTGTTTGGCGCTTTCATAGTGTATATACAGTCAATTACACGGCAATGTTTGTGTCTGGCTTTTTCCCAGGGACCTATTGTTAGTCAGCGTTTGTCTGAGTTTACAGGGGTCTATGAACAGTTTGGTGGAAAAGTCTTAGGACTGGCACATCTATTCACATCAATATAAAAAACAAGATTACATGTTTTTTGGAACCACTCAAATTACACTAGTGACACTAGAGACCACAGGTATATCTTTAAGGTCTACATCTTTCATTTTGACAAGCTTATTGGAAGATCTTCACTCAGTGTGTTTTAAGGACATTTATACAGGCATATTGCCCATACAAAATCTTGCTCGGCCTGTATAAGATTTATGTGTAACATTTACTGGCTAAGAAATTTGACGAAAAAATCATGTTTTGCTCATACAACGTTCACCTCTGTCTATATAAGTTGAACCTTAAAAAAATGGCCTCATTGTAGGGTAGTAGGGCTCAGGTTGGTGGCAACACACCTGCTAGGAGATACTGCCCAGTTGGTCTACTATTTCATAACATCACACCTGCAGGAAACACTACCTGTCTTTCGTGGCCACTTTTTTCATTACATGACACCTGTACAGGGCGACCACCTGTCTTTCATGATCACCTGTCCTTCACGACCATGTTTCACTGTCTCACTAGGTAAAACTAACTTTACCTTTCGACCTGTCCAATTTAAATGTCTGTCAAACTGTGGGGTAAGAAATTCATCAACCCATGTCAGACCTCAATGGATGCTATATTTGGGGATACCTGTGGAAATGCAATTTTTCAGTTGTACTTAAAATAAAAGTCTAACAGGTGTACTAAACTAGTTCATTTATAACCTTATGGTACCTAGTCCATTGAAAATGAAAACTGCATTTTCTATAAATGCCTCTTGGTACAGCAGCTAGCTATAAAAATTTATCAGGAGCAATCATTACCACATTATCTTTTAATATCTAATGCAGCATGTTGCAATGTGACAAAGGTCAAACATGAGCACACAACAGCCTTGAACTCCGACCTCTTACCTAAACAGCCATGTCCTGTGATCTCTCACCTAATCACCACATCTCCCACACATGATGTGTGTATGGTAATGGCATCAAGCATGAAATACACACAGATCTAAGTGATAATTACCCTACACTTCCTTATCAATGTAAGTGTCAATATGGGGAGATTTTCACCTAGCACCAAATCACAGATTTTATCAGCAATTTATCAACAACAATAAATGATTTTGCTTATGAAGCCATTCAGCGTTATATCTCATAGACAGGAAGTGTTCATATCTGGACTGTTAAAAACTCATTAAAGACCCCTGTATTATGCCCTCCCCTCATCTCTCTCTCGAAACAAAAACAGCAAGTTCTTCTAACTTAGAATTACTTTCTAGTATGCAACTTAGATATAATGTATGTGGTTCTATTCAGGATGTATAAAAAGGCATGCATAAGCTGACACCTCATAATAACGATTGTATGTAGTAGACATTAAATGGAAATCCCAATTCTGCTTATTGGGGCTTATATCACTCATACACGTTAAGTCTCCCGGATTCGCCAGGAGAGTCTCGGAAATATATCAAATCTCCTGTTCTCCCAGACAGGAGAACAAATCTCCCTGATTTCAGAAGAAACCAAAAATATATATTTGATAACTGTCACAACCGGAGCACATTATGAACGAAAAGACATAATAAAAAAAGGTTTTCATAAAAAATGCCTCCATTACACAGGATCACAAACTCTGAAGAAAAAGAAAATGCTTCAGTCCTGGCCCTGCCAGTAAATATTATGTTAGTTGCTTAAATGTAATCAAATATGTAGGCTACTGCCTATGAAGTAAAGAATTTTTGTCATACTGTAATATATTTCAGGAGTTGAAACATGTTGTATACTATCAGAGTATTGTAACCATGTTATATATTTTACTAGTCCACAAAGAATTTGTCTACTGCCAAAATGTTTATTAACATGCAATTTAATAGCACACATGCAGTGCAGTTGGAACTAAAATTTATATGGTGGTAATTTTTATGAGGGACGAGGATGTGAAATACTCTTATTTACATGCAATTCTCTGATACCCTGAGACCCTCCAATTTACGTACAATTCTCCGATATCCCAAGCTACTCCAATTTACGTATATAATTTTCCAATATCCCAAGCCCCTCCAATTTACATACAATTCTCTAATATCCCGAGCCCCTCTAATTTACGTATAAATCTCCTGCATTAGTATTTCTGAAACTTAACATATGTGCATCACTGGCCCATATTTTTAGCTCTACAGTTGTCTGCTGCATATAAGTTTCAATGTAAATTATAATGTGTGGGTCATGGCAGCTTAGCAGTTAGAACTAGGGTAGTAGGGTTAGGGTTATTGGGTAAATTGAGAAGACCAGTGTTGGAGTATACCTGCTACTGTTTTGAAACTTGGGCAATTTTGTTCACCCTGCATTGCCTGTGTCTTTCAGAACAGACAATAAAAACTGTTGGTCCCTTCTACCTGGCGTCTATGCCAGGGGAGTAATAGATCCCATACAGAGGGTGAATGTGTAAGTTGTCGGAAACTCTGAAATAAACCTGTCGTAAATCATCCTGAGTTCATACAACCACAGTTTCCTAACTATCCGCAACACAACACAAAACTAAATAACGTCAACTCAAAATGTTTCTAGAAGACCACCCATAATGGCAACGTGTGACTTCAGGGCCTCTTGCAAAAACAACACCAAAATTCCATATAAAATTTGACATAGTGTCTGTCACAGATCAGCTCCTGGATGTCTCAATCTTCAGGAGACGTGTCTGTCTGGATCACACAGAGTGGCTGTAAACTGAAACCACTGTAGTGGTGCAGACATCTTAACTGTCTCTCCCTGGGTAGCAATTCCTCATTTCAGTCTCGCCACAAATAGTTGGCAAAGAATGTGCTGACTAAACATGTCACAAAACATTGTAGTTGAACAATGTCTGCATTCTGAAATGTGGAAGTGATCAAGTAACAGAGCAAGCAGGCACAGTCTAGGGTCAACAACCCTGGGCAATATCCACCCATATAGGGCAATACCCTGTGAATTATCATGACAAAAAAGGATGTTGGTTGGGGGTGTTGGTTGGGGGTTGTAGGTTGGGGAATTGTTGGCTGGGGGGTTGTTGGTTGCGGGTTTGTTGGTTGCGGTTGTGTGGAGGTGGTTGGGGAGTTGTTGGTTGGGAGGTTGTTTGTTGGGGGGGTTGTTGGGGAGTTGTTGGTTGGAAGGTTGTTGGTTGGGAAGCTGTTGGTTGGGAGGTTGTTGGTTGGGAGGTTGTTGGTTGGGAGGTTGTTGGTTGGAAGGTTGTTGGTTGGAAGGTTGTTGGTTGGGGAGCTGTTGGTTGGGAGGTTGTTGGTTGGGAGGTTGTTGGTTGGGAGGTTGTTGGTTGGGAGGTTGGTTGATGGGGAGATGTTGGTTGGAAGATTGTTGGTTGGGGAGCTGTTGGTTGGGAGGTTGTTGGTTGGAATGTTGTTGGTTGGGAGGTTAGGGATTGTGTTGTATTCCTTCCAACCTAACACAGTACCTAGTGGCCGGTCCCATGACAGAAACATTTAGCCACGATTTCATAACAGCCAGGTAAGCCATACTTGATAAAAGGCAGAGTGCATTGGTGCTCTGCCACCGCCCACAGCAATACATCAGCACGGATCACCTGTCGTGCAATATAACTGAAGCCTTATTTTCTCTGAGAGATTAGCTATAAACACGTCTCTCAATCGGCCATCGACTGACATAATGCGGTGATAAAAATGTGCCCGACTTCCTTTCGCATCATTTTGGTGCTAAACGTGTGAACGACAACACCTGAGGAAGAATATTAAATTTGTCAGCTGATTAGTCTTGCTGAAGCCACACCCTTCTAGCAACTGTAAATATGTTTGGTTGCTGAGGTGCATACACTGAATACGATTCATAGCCATGCTGAATTTGAACCCCAGCCGATGCTGCCACCTATCAACGCCCTTGTGAGGCTATCAGCCCCATCAATTTTGGTGCAGAGACATCCTGTTTATTGTGACAGGGAGCACAGTGACAACCCACCATATCAGGACAGGTGTCACCAAGACTTGTCACTTGGGTGGGCTGTGATAAGTATTGGGGACACAAGTAATCTTGACAAACCCTCTCAGTGAGTATTTCAAGAGCAGGTTCACTGTAAAAGACAGGCCCAAAAACCAGAAATGGCACTACACTACACTAGGTGCAGATGGTTGGAGGAAACAGGGTATTTATCATGTGTCATGTCAATAGCCCTATTAGTAACTTGTTGTATGGTAAAAGACACCTAATAATCATATGATACTACTTATATACAATAAGTAAAATATACATATTATTAATTGACCCCCCCCCGTGCCCATGTCACAATACTTTATCCCCCAGTTCCCCAATAACAACATTTTGTCCTGAAGTACACCAGCCACAACTTTGCACAGTGTAACCCTATATGCTGTCTGTGGACCCCAAAACCAGTGCTTAGCTTATTCTGAAAACTTCACTTGATAACCCACTTCCATTGAGTAAATATCTTTTACTGGTATTTACTTTCTACCCCAATATCTTCCCTTATCTTCTCCGTTTCAGGGTGCCAAGATACAGCACAGGCACAGAAGTCCTTGTGACATTACCACCCTTGTCAGAGGGCGGCTCTGGTTCCAAGCACCATATTTGGGCAGTGACTGCTAGGAAATGAATACCCAGGAGAAGGGGGTAAACCAACTATTAATAGGCACCCTAGAACTGCTCGGAGTTGTTATGAGTGACGTATGACCCCTGTTGATATCTACCCCATGTGGCAGGGCAAGAGGGCACATCGTGATGACAGCAGTTCCGGGAAGTTATCCCATGTCTCCGTGCTAAAGTGAACTCAGATATAAGCAAAAAACATCTGCAGCTATAATGAATAAATACAGCCCCAGTCTGCAATCGATTTATTTCCTGAAGGCTAAAAGCCCTGCCCAATCTTGTGTATAACACTTACCCAACTATAGTCTTGACACAAACTCAGCTTTACCCACAGCTTCACACTCATCCAACTAATGTCTTGACCCAAACTCTACCTTAGACCAAAACGAACACTCGTCCAACTCTAGTCTTGATCCAAATACTACCTTACTCCAGAATCTAACTCTCAATCAACTCAAGTTGTGACCCGAACTCTAATCTTACTCCAGATTCTATAACCATCAGCCAACTCTAGTCCTGACCCAAACTCTAATCTTACTCCAGAACTGAACAAACCTCTCATCCAACTCTAGTCTGGACCCAAATTCTAGCCTTACTCCAGAGTCTATAACCATAATCCACATTCAGTCCAAACTCTAATCTAACTTCAGAGTGTAAGCCAATTCTAGTAACAATTAGCTACAGTAAGAAATGTCTACTCTTTTCACCCATAATCCTGATTAATTTCATCGTGTCCTGTTGGTAGATGTATTGATATGAAAACTGTGCTTCCAAAGTTGATGCCTTATAAGTGGCCTTAATGCCATCTTCCCAAAAAGCTTGGTTCCCTCCTTCCTACTGTGTCCCATCTTTGAGGACTTGAAAGATATGATCACTCTGTCTAATCTGCCAGACTATCCCAAACACCCTCTCCCAAACCAACACACTGGGAAAAATCTTATCTGCCCTCCACAGCTGCCTGGGGATGCTGATAGCACTATTCCTGGGTCATCTGCCAGTTTTACCCTCCAGGTATAGGGTTAGACAAGGGGCAAATATAGGGGTTAAACAGTTCTCGGAAACTGGCCTGAATCATCAACTACCTTGAAACAGACATAACACATTTTTGAGGTGAAATCTGTATTTTTGACTTGAAATTCTGTATAAAGCCACATGAATCATTTTTCATTGGTTAATCAGCCTATAACATTCTGGTTCCATCGATCAGGCTATGAAATATACCTTCATCAGGCAAAATCAACCAGATTTCACCTAGCATCAAAAGTACTTGTGGTTTGACTGTTATAATTTGCCATTTGATTGTGTACTTGTATGATGAACACAATAAAATATACACATTATTGCAACTTAAATATTTTTTTTAATGGAATATGGCCATATACATCCCCAAATCCTGCAAATCATCACACCATAAAATATGTACTTTATCGCAATTTAAATTTTTTTATATAAAAACAGAATCCAGCCATAAACATCCCCAAATGCCCAAAATCCATATTGCCTACAGGAAATCTATACAACCTGCCAGGCCTGAAATTAAACAGGTCTTTGAAGCTGGCCTGACTCGTTGAACTGTCTTAAAAACATCGCCCATCACTGCATGTCATCATGTGAATTTGAATGCACTTCACTCAGAAATTACTGCTTTCTCCTAGAATTCCTCCTGCACCGCACCCTGACAGGTGACTGCAGGAAATGTCTGATAATGTCAAAGCGCCGATCGCTCTGCGATCACTCTGCCGTTAGAAAGACCAAAGATCGTCGGGTCGATGGCGCCAGTGACTGAACGCTTCTGCGAGAAAGCAGAAATTGTCCTATTCCAGATGCAAAAATGTTAAGCTGTAAAGGTGGTGGCGAAATGGTGGAACTCCCAATATCATTATTATTTGAGAAGAAAATATGTATGGAATATTTTCAATATAAAAGGGATTAAGGTGATACAAATGAAATAGTCTTGATATATGTGTGCATGCGTGCGTGCATGCTTGCGTGCGTGCGTGTGCATAATATTTTATAAGGAAGGAACTGAAGTGATACAAATTAAATGGTCTTGATTTCAAGATTACCATATAAAAATTGCTGATGAGAAAAATGCCACTATTCCTGACTGGAGCTTGACCCAACATCTCCCAAGAAATCTGCACACACAGAAACAGCAAGACTTAGTCAATATATCAATACAGTAATATGGGATACATTATATATGGCAGAATGAATTAATGGCAGGCTACAGTTAAGGTTTTATTTCCTGTTGCCTCAAACCCAGCCCAGGTAGCAGTGTGGCACCTGGAGGGTAGAGGCTTTCCCCCCATCCATTACTGTGGGGCAGGGTAGCTTGGGTGGTAAGAGCGCCGGATTGTCTATCTTCTGCTGTTTCAAAACTTGGGCAATTTCGTTCACCCCACTTTGCCTGTGTTTTTTGGATTAAGGCCCTTCTATCTCGTGTCTATGCTGAGGGAAGTAAAATACCACTATACTACTATTTTAACTATAAAAACCCCTTCCTGCTCACTCTACAAAAGTCTTTGATCATAGCCAGTAGTAACTTCTTACAATGAAAGGGTTTCAGAACCATAATAAATAGCCCCTTCACATAATCGAGTACACTGTTTAACCTCAACTTGCTACTGTAGACACACAGACACAAATCAAATGCATCCAAAATGCTTAATTATATCATGAGCTTGAATACAGTCTGCAGTAGACGAAAAAAGAAGTGAGCAATAAATCAAAGTGATTTACTGCCTGCCACTGAAAGCAACCAGAGAGCCCCAAGCTACAGTCTCCAGAAGGGGAACGTAAGACCCACAACAGAGAAATTATATCAGATGACAGGACACAGAAACTGATTTCATAGCCGACCTGTGTCATACCCAATGATCCCTGCATTCTCGTCATGTCAGTAGATGACACACAATACAGTATTGTTCTTCTGCGGCATCATAAGCTCCTTGTTTTGCACCTTATCACCCTTATCAAAAGCTGACTAAGACTATGGGCAAGCCAGGATCAAGTTCTATACCATTGTCTGACATCTCTCTTATCTGTGTGTCAGACCAGCTTTTTAGCACAAATTGTACATGATTCTGTTCATCTCATTTGTGAGGCAACCTGCCGATAACCCGGCCTTGTTTTTATAGGTTTCCATCGACCCTTTCGTTTGCATGAATGGCAGCTATGTTATCAGTTGTCTTTAGTGGCACGTCAATGTCTTCACATCTGTGACTAATGTGATGAAATCAGAATAAAAATTCAAATCACATGTTCCTGTGTATCTGAACATCAACTATACAGTAAATCAAAACAATGAAAGACTGTTTTAATGTGTCACAACACAGCCATGACAATGCTGTCAATACACTGTCATGGATGTCATAATGACAGTCAACAAGTTTGAGGACATACTGAGATTGTGAACATGACACTGTATGATATAGTATACATTTAATTACAGATACCATTATATCTGTGAAATACCCAATTTGGTGAAATTACAGACATTCTCTCAATACGATGACATCATGTAACTGACATCAATTCTTACACATGACATGGTGATACCACTAATGATATGGTGACACCACTAATGACATGTGACTTTGTTACCCCAGCAAAGCTAGACATGCTGGCACACCGACTTGGCAGGGTGTGGAGTTGCCCGAGGGAAAAATGAACTGCAGCGACAAACAACCAATGATTAACTCAACCCCAATGATTCACCAACTCAACTCCAGAGGGCGCCAGTGCTTTTGGGGTTCACACTAGACTAAATGTTTTCATTTCAGACAGATATTCAATTCCTATATTGCCTCGGAGTCACGGATCAACTTGCGAGTGGAAGAATGTGTGCGTGCATCCGTTCATGCATGCGTGCATGCGTGCATGTTTGAGCATGCATGCTTACATGCGTGTGTGTGTGTGTGTGTGTCTGTAGAAAGTCAAGTAAGAGGAAATGATTTCTCTCTGCCAAACTCTTCCTTTTCCTAGCAATTCTCCAGATTGTTTTTATTGATCTGAGATTTCTAATATGATTCCTGTAGGATCTGTCTTCTGTAGTCACCGAGCTGAATGGGTTCAGGGCATTTAGGTGCATCTTGTGTTCTTTCAGATTTCTTTATCACAAAGTTTAAAGTGTTTATAGTGGTGGGGCGGTTGCTGTAGTGGTGGGGCCGTTGCTGTAGTGGTGGGGCTGTTGCTGTAGTGGTGGGGCGGTTGCTGTAGTGGTGGGGCGGTTGCTGTAGTGGTGGGGCAGTTGCTGTAGTGGTGGGGTGGTTGCTGTAGTGGTGGTGTGGTTGCTGTAGTGGTGGGGCGGTTGTTGTAGTGGTGGGGCCGTTGCTGTAGTAGTGGTGCGGTTGCTGTAGTGGTGGGGCGGTTGCTGTAGTGGTGGGGCAGTTGCTGTAGTGGTGGGGCCGTTGCTGTAGTGGTGGGGTTGTTGCTGTAGTGGTGGGGCCGTTGCTGCAGTGGTGGGGTGTTTGCTGTAGTGGTGGGGTGGTTGCTGTAGTGGTGGGGCGGTTGCTGTAGTGGTGGGGTGGTTGCTGTAGTGGTGGTGTGGTTGCTGTAGTGGTGGGGCGGTTGTTGTAGTGGTGGGGTGGTTGCTGCAGTGGTGAGGTTGTTGCTATAGCGGAGGGGCGGGTTGCTGTAGTGGTGGGGCTATTGCTATAGCGGTGGGGCGGTTGCTGTAGTGGTGGGGCGGTTGCTGTAGTGGTGGGGTGGTTGCTGTAGTGGTGGGGTTGTTGCTATAGCGGAGGGGCGGTTGCTGTAGTGGTGGAGCTATTGCTATAGCGGTGGGGCGGTTGCTGTAGTGGTGGGGCAGTTGCTGTAGTGGTGGGGCGGTTGCTGTAGTGGTGGGGTGGTTGCTGTAGTGGTGGGGTTGTTGCTATAGCGGTGGGGCGGCTGCTGTAGTGGTGGGGCTATTGCTATAGCGGTGGGGCGGTTGCTGTAGTGGTGGGGTGGTTGCACATTTATACTGATCATTGTTGGAAATAATGAAAAACACAATAATATCTAATCAAAAACATTGCATTATAGAACGCAGTTTATAGGAAAGAATCATGCAGAAACGTTCAGACTGTATTAACAGTTTTATGCCTGCTTGCTGCGGCCCGACCAGACGCAAACAAATACAAAACAAAATCCAAATTGTGTTTGACAGGCAGCTGAATGTAGTGGAGTGGGAGGAAGTGGGGCAGATGAGATGAATGCAATAACTAGGGACATGCTGTCACAGTGCGTTGTCTCACAGGCCCCTCGAGACAGTGTCCTCTGAATGGGTTAGGTCTCAACAGCCAGACAAGTCTACACTGACCATAACTGTGGCAGAACCTCACTCCCAACATGTGCAGCTCTTTCCTTCTGCCCTCCCTATCCCTCTCCCCTATTTTGTCTCCCCTCTCCCACTACCCTCTCCCTTCTCCCCTCTCCCACTCCCCACTCCCCTCTCCCACTCCTCTCTCCCCTCTCCCACTACCCTCTCCCCACTCCCCACTCCACTCTCCCTCTCCTCTCTCCCCTCTCCTACTACCCTCTCCCACTCCCACTGCCCTCTCCCCTCTCCCACTCACACTCCCCACTCCCATCTACCCTCTCCCACTCCCCTCTCTCCTCTCCTATGTAACAATGTTAGATTGCTAATGTCATGCCTGTAACAATGTTACAGAGCTAGTGTCATATATGTAACAATGTTACCCAGTAAATGAGATGTTACAATGTCCTGTCTGGCAGTGTTACATATCTGATGCTGTATGAATACCTATGTCATGTCAGCAAGTCTCCCACAGCAGTCAATAATTAATCTCTCGCATTACCACAGAGTAACACCCCACCTATAAAGGGCAGCACCCCCATCATTCAACATACACAGAACAAGTCTGAAAGTGGGGCCCACCCCAGGCAGAGGAAACGGAAATGCACACAGAGCAGACATAAAGTCACACCATGAGAAAGCCCTCATGTCACAGGTTGCACGCCCCCTCCCTCAATTATGTGCCCAATCGGGGCCGCAGGTAAGTCAACGAATGCAGAAAGACAAGTGGTGAATTAGAGAAGCAGTCAGTGAGCCTTCACAATCGTCTTGCAGCATTTGGTGTCATTTCCTTTCACCAACGCCCACCAGAATAAAGCACAGACGACCATCGGGTGCACGAGTAAAAACTGCATCGCATCAGCTTTTTACATATCTTATATAATATATTATGTCGTCCATAAAAGGTACCCATGTAAGCCGCAAACGATGGCTCTTCCTGTTTGTCAGAGATCTTAAATAATAGCAGCTTGGTCAGCCTTTATCAACACGTTTCCTGTTTCAGATTGCACAATTATCATGTGGTTTTTAGGGAGTATAGCATATCAGGTTAACTTGTGTCTTTTCAGGGGTGACTGTACCTCAGTGCCCGGGTCAGTAGGGTGGGGTGGGAACCTGAATGAAAGAGGGTAGACATATTTAGTGGCAGGTGTCAGAACCGGAGTACAGGACCACTGGCAAAGAGACCATAGGCACTACTGATCAGTGTCACCAAGGACCAATTTTACTGACTTCACAAAGGAATGTTTGTCATGAGGGCCATTGACTCTGAAGACCATCCTCACAGAGGATTGTCATCAGAGGACCATAATCATGGTGAGCTGTCATCACAGAAGACCATCGTCATGGAGGACTGTCATCAGAGGACCATCATCATGGTGAGCTGTCATCACAGAGGACCATCCTCACAGAGGATTGTCATCAGAGGACCATCATCATGGTGGGCTGTCATCACAGAAGACCATCGTCATGGAGGACTGTCATCAGAGGACCATCATCATGGTGAGCTGTCATCACAGAAGACCATCGTCATGGAGGACTGTCATCAGAGGACCATCATCATGGTGAGCTGTCATCACAGAAGACCATCGTCATGGAGGACTGTCATCAGAGGACCATCATCATGGTGGGCTGTCATCACAGAAGACCATCGTCATGGAGGACTGTTGTCACATAGGACCATTATCAGGTCCTATGTGGACTGTTGCTTAAAATGTCACGGACGGCTGTCATCGTAGAAGATAGTTGTCATTAAATACTGTCACCATCACTTCTCACATAGGACTGTCATTGTGACTGTTGTCATTAAATACTGTTATCGTGACAATTGTCACATAGGACTATCATTGTGACTGTTGTAACAGAGGGCTGTAATTGTGACTGTTGTCATGGGTGACTGTCTGTTATGTATTATCTTATGTACATAGATTTCTACTTTCCATCTCAGATGTCACATACTAGGTAATTCAACTGGTGTCACTGATCTTTCATTAAATAGCTGTGTGGATTGTCAGCCAAAGGTTGTGGTCATTTGACAGGTCACTGTGTCTCCTGTTGTGTCAAATGTTTCTGGAGGCAGGCACACGCCTCAGTAGTAGAATGGAGTGATTCTGGAGGCAGGCACACACCTCAGTAGTAGAATGTAGTGTTTCTGGAGGCAGGCACACGCCTCAGTAGTAGAATGTAGTGCTTCTGGAGGCAGGCACACGCCTCAGTAGTAGAATGTAGTGCTTCTGGAGGCAGGCACACGCCTCAGTAGTAGAATGCAGTGTTTCTGGAGGCAGGCACACGCCTCAGTAGTAGAATGCAGTGCTTCTGGAGGCAGGCACACGCCTCAGTAGTAGAATGCAGTGTTTCTGGAGGCAGGCACACACCTCAGTAGTAGAATGCAGTGCTTCTGGAGGCAGGCACACGCCTCAGTAGTAGAATGCAGTGTTTCTGGAGGCAGGCACACGCCTCAGTAGTAGAATGTAGTGTTTCTGGAGGCAGGCACACGCCTCAGTAGTAGAATGCAGTGTTTCTGGAGGCAGGCACATGCCTCAGTAGTAGAATGTAATGTTTCTGGAGGCAGGCACACACCTCAGTAGAATGTAATGTTTCTGGAGGCAGGCACACGCCTCAGTAGTAGAATGTAATGTTTCTGGAGGCAGGCACACGCCTCAGTAGTAGAATGTAATGTTTCTTGTTTGAAGAAGTAACTGTCTCAGTCAGCAAGGTTGGAACGTTTGAAATGTTTGACTTTTGTCAGTGTCATGTTGCAGTATGAAGCAGATTTGAAGATGTTTAGTGTTTTTGGTTGTGACATTCCCGAGGATAAGCATGTTTGCAACATGATTAAAAGAGCTGGATGTAGGTGTTTTTGATGAAATTTGTCCATCACATTGGTACCATGGCACCAGTGGATGTCATGGAGTTTTAGAATTTATGATGGCCCATTTTCTCACAATCATGCAAAGCATTAACAAGGCCACCAATGGAAAAATCAACTGTGGACAGAGGGAGGGTGGGAGGGTGGCAGGGTGGGAGGGAGTCATGGGTTAGCATTCAGATGGAAACACATCCTGGAGGTGGGGGGGGCATCTTAAAAGTAGGCTGTATCACAATGCCCGGTCCATGCCCCTAATCCTAGTTTTATAAGATTTCCATCTAGAGTAAAATAAAACAGATGGCAAGTGGAGAAGGAAGCCATTGGTTTATCGAGAGTCCAACTAAGTTATATGTAACACAACATTTTGAAGAACTAATTGCCAATGATATCCTGTCCCTCTGACACAAATTGATATGTACCTAATGGTAAGTGTCCGCAGGCAGCATGTTTCGTCATCAACTACAACATCAGATTTTTACTACAACATCGATTTCTACATCCGCTAAAACTGACCTAATTATCAATAATATAACTTTGACACTGATTTTAGATTGAATTTATTTATCAATCAACTAGCGACCCGTTGATAATTAAATTACCCTTCTAGATCAGGGTGTAGAGGCACTGATAGATGATAACAAAAACCAGACATAGAGGATCAATCCAGATTGCAGTGATAAGAGGCTACTGTAAGTGATCTATATTGTCAATGGTAGAATCTGGGGTCATAAAAGCAGCCAGGTAGGTCAATATCAGCAATACTATTGAAGCAATTGAAGTCGTAAATTCAAGTGTACATAATAAAATCAGCTGGGTTTACTGCTGCATTCAAACACTGGCAGTTAGATTAAGATGTGACAGACTGGTAAATCTCTATTTATGATCATTTACAGGTGATTGCATCATTTCAAGTATTTATAGTTTTATCACCAAATCATTTCTTGATAACATTACAAATTGAAATTAAATTAATAATGTTTTATATGCTACTATTTGTATCATTTATTCACAATGAGTAGCTTCATTGTTAGCTTTGCTGATGATGACAAAGATGGTGTTACAAATATGATAACAACGATGGTTATGATGATGATGATGAAAAATCACAAATATGATAATTAATAGATAATATATGTGATGATGATGATAATAACAATGACAACAATGCCAATAATGATGGAGAATCACAAAGATAATGATATATATCATATACATGACTACAATAATATTTATGATTATGCTGATGACTCTAATTATGATGAAGTTAAAAAATGACAAAGATGATAATGGATGACATGTGATGCTGGTGATGATGATCAGTTATAACGAACATAGGCAGCAAACAGCAGAAAGCAAACAGCAGCAGCACACGAGGGAGTCATCAGAAAGAAGACCAGGTGAGATCTGCTCAATCCGCTACTTGACAATGATTCATCAACATCACCACTGCTATCTCAGCAACACAAGCGCGGCTGCAGTTTCAGTGACATTGTGAAATGTGAAAATTGGGTTTCACCTCTATGTGTGTGCACTATGCCAATGAGCCAAACGCTGCCTGTCAGTTTCACTATCAGCTGTCTGCCATCTGTGGCGAAGGCTCTGTGTTAAGGCCACAGCTATAAAGAAAGCAAATTTACAACCTGTTGTCACTGACTTGGCCCAGTGACAATGCAGGCTAATCCATGCAAGTTCTGCAGGAGAAATGTCTCTTGTGGAGAAAACTGTCCATCAGTGCATAGAATCATTTCCACACCTGAATTGTAAGATGTGATTAATGAAAAATTAAATGAATTATTGAATAACATATACAGTGGAACCTTCTTTATTTACACATTTTGGTTGCCAATAGTTTTGGCTGGATTGGTGCGTGCAGATTGGTGAATCACAGAATAATGAAGTCAGCTACTGTGTATCAAGATTTGTTCACAAAAAACATGCGGATTGCTGAATAATACGGATTGTCAAAGAATGGACTAACAAGTTTTACATGCATGCATGCACACACACATGCACACGCAAACGCACAGTGGTCGCACACACACACACACACACAAACATTACAGGTATTAATGAAAAATAATAAAAACTGATGCGGAAAAGAAAAATTTTAGAAGAAACATTTTCATTGTAACATTTCCTACATGTTATGGAAACCAGTTTTTTTATTGCATGCAGTCAGAGTTTCTTATACGTATATTTCCTAACTTATCTTGTCTAGTGCATGCTGGCCTATTAGAAATGTCAGTTTAACCCACCACCAAATGCAGGTACATAAATTACTTAATTTATTACTGAATGGTCATAGCATTTAGTCTCTGATAGTGGCAGAAGTTAAGTGCCTGCGTGTGAGGTTTATACAGTGTACCCGCAGAGATGAGGACACCAATTCACTGACACAAACACCGGAACTTTACTCAGATATTGTCAGACTTTGCTCAGATACTGTCAGTGAAACATAACCCTGCCTGGGTGGTTCCGTTTCAAACAAATTGATGGCAAACCCCTACTTATGGGGGTAGTAGGCTGCTGCGTGTTGATTGGTCTGTTTAACAGGTGTGTTGATTTAAATCGCTTCCCAATTTGATGTGCCTTGTTTTCATTGTATGAGCGTGTCACACCATTAAGTGGCATAGAGCATTATTTAGCATGCGTGTTGGACCTGACTGTGTCACTGTAGGTGAGCTTCTATAGCTGTGTTGTGTCAGTCATTCTATGGCTGTCTGCGGAACCGCGCAAGTCAGTGCACCTGCCACGCTAGTGAATGCAGCACTGTCAGCATCGCTGTATAAACCAATGTTTAAGTACAATAGCCAAAATCTACCCCGAAAACCAGCGTAATTACCACCATGGTCACAACTGTCGCACCGCCGTCGCACCACCATCGCACCACTGTTGCACCACCGTCGCACCACCATCGCACCACCGTCACACCACCATCGCAACACCGTCACACCACCATCACACACCAGTCACACTACCCTCATACCATCACACACCACTATCACAATACTCACCAATGCTCCAGCACCAGTCACACCACTCACCAATGTACTAGCACTACTGTCACACCACTCACAAATGCACCAGCACTACAGTCACACCACTCGCCAGTGCACCAGCACCACTGTTACACCACTGTTACACCACTCATCAATGTACTAGCAGTCTAGCACCATTGTCACACCACTCACCAATGTACCATCACCAGTCACATCATTCACCAGTGCACCAGCACCAGTCACATCACATACCAATGCACCAGCACAAGTCACATTACTCACAAATGCACCAGAACAGGGCTTAAATTTGTGAGCTGTGGATTGCCAATGGCACCCAAACATCGGCTTGGTGAGTGTTTTTTTAATAGTGGATGCCAGCTGGCAAATACATTTTGTAAGTTGTATTACTTAAAAAAAATGGTTCAAGTCAGACCTCCAATGTTGCAACTTGCTTAGGTTACTGTCACCTGTCAAATAGTGATAACTAAACAATATAACTTGAGTTTCAGTTAAAGCTCCCTCTTCAACTGATTTAGCCCATCACAAATCAGGTTCTTGATGTTCAAAATATGCAGTGTGTGAATAGCAAGTAATATGTGCAGTTGGTTTAATAACACTTTTAATACTTTTGTCAAAATCATTGAAAGAATTGACTTTGATTGTTAGATCAGGCAAGTTGCGAATGTGAATAACCTTATGCCATAATATGTAGAGGCAGATCCACTTTTGCCTTTTTCTCGCCAAATATTGACCAGATCCAGTCAAAATTAATTTAATAGTTTGTCCCATGATTTCATCAAAACTAAATAACACATTTGCACAAATGAACTAGC
Organism: Lamellibrachia satsuma; assembly: GCA_033239005.1. Lineage (NCBI taxonomy): Eukaryota > Metazoa > Annelida > Polychaeta > Sabellida > Siboglinidae > Lamellibrachia > Lamellibrachia satsuma. The sequence continues at coordinate 31,382,933 of BSQZ01000001.1, read as the reverse complement.
ATGTCTTAGTGGATACTAGATAAGTTTGATTTCACAAATATTGTCCTAAATGTGGACTGTGATATGAATGCTATGGGTGGGATAAACACATCTTATGTTTTGCAGCACCTGCTGACCACCCTAACAGACCGCACAAGGCACTCGCCACAAACACTCAGTAACACACGCCACGTTCATTTGTGCACTACACAAGAACACAAGTCAGCATGCAGACCACGCGTGAACACGTCATGCCAGGTTTCATGACTGTCGCCTGGACAGGCCTACCAAATGACATTAACTTACAGACATATGTGAGAAAGCGACAGAAGGTCACTTCGTAGGCACCTGTTGACATCTCATTTAGGAGACAGCTAGCAAACCTATATTTCATGCATGAGTCAGGGCTACTCAAATTTAATCACAACAAAAGAAGAAATATATATATGACTAATTTCCAATTCATTAGCCATAGAATCAACTTGAACATTCTTGATTGAACTCAGGCGCCCAATTAGCAATTAGCCACATGGGTCAATGACTTGGTGATTCAGCAGAAATCAAACTGATTTGACCACTGACCAATCGACACAACAAAAGTGATGTGACTTGTTCAAGTACTGGGTGACATCAAACCAAGGTCATAGATCCAACCAAGGGGGTCATAATTCTGACCAAGAGGGTGATCCAATCAAGAGGGTTAAGCACAGGGTTTTTAAGGGAAAATGCCTGTATGAAAGGCCAGCTATGCCAGTATGATATTTTTAATCTTCAATTTTAATATATAATATTAAATTTAAACTAAAAAAGTTTATTGAGGCAACCACATGCTGTTGTCATTTTTGTGGCCCCCTTTTATAGATCGTGGCACCATCTGTCATAAGTTTGATATTTTCTTTGTTTATTTCAATTCTATTTTGTTAGTATGATCATATTGCTAAACATACAGCGTGAAAGAGATTGCAGTCTTTCAGGGGTTAGTTTTAAATAATTTTTAACTGAACCAAAAACATTCCAGTCAAATCTTCAAAATTACGATTTTTATGTTTTTATGCACATTGAAAAAAATTGCATAATAATGAAAAGCAACCATCAGAATTGGATTGTTTTAGTGGAACAAAACTTACAAACATGGCTACATTTCCTTCTCTGGGTTGAGGGTAATGACATTGGAATTTTTTATAGCATGGTGAAGTTGACATTTTACTTTTTGGTCAATAGTCCCCAAAGTTCAGTGATTTGATAATCTAAGCTATGCACAACATAAACCACAACTGGTGATCATCTTAAGGTAAACTAGTTGTCATAAATGTTTGCCCGTATGAAATTTTGCATATGAAATGAACCTTAAAAAAACCCTGGTCATGCATCCAACCAAGGGGTCATACACCAACCAACGGGGTCATCTATCCAACCAAGGGGTCATACACCAACCAAGGGGTCATCTATCCAACCAAGGGGTCATACATCCAACCAAGGGGTCATACACCAACCAAGGGGTCATCACCAACCAAGGGGTCATGCATCCAACCAAGGGGTCATGCATCCAACCAAGGGGTCATACACCAACCAAGGGGTCATACACCAACCAACGGGGTCATACACCAACCAACGGGGTCATACACCAACCAACGGGGTCATCTATCCAACCAAGAGGGTCGTGTATCTAACCAAGGAGGTCATAGATCTAATGACGGGGTCATGTATCCAATGAAGGGGTCATGTATCCAATGAAGAGGTCATGTATCCAATGAAGGGGTCATATATCCAATGAAGGGGTCATATATCCAATGAAGGGGTCATGTATCCAATGAAGAGGTCATGTATCCAATGAAGGGGTCATATATCCAATGAAGGGGTCATGTATCCAACCAAAGGGGGTCATACACCAACCAACAGGGTTATGCATCTAACCAAGGGTTCATACATAAAACCAAAGGGGCCATGCATTCAATCATGGGGGTCATGCATTCAACCAAGAGGTCATGCATCCAACCATCCACATAAACCATCCGCACACACAAACACGCACACACAAACACGCACACACAAACACACATGCACGCAAGCACGCACGCACGCACATTCCAAGTCTACCAGAGGTTGTATTTTCTCCGAAGACTGAGAGCTTTTGGTGTTAATGAGAAAATACTTGTTCTTTTTTATTGCTCCATTATTGAAAACATACTGCGCTATGGGATTACTGTCTGGTTTGGCAATCTGTCTGTTCAGTCAAAATCACAGCTTTCTCGCTTAATGAGAACTGCCATGAAAATAACAGGTTCCACATCTCCCAAGAAGACAGTCGGTCAAAATTATTTATGATACCAAACATGTTTTACACAATGAATTTCAGCTACTGCATTTTGGCAGATGCTACAGAACTCCTCCGTGCAGGCTTAACAGATACAAATACTCATTTGTGCCACTGTCCATTAAACAACTCAACTCATGATGCCTGCTGTAACAGTGTCACTTGTCGTTCCTGGCATAACTAGTAATGTGTATGCAATGTATATATTGTCTAATCATTATTTATGTGTGTATTTATTTTTATTATTATTACTATTATTTTTAGTCTGTTTCACTGTCTAATTATCTGCCGCTTTTATAGAATGGTTTTATGTACATATTGCAGTCATGTCTGTTCTTACCCGAGACAAATTTCTCAATTTCATTGTTAAGACATTAAAGAATTATCTTATCTTATCTTATCTTACACACACACACACAGGTTTCAACCGGTGATTCAACAGAACACACCTGGGGTTAAACGAAGGTAAAAAACACTTGGTTAACTTGTAGAATCAGTAGTAATAAAAAATCAAAGTTTTTACTGATGTCTGCTTGTGATGAAGATAAACTGATACTGCCTTTATTAGTGACATCACTTGTACTGTGAACTTCCTTGTTTCGTCAAGATTACAAATATTAAAGGATTGCCAAAACAATATTATCACCACGCTAAAGTCCATTCTTAATTCGACTTTTTCAATGACCTTATCTCAGACTCACTTTGCACAGAATCAAACCTACCTAGTATTAACTGTGACATGCTAGCTCATTTGTGCAAATTTGCTATTTAGTTTCTCTGTGAAATCATCGGTCAACCTGGTAAATTATTTTTTACCGGGTCCAGTTAAAATTCTGCAAAAAGACAAAAGTGGTTGAGCTGTATAAACTATAACATAAGGCTATTCATGGTTTCCCAAGTTATCCATTCTAACGATCAAAGTCACTTTTTTCAATAATTTTAACAAGGCTATTCACTGATATACTACAATTTTGATCAACAAAAATGATTCATGATGGGCTAAATCTCTAGACGTGAGAGTTTTAATTTTGAAGGATTGCCAAAACAATATAATATCACCTCATTAAGGCAACCACCTCTCAAGTCATTTAGTTTTATAAGGACATTAAAGTCTACCATTCTACCTGAAGCATCATGGGATTTGCTGTGTAGGATCGAACATATTATATAACCACACATGCTACGCATCAGAGGATTATTGAATTTTTTTCACAATATCACATCGTTTTATTGTACATGATCCAAATTTTATCCAATCACTTACTTACTTACTTACTTACTTAGTCCTCTTCGTGCCCAACTTGACACTGGACGTCTGTGTAAAGTATCTTGATCACATTTACCATCTTCTGTGGGATCCCGTAGTGACATAATATTCTCCACAGGGATTCTCTGTGAAGGCTGTCAAAGGCCTTTTCAAAGTCAATGAAGGCAATGTAGATCGTACTGTTCCATTCCGTGCTTTGTTCCAAAATCTGCCGTAGCGTGAAAATGTGGTCGATGCATGACTTTCCTCTTCTGAAACCGGCTTGTTCCTGGCGGAGGATTGTATCTGTAGCTGCTGATATTCTCTTCAGGATTATGCGGCTGAAAATCTTGCATGTCATTGATGACAAGGTTATGCCCCGCCAGTTGTTACAGTTCCCCAAGTCGCCCTTCTTTGGTAGCTTGATAATTGTGCCTGTCTTCCAATCATCTGGTGTGTTTTCTTCATCCCATATTCTCTGGAAGATCTGGCAGAGGATTCTGGGTGTTTCTTGTTCATCTGCTTTCAGCATTTCTGCGCAGACGCTGTCGCTTCCTGGTGCTTTTCCATTCTTCTGGGCTTTAATGGCTTCTCTGACTTCTGCTTCAGTGATTTGGTCGAGGTTGATTTCAAGGTCATCTGCTGCCTCCGGGATGTCTGCAAGTCTGGGTGGATCTGCACGATTGAGAACCTGTTGGAAATGCTCCTTCCATCTCTCTATCTTCTCTTTCTCGACTGTGATTATCTTTCCATCTGCATCTTTCAGTGGGAGATTCTGGTTTGGACCTGTATCTGCTTTCAGCTTCTTGGTTATTTGGTAGAGTGACTTCATATCCTTTCTTCTTGCTGCTGCTTCTGCGTCTTCTGCGAGGTTTTCAATGTAAGTTCGTTTGTCTACTCTGGTACTCCGTTTTACTTCTTTGTCTTTTTGTGAGTATTCTCTTGAAAGTCTTTCTTAGAGTCTTGGGGACTTTGTGGTGAGCAGCTTTTTCTTTATTCCTTTCCTTTGGTCTATTTTGTCCCAAGTTGATGTGGAAATCCACTGCTCTTTCTTTGCTCTTCTGTAGCCTAGCACTGCTTTCCCTGCTAGCTCCATGGCCATGTTGAAACTGTGTATAGTCATCTCTGTTTCCTCCTGCAGAATATCAAAACTGTTCTTCAGAGCAATTGTGAACTGTTGCTTGGTTTCTGGGTATTGTAGCTTGGCGGTATCAAAACGCTTTCTTCTTCTCTCCTGTCTTTGCCTTTCTCAGTTTCAGTGCAAGTTTTCCTATCAACAGGTTGTGGTCGCTGCCAGTATCAGCTAGTCTCCTTGTTTTGACGTCTTGTAGAGAGCGTCTCCATTTTCCATTTACAAGGATGTGATCTATTTGACTCTCAGTTCTGCCGTCTGGGGATCTCCATGTCAGCTTATGTATTGTCTTATGTTGGAAGAGTGTCCCTCCAATCACGAGGTCATTCTCCCCACATATGTCACACAATCTGCTGCCGTTATCAGTCATTGTACCTGTTCCGTGTTTGCCCATGATCCTTTCCCTGTTAGTGTTGTCGCTCCCAACTCGTGCATTGAAATCTCCAAGAACCACTAGTACGTCATGTTTGGGGATGTCTTCCAAAATTGACTGAAGACTGTCATAGAAGTTATCTTTTTCTTCTTTTTCTGCTTCCTCTGTAGGTGCGTAACAAGTTACCACTGAGAGTTTGATAAATCTGGACTTAAATCTAGCATAAAGAAATCGTTCAGTTATTGGTTTCCATTCAAGAAGAGTGTTACCTTTCTCTTTCTGGATGATCAGGGCTACTCCCTGTCTATGCTGGTTGTCCTCTCTGCCTGACCACAGTATGGTGTCTCCTGTCGCCAGTTGTCGTTTTCCAGCTCCAGTCCATCTAGTCTCAATGATTTTGTATTGGTGCATTTCCTGGAGAACCTGTGCCAGTCTTCCTGTCTGATATAGTGTTCTCACATTCCAGCATCCGATGTTGATAAAAGTTTTGGGTGTAAGGAGATCCGCCATCGGGGTGAAGACTTCCTTGCGGGTTTGGTCCCCATCCTTCATAAGTCCAGTTGCCTGTATTGCTTCTCTCCTACCGCCCGGTGCAGTTTTCTCTCTTGTTTCAGTTTCCGTAGCTAGGCTGTTTTTACGGGGTGGGGTCGCTGGCCCCACGCCCAACCCTCCTCTTTTATCCGGGCTTGGGACCGGCAGGAGATTCTCAAAGAGCATCCAATCATGCAAGAGATTTATTAGAATTTGTAATTGTCCATACAAAGTCAGACCGATCGAGCCGTTGATGGCGCCATGTTTTTCAATAAAATTTACTCAGCCACTAAGCTTAGGCCTAAGAATTTGCCTTCGAAGTGTTAACTAAAATGACTGGTGTCTTGTTTCTTGCATTGTTTTCTGAAGTTAACTGGTCACTGTGTTAACACGCAGACGCTAGTGCGTGGCTTCATGTTGAGATCGCCTTTGATGGAATGGTGGCCAGCCCGCGGCTGCTTGCTGTTGCAGTCGCCAAATCTTGGATTCCCAGCTATGACTGACCGTAAGCACGGGGTTAATCAGCGGGCAATCTCGACGTTTTGCACTGGGTTACTGACCATATTCCTGAATAGCGAGGTGACCGGATTAGTGGGAGTAACATCCTATCTTTTACTGTAGAATTCATTTGGGAGTGTCCCAGGGTGACCATAATGGCGGGGTGACTGTATTACCAAGGTGCCCATAATGGCGGGGTGACTGTATTACCAGGGTGACCATAATGGCATGGTGACTGTATTACCGGGGTGACCATAATGGCGGGGTGACTGTATTACCAGGGTGACCATAATGGCAGGGTGACTGTATTACCAGGGTGACCATAATGGCAGGGTGACTATATTACCAGGGTGACCATAATGGCGGGGTGACTGTATTACCAGGGTGACCATAATGGGGGGTGACTGTATTACCAGGGTGACCATAATGGCGGGGTGACTGTATTACCAGGGTGACCATAATGGCGGGGTGACTGTATTACCAGGGTGACCATAATGGCGGGGTGACTGTATTACCGGGGCAACCACAAATCGAGGTTCCACTGTACTCTCTCTCTTTATACATGAGTGACCTGGAGTTGCCTGGAGTGAAGAAAACTGTGATGTGATTATAACAGACACCTGACTATGACAATCATCAAGCCACACTGAACAACTATGTATAAGATTTCTGACCAAATGACCCCGGAAGTTTCTTTACATACCCGGGTAGTTTCTTTACATTACTGGGTAGTTTATTTACATACACGGGTAGTTTCTTTACACACCCAGGCAGTTTCTTTACATACCTAGATAGTTTATTTACATACCCAGGTAGTTTATTTACATACCCAGGTAGTTTCTTTACATACCCAGGTAGTTTATTTACGTACCCAGGTAGTTTATTTACATACCCAGGCAGTTTATTTGCATACCGAGGTAGTTTGCTTACATATCCGGGTAGTTTTGTTTACATACTTGGGTAGTTTGTTTACATACCCAGGCAGTTTGTTTATATATCCTGGTAGTTTGTTTACACACCCAGATAGTTTGTTTACATATCCGGGTAGTTTGCTTACACATCTTTATATCTTATTTACATACTTTGGTAGTTTGTTCATCTGGATAGTTCGCTTGCATACCCCAGTTAATTTGTTTACATGCCAAAATAGTTTGTTTACACACCTCAACAATTTGTTTGCACATCTCAATAGTTTGTTTACAAACTTGTGTAGTTTGTTTACACACTTTGGTAGTTTGTTCACACATCTGGGACATTTGTTTCCATATCTGGATAGCTTGCTTACAAGTCTGGGTAATTTGCTTACACACCTGGGTAATTTGCTTACACACCTGGGTAATTTGCTTACACACCTGGGTAATTTGCTTACACACCAGTGTAACTTATTTACATACATGAAAGATGCATGTGCATATTTTTGCAGGTAAGTGATATTTAATCATCATATTTGATGGCTTTGTGATTTAATAATGATCAATTCATTGGGAATTCGAAACAATAAAATTAATGAGTTTAAAATCGAGCACCAAAATAAATTTGTTAAAAATCTCACTATTGTAATTTATTAATAAACAATGTTTTTTATAATCTGTTACATAAATATTGGTGTTTGAACAATTACTATTTTATATATTCTGTGACCAATGTGAACTTAATTGGATAACCCAAATTACCATGCCCATTCTGTAACGTCTGACTTTATGTGTTACCTTTTAGCATTTGTAAAGAAGTCCTCGAGTGCTGTGCAAACTACAGTTTTATACGTTGGTGATCAAATTGGACAATGGATGAGCATTTGGAGGACAGATTAGCAGCAACAGATTTATAGTTTCTTAGGAAAATACAAGATTTCTTGGATAGAACACATTACAAAGGAAGAGGTTCTATAAAGAACACACCAATAAAGACAATTAGGGTCTAGCGAAAATGATAAGGCAGCTGCAATTTCTAGAACATACATTGAGAAACAGCCAGGTTGATAAAGATGATGACAAAATTAAGGACACAAACTAGAGGCAGCAAACAATGACATACAGTGGACTCTTGCTATAGAGACCATGTCGGAATTGGGTCAAACCATTCCATGTATCTGATGTTCCTTATATCCATGGCTACATAAAACAGTGCGGGCCAGAATTGGGTTTTTCAGAATTGTTCCTTTTAAGCAGACATTATTCCTTACATTGGGAGTCTTTGTAGCGAGAGCCCATGGTACATCAATAGTGTAAATGTGTGGCTTGAAAGACCAGCCAATGTCATCCAGCTACTAACAACTGTAAATGACAGAATTGCATTGAGAGTCATGAACGCCAACGTCACCAGATGTGGTACATAAAGAAGAATAAAGAAGTCCAGGGGGTGACCATCCAGGAAACAGGGTGAGTAACCTATATTCTTAAAGGGACAGATCCGGGTGGATAACCTCAATGCTTGCACTCAACACATGTCTGGATCTCGCACGTGGGCGAGCAAGTCTCAAATCACTGACAGCTATTCAATACAATTAAAACTACAGGAAAGTAGTCTGCTCCAGTGATAAATTGCAAGACGGTCTCAGCCAATGTTCTGACATCATGGTTGCCTCGGGAGATGCTAAAACATCAAATACTGTGAAAACAAATAATAAAATTCCAAAAGATTCTCATTTATTTCCTCTGCCGATTACCAGGTGGGTATGAATTATCACCTCTCCAAGATCGAATTACTACTTCCATCTGAGAAATTCTTGTCTGACTCGGACATTTCTTGCAGAACAAGACAAAGAATTAACATACCAATAAATTCAGCCTAATCCCAGTATTTCTCTAGTGAATTTTTCTCTAGCTTAATAAATATTTCATTGGAACTAGTGCTTCAATTCCCACACATCCACTGACCTCAGTCTTCTTGACTTTACATTTTTTGCAAAAACTAGTCGTGAAGAGATCACTGTAATTAGAAGATGCCTAATAGTAATAGAATGTGGTCTGAATGGATATGAAGATATTGATAGAAATATTTTCTTAAAGAATAAGGCACAAAGAAGTATCAATTAAAGGGAAACAAAAGTCATGGTTTTGGGGCTATGCACTTAAAAGAGATAATAAAAACTAACCATGTACAACTAAAATCAAGAATATCACACCAGTGGTTTACTCAGAATGTGTTCTAGTTGGCAATTCTGGTCTATTCTCCGGTTAACTGAGGGCTGACATGTTAACCAGCGCGACCAATTCTATGAAAGCCCATAAAATTAAGATGCTGTGTGTTCATCAAGGTTTTCCTAGTAAACCACTGGCAATGACATTCTTAATTGTAGTTGCACATAGTTATGTTTTAGCAACTCTTAAAGGTGTCTAGGCCCAAAATCATGACTTGTTTCCCTTTAAGGCACAGCGTAGGTTGGATGTGAGTAACTACTCATTCTCACAGAGGACGGTAATGAATGGAACAAATTATCTAATGATTATTTTAATGCCAGCAGTACGAATAAAAAAATTAATTTGCAGTTAATGGTGGGCTATACACAAATGACAAATTGTTGGGTACTCAAAAAGGCTATGGCTTCCTTGTCCACTTGCTTGAGGCTCTGCATGGAAATCTTGTTAAATCTTGTTAAAGACAATGAGAAAGACATCAACAAGAGAGAGACAAGGGCGATGTTGCAGTGAGACAGATGAAAGGAGATAATCCATTATCAGTGGAGTTAACACAGCTTGATTAAGACAACCCTATGGCCAGCTGTGACCTGTGGTCCTGTGGCAAGGCCAGTCGGAAGGGCAGAAGTCATGACTGACATCTCTGACAGGTCACTGCTTCGGAAAACTCTACAGCACTGGTAAGGTAAAAAAGCAAAGATAATTTCTTATATAACGCGGCAGCCAGCCCAAGGAACCACTCAAAGTGCCTACAAAATAAAGGGGCTTTTTTCTTAATTGTTGGTATCATACATGCAATGTCAATGCAGTGAATAGAAAGTCGATTATACAAAATTCAACTGGAACAAAAACTAAAAAATTATATCTCCAACTTCTTATGATAATCCAACATAAAATATTACTGGAATTTTTATATTTTACAAAGAGGACATGTCTCCACTAGTGTTTGTGTCTTGCTTGTTTTAATGCAGTGCTTGAAATTACTGCCTGCCCAGAGGCTCAAGACTCAATGTTTCTGTTGGGCTGGCAACTTTCAAAAAGTGCTGGCCCGCATAACATGGAGACTCCTCTCCCAAACACTGGGAACATCTGATGTCTGATATGAAGCCATTTAGCCTCCTTTCCCCCAATGTGCTTACTTAGTTATCTCATTTAACATCCCAAGCTAACACCAAGATAGGCCTGAATGCTGTCACACTGGGTATATTCACAACACCTACCATAAAATATGGTTATTCCTGGATTATTTGTTGCTACATCGGATCAACTAAGGCAGACATGAGCCAGGCTTTCCATTAGTGGAATGGGTCCAGTTGTACATCTCCATTGGAATACCTAAATGTTGGATAAGCTTAAGACAGGCTTTGGAGAGTTCCTGCCAGACGAGAAACCTCTAGCTCCCAGCACCTGCTAGACAAATTGCCTAACAACCCAGAGGTGGATGCATTTTAGACAATTTATCCATCAAGCCCAATGCCATCGTGAAGGCTAAATGTTAGATAGCTTGCCTAACAACCTGATGCTTCGTGAATACATGGGCATCTGAAACATACAATGCAGTGCACAATTTTTTTGGAACTCACTCGCTATTAATGTTAGGTCAGCAGGGAAAATACTCAAATTTCGCTGTCATTTGAAATTGTTAACCATCCTTACCCTCCTTACCTCCCTACCATATGCATCCATCCATCTGTTGACAACTATAACATCGTATACCAATTTCAAGATGACCTAACCCTTTTGTACTGATGTGCCTCTGAACCTGTGTTTCCAAGGATTTAGATATGACAGACATTTTTGTATTACTATTACTTCAAGGTGGAAGTCTTTGTTAGATTGTTTGTAGTGTTTTGTTAGATTGCTTGCAGTGCTTTGTTAGACTGCTTGCAGTGCTTTGTTAGATTGTTTGTAGTACTTTGTTAGATTGCTTGCAGTGCTTTGTTAGATTGTTTGTAGTGTTTTGTTAGATTGCTTGCAGTGTTTTGTTAGATTGCTTGCAGTGCTTTGTTAGATTGTTTGTAGTGTTTTGTTAGATTGCTTGCAGTGCTTTGTTAGATTGTTTGTAGTGTTTTGTTAGATTGCTTGCAGTGCTTTGTTAGATTGTTTGTAGTGTTTTGTTAGATTGCTTGCAGTGTTTTGTTAGATTGCTTGCAGTGCTTTGTTAGATTGTTTGTAGTGTTTTGTTAGATTGCTTGCAGTGCTTTGTTAGATTGTTTGTAGTGTTTTGTTAGATTGCTTGCAGTGCTTTGTTAGATTGTTTGTAGTGTTTTGTTAGATTGTTTGTAGTGTTTTGTTAGATTGTTTGTAGCGTTTTGTTAGATTGTTTGTAGCGCTTTGTTAGATTGCTTGCAGTGCTTTGTTAGATTGTTTGTAGTGTTTTGTTAGATTGCTTGCAGTGCTTTGTTAGATTGTTTGTAGTGTTTTGTTAGATTGCTTGCAGTGTTTTGTTAGATTGTTTGTAGTGTTTTGTTAGATTGTTTGTAGTGTTTTGTTAGATTGTTTGTAGTGTTTTGTTAGATTGTTTGTAGCGTTTTGTTAGATTGCTTGCAGTGCTTTGTTAGATTATTTGCAGTGTTTTATTAGATTGTTTGTAGTGTTTTGTTAGATTGTTTGTAGCGTTTTCTTAGATTGTTTGTAGCGTTTTGTTAGATTGCTTGCAGTGCTTTGTTAGATTGTTTGTAGTGTTTTGTTAGATTGTTTGTAGTGTTTTGTTATATTGTTTGTAGTGTTTTGTTAAATTGTTTGTAGTGTTTTGTTAGATTGCTTGCAGTGCTTTGTTATATTATTTGTAGTGTTTTGTTAGATTGTTTGTAGTGTTTTGTTAGATTGCTTGCAGTGCTTTGTTAGATTGTATGTAGTGTTTTGTGAGATTGCTTGCAGTGCTTTGTTAGATTATTTGTAGTGTTTTGTTAGATTGTTTGTAGTGTTTTGTTAGATTGTTTGTAGTGTTTTGTTAGATTGCTTGCAGTGCTTTGTTAGATTGTTTGTAGTGTTTTGTTAGATTGTTTGTAGTGTTTTGTTATATTGTTTGTAGTGTTTTGTTAGATTGCTTGCAGTGCTTTGTTAGATTATTTGTAGTGTTTTGTTAGATTGTTTGTAGCGTTTTGTTAGATTGTTTGTAGTGTTTTGTTATATTGTTTGTAGCGTTTTGTTAGATTGTTTGTAGCGTTTTGTTATATTGTTTGTAGCGTTTTGTTATATTGTTTGTAGCGTTTTGTTAGATTGCTTGCAGTGCTTTGTTAGATTGTTTGTAGCGTTTTGTTAGATTGCTTGCAGTGCTTTGTTAGATTGTTTGTAGCGTTTTGTTAGATGGCTTGCAGTGTTTTGTTAGATTGCTTGTAGTGTTTTGTTAGATTGTTTGTAGTGTTTTGTTAGACTGCTTGCAGTGTTTTGTTAGATTGCTTGCAATGCTTTGTTAGATTGCTTGTAGTGCTTTGTTAGATTGTTTGTAGTGTTTTGTTAGATTGCTTGCAGTGTTTTGTTAGATTGCTTGTAGTGTTTTGTTAGATTGTTTGTAGTGTTTTGTTAGACTGCTTGCAGTGTTTTGTTAGATTGCTTGCAATGCTTTGTTAGATTGTTTGTAGTGTTTTGTTAGATTGTTTGTAGTGTTTTGTTAGACTGCTTGCAGTGTTTTGTTAGATTGCTTGCAATGCTTTGTTATATTGTTTGTAGTGTTTTGTTAGATTGCTTGCAGTGTTTTGTTAGATTGCTTGTAGTGCTTTGTCAGATTGCTTGTAGTGTTTTGTTAGATTGTTTGTAGTGTTTTATTAGAATGTTTGTAGTGTTTTGTTAGATTGCTTGTAGTGCTTTGTTAGATTGTTTGTAGTGTTTTGTTAGATTGCTTGTAGTGTTTTGTTAGATTGTTTGTAGTGTTTTGTTAGACTGCTTGCAGTGTTTTGTTAGATTGCTTGCAATGCTTTGTTAGATTGTTTGTAGTGTTTTGTTAGATTGTTTGTAGCGTTTTGTTAGACTGCTTGCAGTGTTTTGTTAGATTGCTTGCAATGCTTTGTTATATTGTTTGTAGTGTTTTGTTAGATTGCTTGCAGTGTTTTGTTAGATTGCTTGTAGTGCTTTGTCAGATTGCTTGTAGTGCTTTGTTAGATTGTTTGTAGTGTTTTATTAGAATGTTTGTAGTGTTTTGTTAGATTGCTTGTAGTGCTTTGTTAGATTGTTTGTAGCGTTTTGTTAGATTGCTTGCAGTGCTTTGTTAGATTGCTTGCAGTGCTTTTTTGATTGTTTGTAGTGTTTTGTTAGATTGCTTGTAGTGCTTTGTTAGATTGTTTGTAGTGTTTTGTTAGATTGTTTGTAGCATTTTGTTAGATTGCTTGTAGTGCTTTGTTAGATTGTTTGTAGTGTTTTGTTAGATTGTTTGTTGTGTTTTGTTAGATTGCTTGCACTGCTTTGTTAGATTGCTTGAAGTGCTTTGTTAGATTGTTTGCACTGCTTTGTTAGATTGTTTGTAGTGTTTTGTTAGATTGCTTGCACTGCTTTGTTAGATTGTTTGTAGTGTTTTGTTAGATTGCTTGCAGTGTTTTGTTAGATTGTTTGTAGTGTTTTGTTAGATTGTTTGTTGTGTTTTGTTAGATTGCTTGCACTGCTTTGTTAGATTGCTTGAAGTGCTTTGTTAGATTGTTTGCACTGCTTTGTTAGATTGTTTGTAGTGTTTTGTTAGATTGCTTGCACTGCTTTGTTAGATTGTTTGTAGTGTTTTGTTAGATTGCTTGCAGTGTTTTGTTAGATTGTTTGTAGTGTTTTGTTAGATTGCTTGCAGTGTTTTGTTAGATTGCTTGCAGTGCTTTGTTAGATTGTTTGTAGTGTTTTGTTAGATTGCTTGCACTGCTTTGTTAGATTGTTTGTAGTGTTTTGTTAGATTGTTTGTAGTGTTTTGTTAGATTGCTTGCAGTGTTTTGTTAGATTGCTTGCAGTGCTTTGTTAGATTGTTTGTAGTGTTTTGTTAGATTGCTTGCAGTGTTTTGTTAGATTGCTTGCAGTGCTTTGTTAGATTGCTTGCAGTGTTTTGTTAGGTTGCTTGCACTGCTTTGTTAGGTTGCTTGCAGGTAATCACACACTTCTACCAGTTTTAAAGACCCTTCATCAATTGGATTGTTTTATTGCTCGTCTTGTTTCAGACTCATTTCATAAAAAACTTAACCCTAGGCTAGCACTAACGGTGGCCATTTGGGCCATAGGCCACATGACATTGGATTTGGCAAACAAAAGTTAATAATTTTAGCCAATTTAGCCAGTAGCATTTTCGTTGAAAAGGCTTGCAGAATACATGAGCGTTTGTTGTTGTCTTGATGCACATTTAAATAATTTGGCTAAAGCAATTTGTATTTTGCTAAACCAAAATTGGGGGTTTTAGCCAAAATGGCTAAACAGTTTACAACATCAAAGTTAGTCCATGAACCTATCTAGTATTGACTATGACATGTTAGTCTGTTTATGCAAATTTTTTCTTTAGTTTGGGTGAAAGCATCGGACAAACTAATAAATAATTTTTTACCAGGTCCAGTCAAAATTCAGCATAAAAATTATGCAGCTCTATGCTGTAGCAGAACGCTATTCACATTTTTGCAAGTTACTCGATCTAAGTCAATTCTTTCAAAGTATACACTCTTTTATTAAACCCACTTCGCTTATTACTTAAACTATTCACATGCTACAGATCAGAACATCAACAAACCTGATTCGCGATGGACTAAATGAAATGAAGAGGGAGTTTTAAATGCATGGCCCATAATTCGATTTCCTGCTTGCTTACTTGAATGCAACTACCTGCAACTCCGCATTGATTAATGAGTTTCGTCATCGTGAACTAAGTGCAGCGAAGCCGGCAGACCAAGGTGTTTCATAATGCCACCCATTGGACGTTTTATGGCACTTATTATCAATGATTCAGTGGGTCTGTGATGGTTTTGAAGCATCACGGCAAACATTGATTTGGTTGAAATATTATAAATGCTGATGGTCCAATAGAAAGTACTCATTCTCACAGAGGACAATAAATGAATGGAATAGATTATCTACATATTGTACGAATGCTAGCAGGATGAATATGTTTAAAAAAAAATTTACAAATATCTCAGAAGGTTAGATTACACATAGATGACAAATTGTTGGATTCTCAACAAGCCAATGGCTTCCTTGTCCACTTGCCATCTGGCCCTTTTGGATGACAATCTTGTTAAATCTGGTTAAATATGTACAACTAATGATATCTATGATTTTTATTGAGGAAAAGAAATATCAGAACATTTGATTTATTAGGGTTAATTTTTCTGTGATAATACACAATATCACAATTATTGCACACTGGCAAATGAATAGTGGCG
Organism: Lamellibrachia satsuma; assembly: GCA_033239005.1. Classification (NCBI taxonomy): domain Eukaryota; kingdom Metazoa; phylum Annelida; class Polychaeta; order Sabellida; family Siboglinidae; genus Lamellibrachia; species Lamellibrachia satsuma. The sequence goes on along the minus strand of BSQZ01000001.1, from coordinate 31,367,388 downwards.
TAACTTTGCATTCTTCTGATAATCAGAGGCTCATGTTAGGCTTACTGACCAAACTGATGCTTCTTTGTGGCCAAGAGTATTTTACTTGCCTCCTAGGAAGATGTCTCTTAGTGGTCTGATATTTGACAAGCCACCAGACAAATTGTTCTTGTTAGTTGTTCATAGAGAAATGACAGTTAGGTTGGCACCTTATAAATTTTACAACTTAATTTTGATTTGAATTATGAAATCTTTTTAATTAAAATAAAATACTTTAGATGTTGCCTACCAGCCACATGCTTCTGCTACAATTAGCTATAGATGGATGTGAGGTCACTTTTACCACACAAGCATCACCCCTAAATGCTGGTAATGACAAGCGAACTGAAACAGCACTCCCACTAATAGCTGTGACGGAAGCCATCGCTGTCCTCAAGAAAATCAAACAAATGGCAAGAATATAGCACTATAGTCCTTAGGCAGATATTTAAGTGAAAGCCGTAAGGACAGAAGTGGCTCACATTTCACAATGCAGATACGCAACATGCACAAATATGTGTTTACACACAATGACATGAAATCTTACTAACGAGACTGCTATGACTGGTGAATCAACTTTGTAGGAGTCTTTAGCTGGTGTATTATATGTATATTTAGAGGGTGTATTATATGTATAGTTAGAGGGTGCATTATATGTATATTTAGAGGGTGTATTATATGTATATTTAGAGGGTCTATTATATGTATATTTAGAGGGTATATTATATGTATATTTAGAGGGTATATTATATGTATATTTAGAGGGTGTATTATATGTATATTTAGAGGGTGCATTATATGTATATTTAGAGGGTGTATTATATGTATTGTCTTAAGAATGCAAAATTGTTAAGGGGGTCTAGGACGCATACTGAGCCATGCAGTGAGGCTCAGGCACCAACAAAGTATGCACTAGACTACACTTACCCTACCCTAGAAATTTGTCACTGTGCATTGATTGGAGTGTCATAGAACACAAATCTAAGCAATGGTGTGCACAAATGTCTTTCACTCCATGTGGTACATAAGGTATGCCTTATCAATATATCAAAAACTCTTTTTTATATATTTTTTTCACCAACTGCCCTAGCTGCTAACAGCCCTAGTGACCAACCGCCCTGGTTTCCAACTGCCCCAGTTATCAACCAATTGAGAGCAGCCACAGAAACAACATTGAAGAGCGCAGGTGAAGCACTAATTGACAATATCATCCACTGATGCACTCCCAACGTAGGCATAAATAAATAAATGTCACGTAAATGTACCTGGTGGCTCACAATGCTGCACAGGTATTTTTAGACTTCCAAGAATGTCAACAATTAGTACGGTTGTGCAACTGAAGAATGAGGCACTAATTACTGAGGGATGAGGCACTGCTGGGGGTGAGGCACTACTGAGGGGTGAAGCACTACTGGGGGTGAGACACTGTTGAAGGATGCAGCACTACTGAGGGATGAGGCACTACTGAAGGATGAGGGACTACTGAAGGATGAGGCACTACTCAAGATGAGGCACTATTCAGGATAAGGCACTATCAAGGAATGAGGCACTACTATGTAAAATTTTTAGATTGTGGTTACCTCAAAACAGGAATAGTGTTATCCAATGGAACACAGTTTTGTTGTTTCAAATTATAAATGTTATCATTTGGAAACAATAATTCTGACAATAATGTGTTTAGATGATTACTTAGACAGCCCTAATAATGTACATAGTGCATCAAGCATGTTTGCAGAGGGACTCATTCTGAATGTACAGCAGTCATTCGAAACTTTGTATATAAATTTATGACAGGTTTAAATACTGTACATCAAGCGGCGATGCAGGATAAAGCAACAATAAAGTCACTATATGTACATACTGACCTGGTGTAGACGTGCTGAATGTGTGTTTTATGTTCCATGCTTTTTATGTCATCTTGTTAACTGTTGTGTGTGTGACTATATGTATGTATGTATGTATGTATGTATCATTGTATGAGCATTTGGGTTACAATTAAAACAATTTAATGAATTGAAACAGATTTGAATGTTTACTCGTATGAAACATTCGTCTTCATATGCATAGATGTCTCATAACTCAATAACAAAGCAAAGCAAAGAACACAGCATATGAAGGAATTCTCAGAAAGTGTGTTCAGTGACAAAAATTTTCACAAAAAAAGAAAATGTATGAAATGCCAATTAACTGATTCTGTTGCATAGCAACAGGCAACAGTGCACCTAGAAATATCTATAAATGTAGGAAATTGAAAATGCCACGGTATAGGTCAACAGGTTCTACTTCATGCATTCATACATTTTCCCAGCGTAATATTTTACTGAACTGTAATATTCCATTGATGTTAAATCCTACAAATCTCCCAAATGTAAAGTTCTTCTGGAAACATCTAAGCACAATCTTAGAGACTGCTATGCATGATTGCACAGCTCTGTCATTTCACATTTCATTTCTGCACTTGCAAGGTCACAGTTAAAGTCACAGTGGCATGTCTAGACTGCCCTTCATTCTAGATGTGCCTTTTTATAGTTTCTCTGTGTTTTAGTTTGTCTAGTTAACTTTTTTAGCACAGTCTGAGCAAGTTTTAGGTTTTTTATTAGAGGCTGTCTTCAGTATTAAGATGATTACTTACTTAAGATTGATATGAGAGAACTCACCATGAATTGAAGATGCAAGAGTTAACAATTTTTTTATGTGTTTATAACTATGTCGTCACGATAAAATAATATTTTACCGTAACGATAAAGTTATAAACACATACAAAAATATGTTTGCTTTCAAGACTAATCTAGATATTAGAAAGTATGTTGTCTTTGCCTTGCCCTTCTCAGAATGTTGCAAAGGCTGGTTGTTCCCTTCTGGCTGCAAAAGATAATTAAACTTTCACTATTAATTAACCATCAGCAACTCTTGGGATGTACATTGCCGACTGCATGCAGCCGATTCTTCTTCACAAATCAAATTTCACTCGGTTATTAATACTCACTTCTGTATGAGTTTATCTCAGTTTTTAAAGGTACAATATCTGATTTATCATAAAATCATGTTATATGGTATAAAATATATGTGTATTTCCAAGATGTATTTTAATGGACCAAATGTTTTTGTTTTTATTTTACCTTTTAATGTTAATGTTTCTGCCCAAATATCATGTTTACAAGCTGCAATGATCGATATTCATCATCAGATAATATTAAAATTAAATGTTTTATTATGGTTCAATAAAACACGTTTGGCCAGCCAAGATGTTAAAACAGTTGTTTATACTATATAACATGGCTTTACAATAATAACAAACGGAAAAATAAAATTCATATCTCAAAATCAAAGGGGGGCCACGGCCCAACAGCCCCTAAATATGCCAGATGAAGACAAATGAAAGCAGCAAATAACAACAAAATATCACAATTACCCACTTCAACTAGCAAGCATCACAAACTATTTATCACACAAACATGTGCCCATTATTTATTAAAGCCCCGCAGAAAAACCGGTGCTTCATCTGATTGCCACACCCGCTGACCTTACGATGATCGATTAATTCATAAATTTGTAACGTTGCAAAACTATAACATGACAAGTTATTAATTAACAATGGCTGGCAACAACTTGCGTAAATTGCCTGCAATGAAGCTTATTAGAAGTGGCCATAATCTGTGAAATACAAACAAAGGCACAGCTGCCCTATTGATAATCAATAGCCCAAGCTCAAATAGATGGTTCTTGGACAAGTGGCTGTGTACACAATGTTGATGTTCACAAAGTTGGCACAATGCTTTACTGAATGCATGTCAGCTGCTCTTGCAATACAGAATCAGATCTGGAGCTGGACATGTATATATTATTACATATACCTATAACTGCATTTCTGGATGTATGTGTTGGCGTCTTGCAAGGTAATGGTTTGCACCGTGGAGGTTCTACATATCCATGTGGATAGTCTTTATAAATTAATCATGTACCGTTATTATAATATTTTATTTAACTGGTATTCAAATCAATATTTTTTTTACAATTTAAGACTTATCAAAATGTTTAAGTTATGTAATTCTTGGCCAAATATTATTGTAGTTCAACAAAAAGTAACAAATTGTCCAAACATTTGTTGTTTTGAGTTAACAATTATTTAAATATGCAGAGGTTGCAACAAACATTATTAATAAACTATCACTACGTCGATGTCGATGCCGTTTTTGGAGAATGATGGAGAGTGAACTAAAAGTGATGCACTTGAGCTGGGGCAAGGCTGCTAAGAAGGCTGCAGACCTACAAAACTGGAGAAGTCTTGTTTCCTCTGCCTGATGAGCAAGTAGTCAGGTAGACGATTAAGTACATAAATATGTCATACATTAGAAGCAACCTGTGGTTTTGCAAAAAAAACTCAGATGCCAAATAAGATCTCCCTTCACCATAATTTTATCTAATGTTATGCGTGCTCATGCAGTACAAACACAATGTTATGTATGTATACGTGTGCAAATAAAATTGTGTTATTCTTGAGACCACACAGCATCAATTGCTTATGTTCATTTAAACAACAAACCAAGAAAATCTCTTCCAAATTAAAACGTATGAAGAAATGATTCACTGTAATTTCTTTTCCCGCCTTCAATGCTGAAGAGTGCATGCCATGAACACATGCTGTTTGTCCTCTTGCAAACGTTCCGTTGGAATGCAAATATTCGTTTGTTTCGGTTTGAGCATGCGTGTGTACATCTGCATGTGCGTGCACACGTGAATGTATTTCAGCGTTGCAACTACGCCCAACGCTGCCCTGAGCCTCTGCCACATCAATAGTTAATAGCACGGTAACGCCAACAGCAAAACTGCTCCTCGTTAACAATGTAGATCTGTTTACGTAAAGATACCTTTGACTGCTCATGAGGGAAGACTGGGTCTCTCGATGGTCACTCCAGATGATGTGTCACATGACCAGGATCATGTGACACAAACGGGAGAAGGATGGAAAGCTCCTGGTCGATGCGTCAGTTCAGGGCAGGTTTTGTTCATTGGATGTTTATTGCGTCTTTGATTTTCCTCCAATGCCATACTGAAGAGTGACCAACAAGAGATTGTCTTCCTATACAAAACTGAAGAGTGACCAACAAGAGATTGTCTTCCTATACAAAACTGAAGAGTGACCAACAAGAGATTGTCTTCCTATACCAAACTGAAGAGTGACCAACAAGAGATTGTCTTCCTATACCATACTGAAGAGTGACCAACAAGAGATTGTCTTCCTATACAAAACTGAAGAGTGACCAACAAGATATTGTCTTCCTATACAAAACTGAAGAGTGCCAACAAGAGATCATCTTCCTATACCAAACTGAAGAGTGACCAACAAGATATTATCTTCCTATACCATACTGAAGATTGACCAACAGAGATTGTCTTCCTATACCAAATTGAAGAGTGACCAACAAGATATCATCTTCCTATACAAAACTGAAGAGTGACCAAGAAGAGATTGTCTTGCTATACCATGCTGAAGAGTGACCAACAGAGATTGTCTTCCTATACCATATTGAAGAGTGACCAACAAGAGATTGTCTTCCTATACCAAACTGAAGAGTGACCAACAAGAGATTATCTTCCTATACAAAACTGAAGAGTGACCAACAAGAGATTATCTTCCTATACCATACTGAAGAGTAACCAAGAAGAGATTGTCTTCCTATACCATACTGAAGAGTGACCAACAAGAGATTATCTTCCTATGCCATACTGAAGTGTGACCAACAAGAGATTGTCTTCCTATACCAAACTGAAGAGTGACCAACAAGAGATTATCTTCCTATACCATACTGAAGAGTGACCAACAAGAGATTGTTTTCCTATACCAAACTGGAAATTCACCAACAAGACATTGTCTTTCTATACCATACTAAAGACCAAGTCAGTCAGTCAAAATATACAAAATACACGTTTCTCGAGTAACCTATGCATGGGTAATCCTTTCCCTTTGTGAGATTAGAAAAGGAAGCCTTTTGTGTATTCTGCATCCACCCATGATTTCTAAGTTCCTTCAATAAAATGTTTTCACTTCCAGTTTTAGAATCATTTTGCAAAAAAAATCAAACCTATCTAGTATCCACTAAGACATTTGTACATTTGTATAAATGTGTTCTTTAGTTTTGATTAAACATCTGACAAAATATTTAATTATTTTTACAGGGTCTATTGAAAATTTTACAAAAAAGGGCAAAAGTGTTCAAGCTGTACATACTATGACTTATCATCTGTTCACACTTATGCAAGTTACTCGATCTAACAATCAAAGTTAATTCTATCGATTATTTTAACAAAAGTGTGCATTCTTTTATTAAACCGACTGCGTTAACTATTACAAACGCACAGGAGAAATCACATGGGAAGACCTAAATACGACAAACCTCGCTTAACTGCACACTGGATAGGCATATAATTTGGCTTATTGCATAAATTGTCCTACACCTATTCAATTTCCTCCGTGTCATAACGTTGTTTAGCCGCAGGAGTCTGGTAACTGTCTATCGTACGCTGATAAATAGAGCATGCCTTGAATAGAAACCTACTGTATGACACAATTCTTACAAAACAAAAACAAAAATATATGCCCCTACTATTAATTCTTGCTGTATTTTTATAAATAAAGGTACAGTCTTATAATTTTGTTTATCATAAAACCATGTTATATATCTATTCTAGTTGCCTAGTTGTTGTATATCTATTCTAGTTTCTTGACCAACCAAAGGTGTCCTAATGAACCACATAAAAAAAATTATCTGACCATTATCTGTTTATGAATATCAGCCTTGAAGTTCAGCAGGCAATGTAAACAAAATACTTGAGTAGAAACATTAAAATATAGATAATATAGATAACACAATTTATATAACACAACTGTGTAAAATGGTAAACAACTAAATACATGGTTTTAAGAATAAGACAAGATAATCAGTCTTTGTATCCTTTATAATGTGAAATAAGAGTTTAAAATCAAATCAATATGAACAATTTATTACATTATTACATGTGTACAAAAATCTACTGAATTCTAACTGTATGTTATGTTTGGGGTTAATCATTATCCAGTATAATATAGATCTTTTCATTGTATGAATGTCATAATATTGATCCTGTAATCAGAAATAAAATTTTCTGTCTTCCTTATATACAAACTTGTGTGCTAATATCTGTCTGTAATAATATCACGTTTCCCAGCATCAGCTGTATTCGTGCAGACATTTGCCATCTGATCAGACACGGATGATTGATGAAAGCTCATCATCACTGAATAATCAGCCGTTAGGACTGCAAAAGAAAATTGCTGTTTCTCGGAAGTGATTTCTCCGATCACGTTACATAAGAATGCACTGTGAAGATAACTGATGAATCTTTTCAAGGCCCGTGAATACCATACACTTTCCTAGCTTCCACTTAATTCAACCAAAACACATCAGGATTTCAAATAACACCAGTGTTGGGGCCAAAAATATGCTTTTGTGGACTAAATACAAATACAGTTCATTCTAAAATTTTAAATACAAATATGCTGTTTTAAAATTCAGATACAATTTACACTTGATCAAACGTAAATACAGATATGCCCTATTAAAATTTCAAATACACAGGGTTAAATTCAAATATCCTACATCAGAAGGGCCAAATATGCAATACAACCAATCCATCACATATATTCTATTCTTATAATAATATATGTTTTTATAGAGTATTATTAGTGAGTTAAATGGTGAAAAAGTGGGTTAGGTTATGTAGGTATGCACTGAACAATAATTGTCCAATATTTAAGATCTTAAAATGTGCATGTTCAAACAGGTCAAAAGTACCCCAAATACAAGTTGCTGCATTTGGCATCTACCTGACCAAATACACCAAATATGAAAATCAAAATACAAATACAGCTTCTAGAAAAATTCAAATACAAGTATGCCAAATCAGCAAAGTTAAATACAAATATGTATTTGAACCCAACTCTGAATCAAACTAGTATCAGAACAAGAACGGAATGTAAAATGTAACTGGCTGTTTGACTAACCACATATCCAAGACCACTGTTTTGAAAAACCAAAATATTAGAGAAAATGAAAACACTAAAGAAATCTCCTTAGATGGCCAAAGTTACATCACGGGTAAGGGGGTCAACCAACCAGTTTCTGGGAGCTGATAAGACATGATGATAACATCAAAGATGGGACAAGACTATAACTGGTCAAACAAGATAACATCAAAGATGTGACTGTAACTGATAAAATAAGATAACATCACAGATGGGACTACAACTGGTCAAATAAACATCACCAAACAATCACATATGGATATTTAATAAATAATGACTTCCTAGTGTTTGCAACACCAATCTTCAGACTTCACTAGAGATGCACCTTTTCGTAGTTCACTGAATGGCATGAACTCATTCACAGGAATTACATAAATAATTTATACTTTGGTCAAGAGAACGCCAACAAATACAACTGTTACGTCAAAGTTGATGGTTTCTATCAACAAAGAATTCAAGCCATCACGGTGCACGCCGGAGTGCTCTCATCCACTTGTTGCTCATCATGTTGTACTCCGAAGAAAAAGGGTTTCTACCTGTACATTTCATGTACATACCTGTATTATTTCAAGTACATCTCGTCAAGTTAATTAAAAAATACATTGTTTGTGTGTGTACACTGTGTATAAAAATGTGTGTACTATTATGTATACAAATGCGTGCGTGCAGGCACGCACGCACGCACGCACGCACACACGCACGCACGCACGCACGCACGCACGCACATTGTATATTAATTCCTTTTAGCACAACTATTGAAGTTAATTAACTTCAACGTTTCTTTGAATTAAATTTAATAGTTGTGTTAGAAAGAAAATCTATATTAATTTATTCTATCAACTAGAACACTTTCACATTTATATAATAATATACATTAATTACAATTTGTTGGTCACTCGTCCTACCTTGAGCGTCTCATACAGTCGAATGATGTTAGGATGTCGAAGTTGAGCAAGAATTGTTGCTTCACGATGCAGATTAGCTCGGATGTAGTCCTCCTTGATCTTGCGTGTGTCGATCACTTTTATAGCTACCTGTGTACATATAAAATAGGTTTACTTTTCACTGCTCATTTACATTAACATTTCATACAAAAACTGCATAGGAATTAATACAATATAATTAAATACTGACATTAACTATGCATGAAAGAACATTTATGCAGTAGTACTGGAGACATTGTGAAATCAAACATTCAGCAATTATTGATCAGTTTATGGTGCAGTTGTTGCGACAAAGGCCAGGAGGAATAACAAATCATTGCACACAGCCAAACATGTTTATCCACTTATTAAGTACATGTGACAACAGGTGAAAACTTTGTTAAAACTCCCCCCTCCTGACTTAGCCCATCATAAATCAAGTTGGTTGATGTTCAACATCTGCATTGTGTGAATAGTTCAAGTATTATGTATTATGCATTGTGTGAATAGTTCAAGTATTATGTATAATGCATTGTGTGAATAGTTCAAGTATTATGTATTATGCAGTGTATGAATAGTTCAAGTATTATGTATTACGCATTGTGTGAATAGTTCAAGTATTATGTATTATGCAGTATATGAATAGTTCAAGTATTATGTATTATGCAGTGTATGAATAGTTCAAGTATTATGTATTATGCATTGTGTGAATAGTTCAAGTATTATGTATTATGCAGTGTATGAATAATTCAAGTATTATGCGTAGTTGGCTTAAAGAATGAATGCATACTTTTACTAAAATCATCGAAAGAATTTATTTTGGTCATTAGATCGGGTAACCTGTGAAAGTGTGAACAGCTTTAGAGGCAGGGCCACCTTTGCATTTTTCTTTTTCACTGTTGACCAGACCAGGTCCAAAATAATTTATTAGTTTGCCAATGATCTCACCAAAACTAAATAACAAACAAGCGAGCGTGTCATAGTCAATACTAGGTAGGTTTTATTTTTCACAAAGTGAGTCTGAAACAAGGTGGGCAAAAATCTAATTGAGGAGGGACCTTTAAAATAAATAAACCAAAAAATTAGCCATCACCTTTGTTAATCTATCCAAACTGAAACCTTTCTGATTCCATATTCAAACAAACACAGACATCCACACTTATTCAGCTGACGCACCCATGAGCAGAACCTGACATTGTGAATTCACACAATTACATATTAACAGCTATGCCTATATGCCACATTATGCAATGCCACGCGAACACTACACCTGTATTGACATTGCAACAGAAACCAAACTGAGATACAGGTGATTGTGAAATATATTTGCTGACTGAGTCCACCTGCTGACATTTCAAAACTTGGACAATTTCATTTACCCCACATTACCTGTGGCTTTTAGAAGAGATGATAAAAGCTGTAGGTACCTTCTACCTGGTGTCTATGCCTTGGGAAATAAAAATATCCCACACAGAGGAGGGGATATGTGTGTTTACAGTCATATGTTCATGAATACAGTCAAACCTATCTTATTGGACCACTCAATGGATGGTAAAAATTACTTAATACAGGTGGTTTCTTAATATGGGTGGTTTCTTAATACGGATTGTACCTTAATACAGGTGGTACTACGGGAGGAGTTGACTGTGGTCGTTAATGACAGGTGGTCTCTTAATGCAGGTGGTCTCTTAATGCAGATGGTCTCTTAATACAGGTGGTCTCTCAATATAAGTTTACCTTAATACAGGTGGTACTACGGGATGAGTTGACTGGTCGTTAATGACAGGTGGTCTCTTAATGCAGGTGGTCACTGGAGCAGGTTTGATTATATAATATTATATCGACCATGAAAATTAGTAAGTGGAACAGGATTTGTGAAAACGTATGCCATTCACAATACAGAGATAAGAGTTTGTGTAAGCATTCTCAAGTACGCAGAGAAATATCTACAAAGGTGTGCAAGCAGGCAACATTTCATTTTGAGGACCGTTAGACTGTCCCAACTACACAGAACAGTGAAGAAAGAACGCCAGATAAGATGCTGATAGCTACCTAACACTGGTAATTGACTGCACTGTATCAAGAACCACGAATCATCTGCCAGCCCAGTGTACAGCAGAATCAACCATTGTTATGGCCACAGTGCAACGCACTGCTATTTTCTGCGAGTATCCATGACAACAGATTATTATTTCAGACAATGTTGGTAAGGGTGTACTGAAAATATGAAAAGTACAGCATATTTTATTAATTAACAAATTTGAAAATAAAAGCAATTTCTTTTATATGAATTTAATATATAGAATCTTGCTGGATGAAATGCTGTCAACCATAACAGGTTGAAACATTCGTGCAAACCTGCATGCACATTGCACACGTGTACACGCTTGCAAACTGATCTGTATTTGTATTTTCCTTAGTGATTTTTACTCAAGCAGCTAGCCGTATAGCGGTATCACAGAATGCTATCGTGGTAACTCATTGTCAAAAAACCAGAAGCACAAATGCTAATAAAGCATGTCAGTGAACATCAAATATAACGTTATCAGCTGCCTTCACTTGACGTTCTCCTGCGCTGCGTCATAAACATTTGTGCAACAGGAAGGCCAGAGACTGCAAGTGAATCTTGAAGGAGACATGAGAACACTCGGACAAAACAGCCACTTCCGAGCCAGCCACACATTCTCTCTCAACCTGATGGCTAGCCTACTTTGCTGTCCTACGATGGGACACCGGCAAGAATAGCTGCTCATGGCTGACTGCTGAATGTGATGATTATCTCTCATTTCAATGCAGATCAATAATGTAATGTTTCATTTGGTAGGGCCCATCAACTGAGCAGCTTATGCCATCGCCAAATCATGTCCTCGACTGGTGCAAATAGCCACCATCCTATCCTTCGTCCTGAAGTCACTCACTGGTGTGTTAATTAGTTCACTTCTTCATTACAAGTTTTGTCTTCATCCCAGACCAGAGAGTTAAACGCAGAAACGCTTCGCCATTTTAACGCACTTACTGATAAAGCCTGGGACTGGGCCGTAAAGACTATGCTATCTAAGTATTCTTGTGGCAGCAGGAAAACTTTTCTAAGAAACAATCACTGACTTAGATGTAGTGTAGATTATTTCATTTCTTTACTAGAAGTTTTTTCTTTGACCATCTAGGAGTTTTTATGGCTCTACATCATTTCGAAGGATATAGATACGCTTGAACGCATACAAAGGAGAGCAACTAAAATGATTCCAGAACTGAGAGACCTTAGTTATGAAGAACGCCTGAAAGAATGTGGTTTAACAACTCTAGAGACAAGGAGGTTAAGAGGAGATCAGATTAAAGTTTTTAAGATATTGAATGGGTATAAAAATATTGATAGAAATATGTTTTTCTCACTCAAGAAGGATAGCAGAACTAGAGGACATGAGGTAAAATTAGTAAAGGATCAATGTAGATTGGACATCAGGAAGCACTCGTTCTCAGAGGACAATAAATGAATGGAACAAATTGTCTACAAATTGTGTAACTGCTAGCAGCGTGAATATGTTTAGAGACAAGGTTGACACATATCTCAGGAGGGCGGGTTATAAGTAGATGAACATTGTTGGACTCTCGATAAGCCAATGGCTTCCTTGTCCACTTGCCATCTGGGCCTTTGGCTTGGATGGCAAATCTTGTTAAAATCTTGTTAAACATAGACAGTTTTCTACTAATCCACTGAACGAATGTGCAATGTTTTAAAATTAATGTCATCTCCCATTAGCTGACAAATAATAAATAAAAAAAATTACTTTGTATGGTACAAATCCAAAGTTGAACATTAACCAACAAATAATACACATGGGATTGATACAAACATATTTGTTATTATTATGTGTTTTAGACCGAAACGTTTGAGTTCTGAAACCAGTTGACCACATCATCAACTACTACCACATGTTCGCCTTCAGCGAGGAATCTCCGCGGTTCACTCAGTTTCCCATAAAGCAGCCAGTAGATCAACAACCTCAAAATACAACTGTGAAACTCTGCACTATCCATACGAGAGAAGAAGACTTCCGAGGCCATTCATTGGTACCAGAGTCACAACAGAGCCTAAGACAACAGCAAGGCATGTACAGTGATCCTTGTGATGAATAAGTGGATTAGGCACCTACATTTTGCCTTACATACAGCATAACTAGATGCAAGGAGCCCCAGGGCCAGGCAGTCACATCATTACGCCAAGCAGGAGAATGCAATAAGACCAAAGTGAATTAGAAGCAGCTTAACCACCAGCGATAGACAGCTCAATTAAAGATGACTCTTGTTGGATATGATGCAGGCCAAATACTATTTATTTATAATCATTTGTCTGGCACAAACGCTGGCAGGAATGTCTCATATCTCATCCACGTCTTACTGCAGCCGCAGCATTGAAGTGTAGGATATACATCTATAGTTCCTGGACTTGTCACAGCAACTTACGTAGGTGTATCACCTACAAGAACCAGTGTGTGTGTACTATGTATGAATGTTTACATATTCCATTACATACACTATTATATAATACAAAATACATATAGAATATATAGAATATATATATATATATATATATATAATATATATATATATATATATATATATATATATATATATATATATATATATATATATATATATATATATATATATATATATATATACATGGCATACGTGTGTGTGTATCAAACATATACACTGGACTCTGCTTGTGTCACAGGTCCCTCTTCAATTCGATTGTTTAATTTCAAATCCATTTTGTGAAAAATCAAACCTACATACTATCCACTACAACATGCTAGTACGTTTGTGCAACGGATGTAGTTTTGTATGAAATCATCAGACAAACTATTAAATTATTTAATATTTGGTCAAATATCAACTGAAGTGAAAATGGAAACACCGAAAACCCTTGGTGAAATTTCATAACTTTGCTATGTGATCGGCAAAGAGGATGGAAGTCACACTCATGATCGCCCTTGACCCCACAAAGCGTTTACCGTTTTGGTTAACCAATGTTTTGAGCCTTACCAGATCTAATGGCTATTGTCATTTCTTTTGATGATTTCAACAAAATGCTGTTTTTATTAAATCGTCTGCGGATATTATTTAAACTATTCACACACTACACATTTGGACATCAACAAACTGGATTCGTGACAGCCTAAATCAACTGAGGATGGAGTTTTAAATGAATCATCTGCTTAACAGAATCAGCTGCTTAGTACAATCAAATATATTGGCAGGGATGGAATCATTCCCTATTGACGCTGTATTAAAGAGATTCTGTTAAGAGGAGTCCACTATTTACCCAACATCTGCTTATGAAAACACATTTAAGAACTATCTACCATTTATTTACAAGCATTTAAAACAATAACCAGTCAAACGTGAGACAAGGATAACAACCTACTTAAGACAGTGAAACACTGTCTTTATTTGGCTATAAGCGACAGTGGAAGTCATAAAGTAGCAGAGATAGCCTGGCAGAGTGGCAGAGAGGGGAAGCATTAACGAGGGCAACGGGGCATTTATAAGACTATACCCATGTTAGAGGCACGCAGACATGACCGATACCGCAAGCAATGGGGACCTCTCTCCTGACCCTCGGATGTAAATACACGTAATTATGCAACTGGCATTGGCAAACAATTCTGCGACATTCATATGTGCCTCACTGTCCCGGGAGATGGGAGCGCTGTAAGATGATTACTGATGTGGCAGGCGAATAGGAAGCGATTAGAGCCAGGCACAATGCAACGCAATACTGGTCAAAGTCATCTCTGGTCACACTCACAGAACTCGGTCAACTTAAAACTGATCATTAGATCGGGTAACCAAAATGTGTACAAAGCATAATAAAGCAAGCATTTCATAGTGGATGCTAGGTAGGTATGATATTGCAAACTGATTATCTAATGAGATGGACAAAAGTCTAACGTTAACGTTAAGGAACTGCTACAGTTTATGATATATCTGACATTGGTCCAGATTTATTGTGAATGTTATCACAATGTGATATTGTGAGAATCCAATGCACTGGATAACAGATACAGGAGTGAATCCAATGCACTGGATAACAGATACAGGAGAGCAATGTGTAGGCAGAAAGCCTTGGGCTGTTGTGATCTGGTTGAGCAGAAATGAAGCAGTAAACATGTTTCTATTATCCACTGTTTATGTCAAATCAGATGGGATTCCTCAAGTCACCTGCCTTCTTACATTGTAATATTATAATGAACAGTGTAGACTAGATGTCAGAAAGTATTCATTGTCGGAGAGGACGATAAATGATTGGAACATATTACCTACTGTGTAAATGTTCGCAGCGTGAACTCCCATGACTCTTGGGACGAAAAAATATATAGCGAACTGATTATCAAATGAGATGGACAAAAGTCTAACTGACCGTTGAGGAACTGCTGCAGTTTATGATATATCTGACATTGGTCCAGATTTATTGTGAATGTTATCACAATGTGATATTGTGAGAATCCAATGCACTGGATAACAGATACAGGATTGAATCCAATGCACTGGATAACAGATACAGGAGAGCAATGTGTAGGCAGAAAGCCTTGGGCTGTTGTGATCTGGTTGAGCAGAGATGAATGCAGTAAACATGTTTCTATTATCCACTGTTTATGTCAAATCAGATGGGATTCCTCAAGTCACCTGCCTTCTTACATTGTAATATTATAATGAACAGTGTAGACTAGATGTCAGAAAGTATTCATTGTCGGAGAGGACGATAAATGATTGGAACATATTACCTACTGTGTAAATGTTCACAGCGTGAACTCCCACGACTCTTGGGACAAAAAAATATATATATTGTATATTGTGAATACATTATTATATTTAAAAACAAAACAGACAAACATATCAGAAGGGCAGGTTACACATAAACAATTGTTGGACTCTTGATAAACCATGTGCCATCAAGGATTGATGAGAAAAACTGACACATAATGTTTTACTGAACAATAATATGTTGATGATGTCAGCAGAAAATGAGTACAACCCTTTCTGGCAGAGCATCACATCATTTCATAAACATACCATTTCCTAACAGTATATGATGTTGGAAATATGTATCTTTTGGATGAGATATATATGGCTACTGCAAACATATAAATATGTGATTTTTTTGTATATGTATAACCTAAC
Organism: Lamellibrachia satsuma; assembly: GCA_033239005.1. NCBI lineage: Eukaryota > Metazoa > Annelida > Polychaeta > Sabellida > Siboglinidae > Lamellibrachia > Lamellibrachia satsuma. The sequence goes on along the minus strand of BSQZ01000001.1, from coordinate 31,351,200 downwards.
CTGTCAGGTACTCAAAACTTTACACGTAGGCAAAGTGAAAAATAAAAGGCAGTTATTTATTTAAACAGATTAAACTGTGGCAACAATAACAGGGGATATTTTACAGGCAACTCTACTGTTTATCTAATATATTTAATTTTTTAGGAATTATGCTGCATTAGCAGCAGGCTATAATGCATGGCCCTTAGAGCTGAGATAAATTTGTTCTCCTTCGACATTACTTAACAAGAAACACCGTTGATGAATATATATTCAAGAGGATTTGCGAAGCGCTGTTAGACATTCCAAACTTGTTTCATTAGTCTTTGTAACATGTGACTAATAATGAGCACCCTTGAATATTCTCACACCCTTCAGTTCCTTCCAATTAGTATTCTCAACAGCGATGTTGCGGAAGCGTGTAATTCCGATTTAGTTTTCTCGCCAAAAATAAAATCCCGAGATGGCACCGTAGCCGTGAAGAGTAGCAACGGCAGTGTTTTTAATCAACATACTATTCCTGGGAGGCGGCTCTGGGATCGCGATGTGAGCACGCCCGAGTGGGGCTTAATTCCGCTTCGCGTCAATGTCTAATGCAATCAAACAGCGCTTCACAATCGCTGCAGTCACTGTTCATCTGGAGGTGTCTCCCCAGTCACCATATGGAGACTGAGACATGCCGTAACAACAGATTGGGCCCAAGATTTTTAATGTGTGTCTGTGTGTCTGCATGTGTGCATGCGCACGTGTACACGTGTTCATGCATGCATTACATGCATGCATGTACCCATGCACGGACGCACACATGCACGCACTCACATACACCCACATACAGCTGCATGCTATTGGTATCATCACAACACAGTGAAATATCATTCACATTATTTCAGTCTATAGGCATGGGTAGATACAGCTTAGAATTTGGTGTTTTCATTCAGTCATTTCCTCGCTCACAGGGGGACATTAAAAGCAGTGGTTTGCAAAAAGAAGATTCTCTCTGCCCCAGGGTCCGTGCTTGGTAAAGTTACCCACCATTTAGGCTGGCCGGGAACTCAGCATGACCATATAAGCACTAACAGCCGTACAAAGTGGAAGACTAACTGCAATGCGCCTACTACTCGCCATCTCTAGGGTCAAAAACCCACATGAGAGGAGATCACTTAATGAAACCTTTGATTTATGTATAGGGTCCATGCAGTGTTAACTACAAGCATAATATTTATTCATCTCTCCACTGCTGGTGAATTGCAAGTCCTCGGAGGACTGACAGAGTGTAGTGACGCAGGCAGCGAGCCAGGCAATCTCCCTAGCAATCTGTGCCACCTCTCTCCACTGCCTAACGACAGTTACAATCAATGTTAAGGTCCCAGCGGTGCGAACTGGCCCAAGGAGAACTTGTCGATTCTTACACTTCCTACACATATTCACCTAAGGAACACTGTCATCGGTCATCCCCTCAACACTACATGTCAAGCCACCAGCACTGACCACACGGACGGTTTTTGCTCCCTAAGTCCCAGTGTTGTTAATATGTAATCAGTACCTAGGACTTTTGCTGTGCTTGATGTTGTAGCTGTCAAAGAGCATAAAGGGTTTCACTGATTAAAACTGCTTCTTCAACTGATTTAGCCTATTGCAAATCCGGTTCATTGGTGTCCAAATATGTAGTGTGTGAATAGTTTATGTAACATCTGCAGTCGATTTAATAAAAAGTGCCTATTTTTGTTCAAATCATTGAAAGAATTGACTTTAGTCATTAGATCTGGTAAGGGTCAAAATAGTGGATATCCAAAATGGTAAGCACTGTGTGGGTCATTGCTGATCATGGGCGTGACCTCAATCCTCTTGCCGATCACATGACAAAGTTACAAAATTTCACCAAGGAAGAAAATCATGATTTTTAAGCATTTAGATTATCAATTCAGTTAATGCTTGAACAAACGTTAACTAATTTAATAGTTTGTCTGATGATTTCACAAAAACTACATATAAAAGTTGCACAAATGAGCTAGCATGTTGCAGTGGATACTAGGTAGGTTTGATTTTTCGCAAAATTAATTTGAACTGAAATTACCCAGCAAAAAATTTTATTGATTAAGTACCTTTAACAGATACGCAGCTAGTTAGGGCTTCGTAGAATTAAAATACCCAAGTTTTCTTAATTGTTCTATCCAGGACAAAGTATGCATAAATTAACAATGTTATACTTTGTGCTTTAATCTTCATTGCTGTAGTTGGTATATTTACAATAAGAAATAAAATAAAATATAGAAGTTTGAAAGACCACTAAATCATCTGGTTAAAAACATATTACATTAATTTTCATCTTCAAAGGTGAATATTTGTTGGTGTGCTTTAATTGCAGCAAAGTGTTAAAAGCGTTAACATTGTTAAAAGCGCTAAAAGCAGAAAAAGCATAAAACTAGCATGCTTTAATTCATCGCCAAATCAGGTATTCTCAAAAATATAAAGAGGCACAAGTTCACAACATTAACACATTTTGTACAGATATTACTTTTAATCAATCATGTCCCATAAAACAGTCATTCAGTTAACCAATGAAAATCATTGTACCTTCCCTTGAAAGAGATATCCATATCAACGGCTTTGTCTGACAAGAACCAGTGAACAGATTTCTTAAAGCAAAATGTGCTAATATTTTTTTTAAAGTGCTAATAAATCACAGTGATTTTAACAGGGCAACAAGTACAAAAATGAGACACATTTTAAAGCAAATATCTTAATTTTGTAAAGGTGAATTTTTTGGCTGATCATACTTATGCAACAAAACCAGTACTGGAAACACTCAGATATCCACAGATGCAGTGCACCAAATAACCTGTTATACAAACAATTATGGAAGCAGACACACAGAAATCAAACAATCAATATGAAAATTGATGCTCCCATCAAGTCTGCATTGCACCACTCAGCAACACCGCATATAATAACGGTGTCAATGTGGTGCAGCAGGTTGGTGCGTTTCCTCCAAGTCAGCAGGATCATATCAATATCAACAGAATCATCCTCGTGAGCCAGCGGTAATATTACTAACTACCTCTGGCATATATCCTACACAATGTACAGAAGTGTTCCAAATAATTTGTACTTCATGGGGTGCGGTAGAACATCGGGCTCTCAATCGAGAGAACCTGGGTTCGAATCCCCTTGCCGCCGTTTCGAAACTGGCAATTTCATTCATCCCACGTTGCCACAGTTCACTCAGCTGTATTACTGAGTACCTGGCCACAGACAGAGGTGGATATCTGAACAAACAGTCTTCGTGCAATAATCAAGATGGCTTAGGAATGAACAGGTCTGCCAGGGGGTGAAGTGTAAAATGCTTTGAGCAGTCCCGAGGACTGGATACTGCGCTATATAAGAACATATCGTTACCTTTAGTCCGACATGATGTCTTGGTCGACACATTTCTCATAAATTAAAACTCATCATCTCATTGGTTAACACAGCAACTGAAAAATCAGCGTTTCAACAGGTAGATGCTGTCAGGGGTACTGATGTAGTCTGAAGCCCATGGCTTGGAATGGAGTGACATGTAAGCCTAGCATATAAGGTGCTTTCACGGTATAAATAGCTTGTTAAATGGGTGGGTTGTCTAATAATGAAACAACTTTCATCTGATAATGAAACAACTTTCCATCACAACATCAACAAACCTGATTCACGAAGGGCCCAATCAGTTGAGGAAGTTTTTAATATAGATTATTTAAACAGTATGCATACAATACAAATACAACTTCTCATACAGCAAGTTTTGGTTTCAGTTCATAAGTCCATGACTATTAAGCTTGCAATGGCACTGAATGCATACATGCTGTGCTCGGACAGTTGCTTACTAGACAGTTGCTAACCAAGGAAATGAAAAAGTAAAAAAATTTTTATTTCCTTTTAAAATGCAACAGCTCACCCTTAAAATTTCATTTTAAAATGCAACATGAGCTTCACAGAAAGTCCATTTGTCATCGCATTGGAATTAGAAATTATTGCTATGATCTGGAAATGTGATTTAAGTGAATATAATGGCTTCCCTAAACTGGTATAATGGTCTTGTGTGACCTATCTGCCAATGGTAGGAATGGCTTTGTTTGGATACTGGTGGCTGGCTGGCTGGCTGGCTGGTGGATTCAGCTGGCTCACCAGCTTCATTTAGGTGTAAAGCTTTTAATCAATTATATATATTATTATAACGATCAAAATAAAAAACTACATTTCATTTTACGGCATTATATCAATGCGAGCTTCACAAAAAGTCCATAAGGCATTGCTCTGAAAGTACAAATAGCCATCCTATTAAATACTACAACTTGAGGCTTTAGGAAATACAGATAATGATAATTAATCCACAAATTAATTAATAACAGTTGTAGTAGCAATGCTGATTACCGTGACGCCTAATGGACTTTCTGTGAAGCTGATATGTTTGCGTTTTTAAATGTTGATCGTCATGGTACTGGAAGTGTCCTTTTTTTAATTATACCACAGGATGTACATATATTTACCACAGAATATATAGGTCAATATACGAGAAGAAATTTGGTGGTCATTTTAATAGTAACAGAAACAGAAGGATCGTTGAATTAAGTTGTTTATACTGCCACTTATTTTACTTAGGGGAAGGGAAGTTACATTTTTACGTTAGTTCCCTCAATAAACCCTAGTTCTTTTTTGTACATCAAATAACACTAATACAGGACGAGTCAGATTTTTTATTTCCTTGGTGAGCAAGCAACTGTCCGGTGAGCAACTGTCCAGTGAGCAACTGTCTGGTGAGCAACTGTCCAGTGAGCAACTGTCCGGTGAGCAACTGTCCGGTGAGCAACTGTCCGGTGAGCAACTGTCAGGTGAGCAACTGTTTGGAGAGCAACTGTCCGGTGAGCAACTGTCCGGTGAGCAACTGTCTGGTGAGCAACTGTCAGGTGAGCAACTGTCTGGAGAGCAACTGTCCGGTGAGCAACTGTCCGGTGAGCAACTGTCCGGTGAGCAACTGTCCAGTGAGCAACTGTCCGGTGAGCAACTGTCTGGTGAGCAACTGTCAGGTGAGCAACTGTCTGGAGAGCAACTGTCCGGTGAGCAACTGTCCGGTGAGCAACTGTCAGGTGAGCAACTGTCAGGTGAGCAACTGTCCAGTAAGCAACTGTCCAGTGAGCAACTGTCCAGTGAGCAACTGTCTGTCCACCAAACAGACACACAAACAAGTTTTAACCCGTATCTAACCACAAGAAAACCACACAATTCACCTTAATTTTATACAAACACAGCCACTGACATTACCATGTGAATCTTTACTGTTGGACTTGCCACACACCTTCCTTTATTCAAGCACCACGCTGCCGCGGCTAATATGTGGTATCACAAATTAAACATCAAACGTCTCAAATGAAACCCACCGAAACGTGACATCCTATTCTAAAGCCCTAAAGAAAACCGTCACATAAGACGTATTTAACATCCTACTCAATTGGCACACAGCAAACAAGTTACCCCAAATAGCCATTACCACAATCAGTCTCTGTAAAGCAGTCAGGCAGCAAAGATTAAAGGGACAAACTACTGCAATAATGCAAACATGCAAAGCCTTTTATTAAACACTTCTGGGGTCAACATTGTTTTTCATTTAGACAAGCTAGGGTGACTAAATATATGGATTTCGACAGGTATTCTGTGAACCTGTCACATACATCAAAGTTGTGTGGGCAAACAGGTGTAAACAGGTGGGGTCATACAAACACACCTGAACTAATTTGTGGTCTGTTCAAAGAATATGTCTTACTTTAATTCTGGTCATTAACATTCTACTGAATGGAAAGATTAAAGGCAAACGGCATTATTCATCAGCTGAATAGATCTTCTTGTACGTTCCCATAGTCCTCAACACATGACGTTTAATTTTTCTATAAGTAATTATTAAGTCTACTGAGCGTCCTTCCTCCAGTAATTACAGATTCTATCACCAATCCAGTCTTGTGACTCATCTGTCAAATGGCACAACCAGTAAGCCTCAAACTATAAAACTAAATAAATGGTTTCTATCATAAATCCTTGTGTCATTATGAATAGTCATCTGTTCCAACTTTCAGAACACTTCTACAGGAACTGCTAGCCTGATGTGATAAATCCAACATCCTCTCAGCACACTAGTGTCACCAATACAGACTGACCAGAACATGCATTGTTGGGGTATTACATCCTCGTCGCCTGGGGTCTCTGACTACATCAGTACCCCTAGCAGATCTACCCTCGCCACCAGGGGTCTCTGACTACATCAGTACCCCTGGCAGATCTACCCTCGCCACCAGGGGTCTCTGACTACATCAGTACCTTTGGCAGATCTACCCTCGCAACCAGGGGCCTCTGACTACATCAGTACCCCTGGCAGATGTACCCTCACCACCAGGGGCCTCTGACTACATCAGTACCCCTGGCAGATCTACCCTCACCACCAGGGGCCTCTGACTACGTCAGTACCCCTAGCAGATCTACCCTCACCACCAGGGGCCTCTGACTACGTCAGTACCCCTGGCAGATCGACCTCTTGAAACGCTGATTTATCAGTTGCTGTGTTAACAAATAATATTGCTAGCTGGAATCTACGAGGCTCACACATGGGAACTTAATGTTTAGTAGTTGTGGACCTGTTGGACCTGCGACGACACTGTTCTGGGATGTTTGCTTTCAATGGTAGGAATTTATAGAAAAAGTTTAGGTGCAGGCATGACTCAGCCGTCTAGTTCCCAGAAACACATCGACCAAGACAGCAAGTTGGGCAAAGTACGAATGATTTGGGGCACTTACGTACAGTGTGTAGGATATATACCAGCGATAGCAGTAACATTACGCTGACTCGCGAGGATGGCGTGCTGTAATATGTCCAAAATCCTGTGTAGACTATTATGCTACCATTACAGACTGATAATAATAATACATTTGTTTATATAGCACTCATACAAACAATTGTTATGGGGTGCTGTAAATGGTGTTTGCATAAAATCAGTCATGGATAAAAAGTTTGCATAAAATAATGTTAACTATTTGCAATTATTTAATTAATAGTAGTTATGTAGATAACATTAAGGACTACAGGACACCCAGGTAAGAACAAATACATACTCCCCCCACCCAGTCAAACATGATGTCAACAGCCTAAGTGATGTTGACAGAAGCCATCTATTCAAGTCATTAATAATAGCATCAATTATGCAGTGTGTCCAACCTCTGGATTTCCTCTCCCAAATGATTGCCTAATCTCAGCCTGGGAGTCTTGGGCTCTTAAAGAATGATCTTACCTTACCACATTATAATTATCTACCGGAAATTGCTGGCATTGTTTTCTTACTTGGAGATCTGTATCAATTTCTTTGTAGATCTGCCCATAGGTCAGTGCAGTTGATTCTTCCCAGAAAACATTTCCAAATGTATAGCGTATATGGAGAATAAAGTGGTTGTGTTTATTTCGTAGTAATCGAGAGCCACTCCCGAGTACTGTGAAATGCTGCAAACTATAATGGTTCAGTCACACATCAAGGCATAACATGCTTGCTAAGGATGAGTGAGTGAGTAAGTGAGTGAGTGAGTGAGTGAGTGAGTGAGTGAGTGAGTGAGTGAGTGAGTGAGTGAGTGAGTGAGTGAGTGAACTTCTTAATGGATTACATTCAAATGTTTAAAAAAATAATATCCTAGTCGACTTTGGCCTACATATCTAGCTTAGTTGAGAAGTTGTTAAAAACATGTAATTGCACATATCAGTTAGGAAGTAATTGCATGTATCATCTTTTCTACACAATAATACTCTGCACTAAAGACTGATCTCAAATGTGTTGTCACAAACACTGACCAAGACAAGTCAATAGTACAGTATTGTTCTATGACCAGCTGAAACAGTCATGAATAGCAAGATGTGACAATATGGATACAGGATCAGAGCACCCTAATGGGATGTATAAGTGGGAGCAATCAATAGAAGTTGATGTAGCAAACGGCAGATGTAGCTTCAGTGTGGATAAAAACAACTAGTTTGATATGCTAGTTTCAAACAAACTGTCATTGAATGTGACAAAAGAATACTTCTTCTAGATTATATATTCAAACAAAAACAATGACGAGTCAGGGAGGAGACATCTAATATAAGAATCAGGGAGGAGATATCTACTATAAGAATCAGGAGGAGATATCTAATAATAATATAAGAATCAGGGAGGAGATATCTAATATATTTGAACAAGTATATAAAACTAAGTCTATTTCCTACAATGATATAAGATGGCAAGGAACCCAACATGCTTTATTTTTTTTATAAAACACTGAAGTCATTGTTCAGGACATCTGTCACAAAAACATATAGGTAAAAATACCATGGTTTCATAAATAAAGCTTTCAATTTGGAGATTCCCACTGGAAATTGCCAGGATATGCCTTTAGGGTTAGTTAACCTCTTTTGGAGACTGGGTGTTAGCAATGATCAATGAGACACAGGGGCAAGTCTAATGGTTATTTAGCCATCAATTTCCAGTATCCTAGAAAGAACACTAATAAAAGAACTTGTAATGCAAACCACCAGTGACATGGACCCCAAAACGCGGCCTTCTTAGGTTCACCTACACATCAATGTCTATGACAACTTTGTTAAGCCAGTAGGCCTACTAGAAATATAAAGTAAAATTTTCAATATACAACGACCACCCAGCCATTTTACGACACACTGTATGACTGATCCTACAAAAAACTTCCATGCTGAAACGACGCCATTACAAAACGTCTACACTATAATGCCATTCTCCAAAGCATCCTACACTAAGCAAGAGATTATTAGGTAGTGTAAAAGTGGCAGCAAAAAGGCCTGCTTATGCTGCACAGGTCACTTAAGAAAAGCCGACTAGCTGCAGAATGAGGATAGGGAGACAGACATTCTGAGCGAACACCACTGCGCCATACATCTCTTGGGATAACACAGCTTGGCCTCAGGCTCTATGTAGACATGCAGTGCTCAAGCTTAGTGGAGCTGGATTAATAGTCAGTCATTCGATGTGTGTGTGACTGGAGCCCAGGCACCAGGCATGACAGGTTCTGTGCAATGGGCTGTGACCCAGCTGCATGTGCGGCCATGCATGACCAGTGACAAAAACATAATATAATATGCAGGTGGAGCGGATAAATATACCTACTTATTGTTGTCACATGTAATGGATCAAGCTCAAGCATTATGTACCAAAAAAGGTACATAATGCCTTAATATATTTAATATAATTTTTTATTCATTGCCAGTGCCATCTTTTTTGAGATTCCTATGCATGTGCCATGCAATGTTTAAATCCTGCCTCAGGAACTTCAACCTTTGCTTGTTGACACCATTCTGTTTATCACACCAGTACGTGCATGCATGCATGCATGGATGCACATTTATAAGTTATGTTACTACCAGTTAACCAGACTTATCATGAGAACATGACAATTTTTTAACATTTGTTCAGTATTAAAGCTTACCTTACCTTATCTTGTTACCTTAATGACAAACAATGTTATAAGAACACACAGGAAGTGCATATGCACGCATACTCGTATCTGATGCAAAATATCATGAATACATACAAAATACCATGAATACATACAAAATACCATGAATACACATAAAATCCTATGCATACATACAAAATACAATGCATACATACAAAATCTCATGCATACATACAAAATACCATGCATACATACAAAATACCATGCATACATTCAAAACAGCCTGTCAGGTGGAAGACAGTAAATTGCCTTGTTTGGTGTTTTCGCAGATCACATTGCTGATAAATGATTGCAATATCCAACATCATATGTCACCGGCTCAAGGGCTGCTGTAGAAAATGGCATTTGTTATTCACCTGGCTAGCAGCAGTACATCTCATTTGTTCTCTAGTCTTCTACAAAGGGGACACATAAAAATGTTGTGTATCATCTGATGTTCTATGTTCTCTCAAATTTGTTTTGCTTATGAAACTACAAAACAATTCATTTATTAAAAATAATCAACTGGAAGTACTGGACACTTAACATGAACTCTAGATTCAAACAATCTCTGATTATCTGATACATGTCTACTTCGTGATTATTCATCTAGATTCCTATGTCACACTATCTCAGCATAAAAAAAATAAATAAATACTGTAGCCACACAGTCCACAATCCACGGTTCACACTCCACATCCCAGTCCACACTCCGCCCATCACTCCACATTGCACACTCCACCATCCACACTCTACATTCCACACTACATAGTCCACACCACACAGTCCACATTCTAGTCTATGTTCCAGTCCACACCAGGCCTGGGGTAATAGTAATATGTAATAGTAATGATTACAATTGTTCAAGTAATAGTAATAGATGGAACAGAACGCAATGTAACAGTAATGGTAATAGAAAGCAAAGTAATAGCAATTGAGCTATTACTTTGCTATTACAATTGAACATTTCAATCATACCAAAATTCAGTTTCATTTAAAATAATCAAACCAAAAAATTCTGTATTTTGACATAATGGAATTTGGACAAGTATCATGGTCAGTCGTTCACATGCAGTTTTATTTATTTTCCAACAGTGGTGATAAAATGGTTAAGTGTCTTAATCATGACAGTCAATGAGCTTTAGCACTATTAGCAGGATACCCTGTGACAGTGTGACTGCTGCATTGCTAACTGTTCATTTGAAGACAAGTCCACCAGGCCAGGGTTGAAAAAATCCTGATTTTTATTTTTAAAAATCCGATTTTTTTATCTAAATCGGATTTATTTGATTGTTTTATTTTTATTATTTATTTGATTTTTTTTTAAAATCTGGTATATAGATATTTATATAGATGTTTAAATTTGCAAACTCTTTCAAACATGTTATATTCAAATCGATTTGGGTTCTTGTCTTAACAGAGAGTACATGATTTTTGCTTATATAAAGACATTAGACAATGTCCACAAGGCTTCACCCCCTGTAGTTGCATAATCTGTCTTGGAAAGGAAAGCATGCTGTGTGTCTGTGGCTGTAGCAGTGGTAATATATCATTTGCCTATAAGGTGGATTAACACCTGTTCAGGGCTCTGTGTACTCTAAGGGTCTCTAACCAGAATACAAACTGGTACAGTATTAAACAACTGAGTCAACATACTGAATTGGTAACAACTGCCACAAGCTCTAGGTGGACTTTAACTCAGGGCTTCTGTGTTGAAAAGATACTTCCTATGGAAGACAAGTTTGTGTGGCTTCACTGCATTCAGAAAGGGAATAGCTCAAACATACACAGGGTTGTTTGATTTAAATCATTTGATTTAAATCATTCATTTAAATCATGATTTAAATCGCTCCAAAAAAATTAAAAAAATCATTGATTTATGATTTTTTATTTTTTTTACTTCGGTTTTTTTAATCGCTGATTTATATGAATTTAACACAAATAATTGTTTACAAGCATTGAGTTGAGATCAACAAAGTTTTGTGTGTTTTTTAATACAAGAGCACAAAGTGTGCACACTTGTGTAGCTGTATTGACACCAGATAGCCTGATAGTAAAATGTTTTATGACATTGTGTATACCAGATTTAAAAAAAATCAAATAAATAAAAACATCCGATTTAAATAAAAAAATCCGATTTAAAAAAATTGTTTTAATCATGATTTTTTTCAACCCTGAACATACACAATGTCATAAAATATTTGACTATCAGGCTATCTGGTGACAATACAGCTACACAAGTGTGCACACTTTGTGTTTTGTATTAAAAACATACAAACTTTGTTGATCTCAATGCTTGTAAACAAATATTTGTGTTAAATTCATATAAATCAGCGATTAAAAAAAACGGAAGTAAAAAAAATCATAAATGAATTATTTTTTTTTTTATTAATTTAAATCATGATTTAAATCAATGATTTAAATCAAACAACCCTGCACCAGGCATCTATCCTTTTCACACAAGCCTATTCATTCATTCACTGAAGCAGGATAAGGGTTCCGGGCTTCCAGTCTTTAACATCTGAATCAATCAATCAATCATTGCCATCTCCCAACCCTAGCTGCCAGCCTGCCATGCTAGGTAATGTTTGAACAAAATTCAAGGACTTATACCAACTTTTCTGAGTTTCCATCAGTTGGTAGCTAGCTTGCACACTATTGTCCAAAAGTGTGAAAAACATCCTATCCTTGAGCCGATAATTAACTGTCCACCAAGAAGCAGCCGAGCAGTATGGGTCTACTATGGGATAATCAGACTGTGTTATGTGACAGGGACATTGCTTTTTTGTTTCATTCCAATGAATATATGAAACTTCTACATCCGACTGGAATTATGTGAGGTTAATTTAATTTGGAAATTTATGAGTGAATTGTAATTTAATTAATTATACACTCATGAGTTAATATGAAGTGATTATGCATGTAAAATGTTTAATCAAAAGAAAATTGTTCTGATGGAAAATGTAACAGTAACAGTAATAGCTTGAAATGTAATAGTAATAGTAATATATTACATTGCCTTCAGTGTGTAATAGTAATAGAAAGGAAACTAAGTAATAGTAATTTATTACATTGCAATTTAACAGACCCCAGGTCTGGTCCACATTCCACAGTCCACTCACCAGTAATAGTATAGTAACAAGAAACTTTTTCACAAAAGTGAACACACAAGGGATGGGGAAATGCCAGCAATTGCCTGCAGAACTAACTACAGGAAGAGCTTGACCTGGCCAGGGCTTTGATTAATGGTGTTCCTGTAAACCAGTTTGTCTTGCTTGCTCTTCATCACATCAATTCACTCACTGCTGTCCCTTTGAGCGCTTCGGGCCCGAGGCTTCCCAGTTCATCAGCTTGAGTTGTCTGCCCGGGCGTGCTATCCATGCCGTATCACCACAATGCAGCTGGCCCAGTGGTGAGAAACATTCACCTTGTCCCCCAAGAGGACTTGTTCATCTGACCAGACAGACAGCACTTGACATGCACCGTACAGCAAGACAGTCCAGTCAGATGTACAGTATTCTTGCTGCAAAGTACACGGTCTGAGGTCAAGCACGCCATAAGATCACCGTTATAACACACAGGAGAGTGCAGAATTATACATATATTATCTATTTCTCATGCCAGATCAGTATATGATGCACACAGGGACTGTTTAACAGAACATCATATTTACTAGAAAAAACTCCCATCTTCTGGATGGGATAACTTGGTAGTTCGTAAGTGAAAGTGACTGACTGTCACGATAACAATATTTACAATATTTCAGGACATACAACATTACCACAGAAATATCCACCAGTCTTGGTACTTGGTACTGCCAGTCAATATCTTGATGGCTTCTTGGAATCCAACTCTTGAACTTGCGACGTAATTATAGTTATAGTAGCATCTAGCGACAGTTTGCAGAACTTGGAGCAATCATAGAAACTACATATGATGTTGCAAACAATTATATGTAATAACTACAAAGGGTAATTTGATTGTTCGTAAAAAGGGTATCAGTGGGTGAATTTCACTGTGAATTTTAATGATGTTTGTTTGCATATAAAGTGCAATTAAATTTTTTTTCTGTAAATTAAACAGATCCAAACCACGTGCAGGCCAACATGGACTATGACTTGTGGGGGCTAAGGGCCCAACAGAAGATTATTGGGCCCGCAACCATTATATCAGTAAGGCTTTTTACTTTTGCTTAATTGGTTTACAGACTTTTCTAACACAAAAACAGGTAAGTCAATCAGAAAACAATAGCACCATATTGGCCAAATGTATTCCACAAAATGACATTCATACTTCATGCATTCATTCAATCATTCCACATCATTCAACATAAAAAACAAATTCTTTTAACATAACATACATATATTTGCGCACTTTTGCGGTCCAAACAGCTCCAATGAGTGTATCTGTGGTGAGCGATAATATAAGTCGCAGACGCTCACTGCAGAAGACGCTGATGCAACACTGCGCTACTATCCCAACAGAAATATTGGGTCAGCAGATCCATTAACCAACCAATAACAAATAAAAGGCCAAAGTACAGTTCTTATTGGAAGGGTAAACAGTGAAAGATGGACAATAACTACTTCTAAAAAGGTGTATCTAGCTGACCAGGGCAAGCAGGCAGACAAAACGAAACCTGGGAACATATCGGATGAAAACCCTGAGGTAATCAAGGACTCTAGGTAGCATATATTGCGTGTCTTGAAATACAGCAACAAACTGGCATCTTATTACAGTTAATAACACAAAAAGGCAAGGCAATAACAATCTAGCTTCTGAGGCTTGGTCAATGATGCAACAACCTTTTAAAATTTGACTTCGGAAACGGATTCAGAATTGCATGAGGCAATGTGTTGTATGAAACACAAGGTTGATAAGACGCCCTAAAACTATTCCTAATTGCATTACAATAGTCCATCTAGAACACGTTGATTTTTTACTTAACTGGTTTTCAATTGGTTTTATCTGCAAATCTCATGGCCTCTTAGGATTAATGAGCAACCCCACAGAACCACAACGCCAGGTACTTCACTTTATTTGCAGCAAGACTAAAAAGTTTAGACATTAACTAGGCAAACATCTACAAATTCTCATGGAAATTTATAATGTTTACATTCAATTCGAGTAAACACTTGCTACAATCAGTCTCAATAACATTTTATTAATTAAAATCTGTAAAAAATTATTTCTAGGTTTTTGCAAAAACAGAGATATACAAAAATAATCGGATCATTCTGCTGGGAATTAATTTTATAAATTTCTCAAAAACACACACATCAACATTCTTGAAATTAATCATTAACATAGGTGCAATAAATAATAACCAATATACAGATAGCTATCACTAAACTAATCTGTAATCATAATTATGTACTTCAGCAATACCAACAATGACACTGTCCTCTTTCAATAAAAATCAACCTGGCAAATGAACGCAGCCATACCACAGTGCCCAGTTATATTAAGTACAGTGAAAAGAAAACTAAATCTCTGACCACATCGAGAATGGTGGTCTCTAACAGGCGCACAGACAGGTATGTTAATTACTCAAACGTGGTCCCATTACGAAGACTTCAGGTGAACTGGCAGGAAATTGGTCAGCGTGCAGCAAAGTCGAGTAACGCGAGCGGACTCTGGCAAACATGCAATGTGCGGCCACTGTGTCTGCATCTCAAAAGAGAAACAAATACATAATGTATCTGGCGCGTTGGTTCCTGGGTCCCCCGGCCATAGGCTGCATGCAGCAAGACATGTGTGAGAACAATGCCGCAGTTTCCCATGAGGTTGGGGAAAGCATGACAATTGACCCTTACAATATCACATCTGCGTTCCACCCTAAATTGCTTTTCACTGCAGTTCCATGAAAAGAAAACAACTCGCTTATGCATTGCCTTGGGTGGGAGTAAGATCACTGTAGCATGGGTGTACCTAGAGATGTATGTAGTTACATCCAGTGACTGAATGGTAAGATATGAAATATACCGATATTTGCATCAAAATCATATGTTGATGGCTACAGGGGTGAAAGTTAGGGTTTAAACCCATTGTACCCAGTTGCACTCAGCCATGCAGTCAATTCACAATAGCAGAAATGTGTTTAGGAATTTCTTTATAAATAGTCAAAGCACCCAAGTCAAATGTACTTTGGATGAAAGATCGGTGTAGTAGAATAAATATAATACAGGTCTAAGGATAGGATATTAATTAAGAGAAGACTAAATATAATGATTACGAAGATAATTATTAATAAAATATCTTATTCACATTTAAAGAAGTTAGAAGATGCTATGAAGTAACACTAGTAAAAGAACAGCGTAAAATGCAATATAAGGACTAACTTTCTCAGTCTACAATATATGTGATTAGATAAATTACCTGTTGCATAAATGTTAGTTGCATGAATAAATAAACGGATTACAGGACTCTGTCTACCAATTGCTTCCTCCACATAACAATGTTCATTTGAATAGCAATTTGTATTGTTATAAAAATCTAAATCTAAGGAAGCCTCTCTTGTAGTTAGTACCTAATTGGTTAAAACTATTTAATTTGAAAGCGATACAATCATATAAGCCCTATTTATTATACAATATTGGGCAGTGACCATGATTGTCCTTTTAAAACTAATATTATATTATCTCAGTATCTTACGCCATGTCAAACAATCTATTATATTATATGATATACCCCCCTCCCAAACACAAGTTAGACAAGACGAAGAACCCTTAGGAGCTTTGTAAATTACAAAAAAAATTCCAATGATCTAATAAATTGTTGGATAAGATTGACCCCCCCCACCCACCGACACCCCCATACAAAAATTAAGGAAACTGGAAAATGTGAGGCACTGTACACAAATTACCAAAGCAGTGAACAGAAAGCAGGTCGCAAAATTTCAAGCAGATAAAAAACTCTCTAAACATACACCTTTTTCTGATAATCCAATGTATCCTTGAGTCACCCTCCCACATCTGATACTTTTGATAACTGGATTTTTTTCATTTATAAACCCTTATGGGGTGAACAACTAACCCATTGCTATGAATAAGATCATAATTCGCTAAAATAATTTGTAAAAATATGTTTTCATTTGCAGATGCTAAAATTATAAACAGTGACATTATTATATTATAAATGTTTGAGTGCACCCGACACGATCGACGGGGCATGTCATACTACTGTAGCAATACTAGTATGTATTTATATATAATTGTTCGATCATATCATTATTCCAGCACTGTAATATATTGTAATGCTTGACTGACGTGAAAACCACAGATGACTTGTTAATGGGTGTTGACAATAAACTGCTGGGTTGGGGTGTACACGAACTGCGTAATCATGCAGGGTAACAAACATGTCCATGATTCATGAACAATTGTTCTGAATCGTAGCAACGGTCGGTTGCGTCCGCCACAACTAATTGCGAAGTTCCTTCCTCGACAAACGTACACTTAAATGTGCCGTAAAACGCAATCGCAATAACACGAAAACGCATTCTTTGCATCCATCGTACGTAACACCCAAAAAAAGAATTAATTGAAACGACTCGTTGACAGAGAAAATAGGCAGACGCGCCATGTTGAATGCGGGCCACTCTTACCTTTATGTGCGTCATGTCGTGCGTAGCCAGCTCAACCCGCGCAAAATTCCCCTTTCCCAGGCTAACGTCGTCCATCACGTAGCGTCCAAGGTAGCGGATTTTTTTGCCCATGTCTCTGGACACTAGCTACCGGCGTGAAGGCAGGGGGCGGGTCGCCCCAGTCATAGGGCGGCGTGCGTAATCCGGATGGGCACCGTTATTTCGACATGCTTGGCTGGACACGCTAGGTCCTTGGTAGCAGCGGTGGCGGCGTTTTTCCCCGACCGGGTGCCGTCTCGCCGCCGAGACATCGTAATGTTTACACCGATAACACAAACGACACACACACGGGCCCAGCGCACTGCCGCATCCGACGCGTTCCGTGCTGGCGTCGGCGTTGCGCCGTCAGATAATCGCCGGCGTAAATCCGAGCAGGCGCGGGAAGTCAAGACGCGCGCTATTCCCTAATTACCGACGAGCAGACGACATTCGAAAAACGAGCGGCGCAGGGCGAGCAAGTGAAAGTAAACGGCGTCCCGACAACAAACAGACCGACGATGCCGTGGCGTCGTCCACGTTAATCAGCGACGGAAAGAATCGGCGCAGTCAGAGAAACAACGCTGTTTTGACGGCCGCGGCGTCGGAAGTCGAGAACGATCTTCGCCAGCCGACTCCATCAGAGCTGGTTCATTCTCGCACCATCGCACCAGCCGGCGCATCGCAGCGCGGCAAATCCGTCGTCGACCGAATTGAACAATGGAGTCGCGAAAATGTCGTCTGCTGGCCGCGCAGCGTCAAACGTTACAAATACTAATCATCGCCGTTCGCATTAGCGCCGACTTATTGTCACTCGGCACTCGTTTAACATCGATTACAAACGGTCACTGCTGCGCGCCCTCCCCTCGTACACTACCAGTCGCTACATAATTCAGGGCATATTAATTATTTACCAGAAGTTTTCTACACACGTTCGATTAGAAAGTAATCGAACCAACAAGCAGTCGTTGTGATCGAATAAAGATGGGTTATACGTGTGATTGATATTCATTGCGTTTAGCACTCGCTCACAACGGCCGTTTCCGGCAGCGGCGACGATCGGCGGCGTCTCCAGCTAGCGAAAGGGAAAGTGCCCCGCCCGTAGCGCTTCTAGCGAATGCATGGTGAACTAATAGTTAGAGCGCAGTGTTACTCGTGCGCGTGATGGTTTCAGGGTAGCCGTGTTATGATTAAAACTTCTGTATTGAATTACACCGGGTTTATAGGTCTAGACAGGGGCAGGGGAGGCACACGCTGGTACGAGGAGGAAATTGCTGCGGGAAAGCTGGCGTTTTCGCACGGAACGGAGTTGGACAGGTCGCGATTTTGCCGGTGGAGTGAGTGGCGTCAAAACTGTAAATGGTGTAGTATCTACACAACTACACAGTACACAACGTAAACAAATACAAATTGTTAGCGCATATCTGGTTAATAAACCGTTCGTGTTGTTTTCATTTTAAGTTTTTAGTATTTCTAAAGGGTTTATCTGGGTAAATTGTAGTATGCAACTTGATCTGATGCGGAGTGGTTGTGGGGAACATTTTGCCGTCCTGGGCCTTTCTGGCGCAAAGGGGTTGTTGGGAACATGCCATGCCTGCAAACTTTTCTGTGACTGAAGGTTTGTTGGAAACATTCATGCGCACAAATGTAGGCCTATATCCTCGTCTGGTAATAAGTTAGGTTGGCTTTCGTTGTTGTCCTCTGTGGGTTCGGCGAAGGTGTACCGACTGCTCACAAGGGATCCATTATTGTACGAGAGAGGAAATAATTAGTTTACATTAGGTTATGGTTAGCGTTAATGCCTAAGGGTGTGGACAAATTAGGGCCTAGGGTCATACATTTCTAGTCACGCACCCAGCGCTGTCAATGTCGAGTGACAACTACTAGATTGGTGAGGAGTGGATGAATAAACCAGAGGGCGAAGAGAGGGTGAATAAAACAGAGGGCGAAGAGAGGGTGAATAAAACAGGGATGGACAGTAGGTGAATAAAACGGGCTGAAAAGTGGGTGTACAAATAGAGGGTTGAAGAGTTGGTGAATGGAATAGCGTGGTGAACAGTGGGTGTATAAAACACGGGTAAATAGTAGGTGTATAAAACAGAAAAAAGGGCGAAAAAAATACAGGGGTGAAGACTGGGTGAATAAAACAGAGGGGTGAACGATGATTGTATAAAACGGGGGGGGGTGAAGAGTGGGTGAATAAAACAGAGGTGTGAAGAATGGATGAATAAAACAGAGGGATGGAGAATGGGTGAATAAAACAGAGGGGTGAATAGTGGATGTATAAAACACGGGTGAAGCGTGTGTGGATAAAACAGAGGGGTGGAGAGTTGGTGTGTAAAACAGAGGGTGACGAGAGGATTATAAAACAGAGGGTGAAGAGTAGGTGAATAAAACAGGGATGAACGATGGGTGTATAAATCAAAGGGGTGAAGAGTTGGTGTTTGAAACAGAGGGGTGAAGAGTGGGTGAAAAAAATATATATGGGTGAAGAGTGGGTGTATAAAACAGAGGGGTGACTATTGGGTGAATTAAACAGATGGCTGCATAATGGGTGTATAAAACAGAGGGGTGAAGAGAGGGTTATTAAACAGAGGGGTGAAGAGAGGGTGAGGGTATAACAGAGAGGTGGGAAGAGTGGGTGAATAAAACATGGGTGAACGGTGGGTGTATAAAACAAAGGGGTGAAGAGTGGTTGTATAAAACAGAGGGGTGAATAAAACAGACGGGTGAAGGGTGGGTGCATGCAACAGAGGGGTGCAGAGAGGGTTATACAACAGAGGGGTGAAGAGAAGGTGCATAAAACACGGATGAATAGTGGATGTATAAAACAGAGGGGTAACGAGTGAGTGTATAAAATATAAAACAGATGGATGAAGAAAGGGTGTAGAATACACCAACCGTCTTTACTAGAGTTGGTTTAACAGGAATTGTTGCTCCAGAGGGCTTCCTCCGTGTGTAACATGGAGTTGAAAACAAACACTATAATGAACACGAGTATCACAGTTCAGGCGCCAAAACTGTTATTTCTGCTCTATAATTATCTAATACATTATTTGCCCTTGCACGAGATGTGTTCCACCCTGCCCTGTAAAAACATTCCGCAGTGAGAATTACACGCGTAACAGTGACTGGCGGTTAATGTTTCCGGGAAAGGAAAATGATATGTTAAACCCGGTCCACGAGAGCAAGGAAGCCTGCAGGATATAACTAACCCAGCTGTAACTAACCTGGCGTAGATATACTAGTCCAACAGGACCTTATTGTCACCCCCAAAATGTAGACATACATTTTCTCTTCGTGTCTTTCACACGAGATGTTGCCATTTTTGGCGCATACGTCCGTGACGGTAGCCATAGGTCTTCCGGCAAAAGAGGGAGGGAGGGAGGGAGGGAGGGAGGGAGGAGGGAGGGAGGGAGGGAGGGAGGGAGGGAGGGGGAGGGAGGGAGGGAGGGAGGGAGGGACGGGGGACAGACGGACGGACGGACGGACGGACGGACGGACGGACGGACGGACGGACGGACGGACGGACGGACGGACGGACGGACGGACGGACGGACGGACGGACGGACGGACGGACGGAGGTAGGGACGGAGGGAGGTAGGGACGGAGGGAGGTAGGGACGGAGGGAGGGACGGACGGAGGGAGGGACGGAGAAAGCTGTGTCTCCGCGCCGTGCGAGGACGAGAGAGCGAGAACGCCCCGAGAAGACCCCAATCCCCGCATCGTGTGGCCCCGTACGACCAGGCCGTCATACATGGGCGACTCCCGCCTTAGCGAGGAGGTCTGAACCACAGAACGTGAGACACTCCATATATGTGACCAGCAATACGCCATCATACCCCTCCCCAAAAAAGAATAATCATAAAATTTAAAATTCCATGATTCTATCAACTGTCGTGTTTCGTCACGAAATGTATTTTTGCCGGTTCATAGTGTCTGACTTCAGGCAGTCAACGGACGACTCTGGCCACAGTCAACTGGAAGACATTAAATGCTACTAACGCTAACAGTTATTACTAACATTTCATTTAATATTTAAAACAAACAGTTTGAATTCCATAATAATAATAATGATGATTACTATGCTAATGATGATGATGGTGATGATGATGATAGAATGCAACATCATATTCAACATGAGGAATTATATGTAATAAAGTGTTGGAAAGGGGTGAACATATGCTTGTAATACTCATCTTTTGCGTACTGTAAATTTTTATTTTACATCATTAAAAATCAGTAACTTTTCATTTGAACACATCTTAACCGTGCTGACAGTAAAGACAGTCGTTGCAGTCGTAATAGTTTTGAGAGGAGAGTAGACGTATGATCCAATTCTATTTAAGTCAAATACCTGACAGGAACCAGACACCCGGAAATGCTTGTATTCAGAATCAGGCGTCTCCAAAATGGCGGCTGTCACATTAATGCAGCTTGTCAGCGCGACCTTGACCTTGGCGGTTTCGCAGAGCGAGGTCGCCAAGTGTGGCGCCCAAAAGCAGGACAATGTATTAACTTAATTTCGATGTTTAAACGAGTCATTCTAAATGTGGCAGTGTCGATGATCCCATGACGTATACAAACCACAATCAACCCAGAAACCAACGGAACGGAATCCGGGTGCTTAGTCGGATTACAATACATCCCGCTTTATAAAGTTTGCGGGGGTATAACCCAAGAACGTACCAGAGAACCCCACAGAACTTGGGTCCCCGTGCCGGGTGTGGCGAATTACTCTGAGGACCCCACTTACTGTGTCATACCGTGGGAAGATAAGAAACACCCCGCGGTATTGTGACCTATCAACTCGAAAACAATACTGTTAATGCCACGTCGAACATATCAGCACGAATCTAGCGTGACTATCGAAACAACAATGTCTAAAAAACAAACACGCATTGTTAAATGTGTCGACGAATGTGCCTGAGCGGCCGGCGTCTTCGCCTTGTCATTTCAACGGATCCTCGGCGAGTCACGCGCGAGAAACGTGATCCTGGCGGCGCGTGGTTCGTCTCCATCCGAACGTGTCCGGGAACACAGACGGCCTTCGTCGGCGGATCGTAGGCACCGTTATGATGCACTGGCATGTAAATGGGCCAATAAGCCTATCATTATACACATGTACGCGGAAAATAAGTTAAAACGAAAATCGCGTTCTGTTTGAAGACATTTTCTGTTCATAGACGGGGCAAAGATAAGTTTTCAGGGAAAAGTCACCTGCTCACCAAGTTTTGATGTAAAACATAATGTCACCGTACTGCCCTCGGTAAATGGTGGCAGCGGACTGCTGATTTGCGTAAACGTTTTGTGTTCTTAGAAAAGGAGTTAATTTGCATAAAATTCAGGAAGTTCGATCACTGTTATAGCTCGTGTTGCTAGAAAACAAAACTGTTACGGCAAATCAAGGACATGTTGGTCCACTGATGTCATGCAGGAAGTCTTCCAGGTAATGCATTATTGTCTTTACAACATAAACGGCTGCAGTTCACGATGACTAATAACGACTAAACGATGACTAGTATCAACAATGCTCGATGGCGTGTTGATCTTATCGCATAGAAAGCACGACGTAGTTGCTATTTTAATAACAACCGACCCTTTATGATATCATCGTTACTGTAGTAGCCAGTTAGCAACGTTTCCTTTAAAGATGACAACATCAATCAATATGATGTACCCTTCTGGTGAATCATTTCTTAACAATACATCAGGCCATCGTTTCAACGTAAATTGACTACGATGAAAATATAGTACACCAGGGCCGCTTTTAGGGTTTTGAAAATGGGGGTTCGAGCGTACACGATCAGCCGGGGGTTTATGGGATGACTTCTGCAAAATTCTCGCAAAAAGGGGAGTTCGAACGAACCTCCCGTTGGAACCCCCTTCTGTCTCGCAAGACTGGTTTGCGTCGCTCTTTCATGGCGCAAGCTTGGGCGAAGTGTGTAGCTTGTCCAGTCGTCTCCCCCACTGGTCAGAGCAGTACATGTGGCACCATCCCGGCTGCAGGAACTGCATGAAGGATGGCAAGGTTGACATCAGACCGCCTTAGGGGCTCCACTCCGGATATACTGTTAGGGTTTACTCCGTTAGATCATTTGCCTACCAAGGTTAATGAGGACCGCATAGAACACGCACACAACAAGCAGTGTGTATTCATACTACACAACCAAATATTCTAAAGTTAAACGTAGCCGCCTGAAGAAACGCCGATACTCAAAACGGCACCACGAACTCATACCTGACGCGGAAACAGTGTCATCGGGTCTGGTGACTAATCAATGACACACTCTCTCAGACAATCGGATGTTTAGCGCGACACCCGTAGCGTTAGTCGTGTGCGACAGTGCTTGACACATTGTTCTCGCTCCGGTGTGGATATCGTCTCCTTATAATGATGACACGAGTGTTTGAACGCGGTCGTGTACTTGAACCACAGAGACTCCGTGCTTTGTCGACTCACTGCCACGGTCGTTGCTGGCGGAGACGAGGTCGCGGTTGGCGTGTTTGTTGCAAGTGCCGACAAGACGACCGTTCTTGCTTGGGTGCGGTGCAAGCAGTCGCCGCAAAATATGGCTCACTTAATTGTCGATTCTGTACACGCGAGATTTCACTGCCGCCCGACAAAGATATTGAAATGCTGGGAAAAATAATAATGTGTTATTATACCATGTATTGATGTTATAAATAAGAATGTTATCAATATTTATAGTTCTTAAACAGCTTGTAGCTTTCCTAAATAGTAAACGATCTTGCTTAACGAACGTGAGAATGTTATAAATGATTATAATTGCAAAATAGGGCGCCTGTTTTACATAAGTAAACCTAACAATATAATTAATTATAATATTTCTAAATAGTGTTGAATTATAATCACCTATACGTATTAACCAGGCAGAATGTTCAAACACCTAATGCCGTTTTGTTCAGGAAAAGCGTTTATTATTTACCTCTGATTCCACATTATTTAATTATAAAAAAAAATTGCACATTATCATTTCGCAGTTTTAATTTACGTTAGCCATTTTAACCTGTATATATATATATATATATATATATATATATATATATATATATATATATATATATATATATATATATATTAAGCAAATTTGTGAGAGTTTGGGTCCAAAGACGCTGAGAATGAGCAATCGAAACACTCGTGAGCAGAGGCTTGGGTCGCCGAGACAAGAAATGGAGTAGATAAACAAGGACCTGTCTAAACATGTTTATATTAACTTTATCCCATTCTCGTATATCTGTTGGGCTGCGCTTGCATGTCCACTGGACGGTGCTTGCATGTCCACAGGGCCGTCCTTTCTTCAGCCCCAACCAGAGACCGGAGCAGACTCAAGTCAAGGTCCGTCAGAGGCCCGTCCTGTCGTAGGCGGCTCTTGTGTAGATGTAGGCCCTTCCTGTCGTTTCAGGCCCGTCCTGTCGTCTCAGGCCCTTCCTGTCGTCCCAGGCCCGTTCTGTCAACGGAGGCCCATCCTGTCGTCCCTTGCAGGCTCGTCCTGTCGTCCCATGCAGGCCCGTCCTGCCATCACATGCCCGTCCGTTCGTCATACGCCCGTCATGTCGTCGCATGCCCGTCATGTCGTCCTATATGCCTGTCCTGTCGTCTCGGACCGATCCTGCCGTCTTGTATGTTGTAAACGTGTGACGTTGTACAACGTCGAGTGTGACACGGCGCCATGTGTCGGGTAGGGGACACATGTCACCTTGAAGTGACTGTCACCAGCTGGCGGCTGTATTCTATATGTCGTGGTTGTCCACGACAGCGCGACGTCACGTACAAATTACATTAATAGTTATCTATCCACGATGACGTCGTTCCGTGACACCAATCATTTTCTTATCTTCCGAAAGTGATAATTTTGTGTTGTCATTTCTTTTCTATTTAGAAAGTTGACTGGTTATAAGAGAATAGCCCAGATGCTTGGACGTTAAATGAAGTTATATGTTACTCCGGAATTTCTTGGTGTTTTCTCCGGGGTAGATCAGTCTGCAATACTGTACACGACACTATTTGGGCGTCACAATTTCTTGAGAACAGATGGACGTTACTTAACTGTGGTCGTGTACAAGCATTCACAGAGGGTACAATTCGGAGAAAAAAGCAGTAACATATGTTCAATGCAGACAAAAACGTGGACGACAGTATTAACAATGTTCCTTTTATACACGGAACATCCCGTGGCATGTGCATGTGTATGTGTGTGTATATATCGACGACGGAGAACGCGGGTAGTGTGTGTCTGATAGTTATCGCTGAGGCCACATCGGGGCCTCATATCCGGGGGTTCTATACACCAAAAACTACTAAGGCAGAACAATCAAGAACGTACACTTTCCATCAGAGCTGATCGGTTCAATCGTTTTGCTGATCGCGATCTACGGCAATGATAAACTGTATAAAAGTGGTTCTCGGAGACATTCGTATATAAGGCTTACCATCAACATGTCAAATCGGCCGTTTTCATAGACTGGGAGATATACTATAACCATAGATATATTATAACTATAACCATAGATCCCCTCTACCTCGTGTGTATGCAAATCGAGGGGCGGATCTAGGGTTGAAGGCAGGGGGGTCTCAGTCAGTTGTGGTTATATGTCGTTCTACTTACGGAAGGGTTAATATTAGCCGGCTGCTAATATTTCAATCTTTACATTGACACTATAGTTCCGATATAGGCCAATATAAGTTGTCTTTTACTGTAATATTTGCCACGGAGAGGGGGGTCTAAGACCCCCATCCTTGGCCTAGGTGGGGTTTGAGACCCCTAAACCCATCTGAATCCGCTGCTGACTGCAAGGGGAAGTAAACGACCAATACGAGGGGGGTAAATGTGTAACCTGAGCACTGCATGTCGACTCTATCTCGTATATAACCACGAGTGACGGCAAAAGCGTGCATGACGTGGCTCAGTCAATTCTTCCTTACACGAAGACACGACTGAATGAATGGATAAACTCGAAGGAATCGTGGCCTTTATGAACTATGTTAAATTTTGCCTAAATCCACTCATTGGTGTCATCAATCATAGCAGAACAGATAATATATTTGATCTCGTGCCTATTCCGTGTATATAACCATGCTGAGATGATTGCTAGCGTTGCATGTATACGTTGTCTCGGACTTGCATAAGGAACAATACCTTTATTAGGATAGTGTCACTAAACAGTGAAAGTGTCACTAAACAGTGAAAGTGGATCGCAATGTGACAATTTTATAATACATATACGGTATGTTTTGTGCGGAGTTGACAGTTGAACTGTTCACTACACCGGCCACCCACCCATGTCGTTTTGCAAACGTTGGACACGACGTCCAACGATGGAATGTATGGGATGGAATGCATGGGAAGGGAGTTGGAAACACGTGTCATTTGGATGAGATATTAAAGCTGTAGCCGCCTACTGCTGCCTTTGCCAGTAAAAGACCCCAGGTAAATGTATAACTTGTCGTGGACTCAATATAGTCTTACGCGGTGGTGTTATACACTGATGAAGACTGCGACTTGTAGAATGTCACCCGCTGGGACAACATTGTCGGCCATGGATAGAGAGGGTCTTGTGACGAGACAATTTCTTGTGGCATAATTTGGCATAACCAACCAGCTTCATATATTTCCAAATGTAGTATTTCTACATTAACTTAGGCTAAAAACTAACACGCGTCTGGTGTTACACGTCTGGTGTTATACGTCTGGTGTTACACGTCTGGTGTTATACGTCTGGTGTTATACGTCTGGTGTTATACGTCTGGTGTTATACGCGCATCGGTGCTGCAGAAGAAATGCAGGTTAACAATTTTACGATCTACGACAGGTTTATTTCTCTAGAGTTAGTGAGTCCACGACAGGTTACACAGGTTTTCCACCTGTGTTTGAGTTTTACTTCCCCTTCCATGGATAGTATATTACAGGCAGTGTTTTGTGGACATTAATAGTTATCTATATACGGTGACGTCATTGCATGATGCCAATCGTTTTCCAATCTTCCGAAAGTGATAATTCGGTGTTGTCTTTTCTTTTCGATTTAGAGAAGGGACTTATGCCTTACAGCAGCTCATCCGAAAGAAATAGGCCAATTGGGACGAACGAAACTGCCCAATTTTCGACCCGGCTTCAAGTGAACACAAACATACTATTTCGAAACCCAAGTTTTCCGTAAATATGGCGGCAAAACTGTCCCGGGGGTCACACCCAGACTATCTGCGTAAATAGTATCCGCTGTGTTAAATACTGAATTTATAGGCCTACAGAAGTATTACATGATCCATGTTGAATATCAGCCAAGACTGTAAAGAGTACATGAAAGTACGACAGCAAAACACTAACATTCGCCATGTTGTTTTGGTATTATAAATATCATGTGAGTGACCTCCCTGCAGGCAACTCTTCCGCCTTATTTATAGAAAACTTGAGGTACGAATTTGAAAGTCTTTCGCAATAACTGTAGAATAGTTGAACGTCATCGTGCAGCTATGGAGCCAGGGTCGGCGACGCAGGGCCAATTAGAAAGGACCCGAAACGTCTTCCGTAGTCGCCACAGTGTCGCCTGTCCGGGTACGGGCGACTGGGCGATAAAGGAAGTCACGCACGACCGAACGCGGCGTCTTTCAGCGCCGGAGACGCGACGGGCGACACAGGACGCGATAAGCGGGCGACAATGCAAACGATCTCAGATATCTTGTTATTCACATCTCTTCTTCAGTGTTTAGCACACAAAGGGGTCGACCGGGCGATAGAACAGGCGTCATGTCGCAATCTCTGGCCATTTCGTCGCGTTATCTCGTCCCTCGCATTAGCGCAGATCCGTCCGAGTTCTGACGGTCGACTTGTGGAGCCGGCCGCCCACGGGTGGTGTCTCGCAGATACACTGTCTGTTGTTAACGCCAGACGGATCGCATTCCGCCCGGTTCCGGTCGACTGGGGGTAGGGTGAGAAACTATCTGTGTAAGTTGTGCGGGTCATAACTTACGCAGTGACCAGTGCTTCCTGTGGACAGAAGGCCCCGGGGCACGGTCGCAGTGATGGGTCAACCTAAGTGTCGCGGACGTCTACCAAACCGTAGCAATAACAGTGTGTGTGTGTGTGTGTGTGTGTGTGTGTGTGCGTGTGTGCGTGCGTGCGTGCGTGCGTGCGTGCGTGCGTGCGTGTCCGTCCTTATGGACGAATGAATGAATGAAAGTTTACTCAACAACAACAACAACAACAACAACAACAACAACAACATAATACAGGTGCATAGTATGGTGTGCTGCTGCTGCTGCTGAAGGGACACAGCTGAAGTCATACGACTTATAAGGTGCTGTGCCCTTCTCAAACTAAATAAATACAATACAAGTAAAAAACATAAAAATAAAGTACAAAATAGCATTAACAATTCACTTATACACTTATTACAGCAGTGCTTGTACTATTAATAAATTAACTTAATTTCACATCACTTTCAGTTAAAAGTTTATAAATATTCAGTAAGTAATGACAACTTAAATGTTTTTTAACATTATGTTAAATTTGCAGCCGAGTTATTTCACTTGTTAAACTGCTCCACGTTTTTATACCTTTGACAGTGAGTGACAATAGTCTGAAGGTGGTGTTTATTTTTTAACATGAAACAGTTTGCTTTGTCTGGTACCATACACGTGTATAGCTGCGGTTGGTTTAAAGAATGTTTGAACACGATCATCTAAAGAGTGATTGTTTGCCTTATAGAGCATAATCATAGTCTTGTATGTAACTAAATCATGAAGTTTTTTTTTAGCTATGGAAAAAACAGATGTATGATCATGGTAATTAAGGTTATAAATAATCCGTATAGCTTTTTTCTGTAACAGAAATAGTTTCCTGAGTCTAGATCGATACGTACTTCCCCATATCTTACGGCAGTATGACATATGACATATGTGGTTCAACTAGTGATTGATATAACGTGTGTAACGCCTGGCAATCAAATACATGCACCTGACTTCAATACACGAATGATTTTTGCCAATTTCATATTTAGAAATGATCCGCAGATCAATGATCTGCTAAAAATGTGGGTTAGCGATTTTACAATTTATTTTATTACATGTTAATTGTTTTCATGCTGATCTCATCGTGTCCGTATGAGGTCTTACTTCTGTACCCAGACACAATGTCAAGTACTTCTTGCTCAGTAACTGAGTTTATGTACATTGACTGTAATACATTACTTTTTACGAAGTGTGTGGGTCTTATATATATATATATATATATATATATATATATATATATATATATATATATATATATATATATATATATATATATATATATATATATATATATATATATATATATATATATATATATATTTTGTATATATATATATATATATATATATATATATATATATATATATATATCCCTTTTAAGGAATCCTCTATACGGCATCACTGTCATATATACTGTCTGTTCGACGCCTCTCAGGGAAGCAGCTGTAGCCGCCGCCACTAGGGAAGAGAGCGTGTCAGGAACCAATGGGTTGAGATAGGGTGGAGACAGAAGCCACCACTCTGTGAATCCACGACAGGACACACATTTACCCACCATGTGGGACATTTTACTTCCCCTAGCATAGACACCAGGCAGACGGGACATACGTCTTTTAGTGTCTCTTCCGAAATGCACAGGCATTGTTTGGTAAACAAAATTTCCCAACTTTCGAAACGGCAGCAGGTAGACTCGGTCCCTGGTCGTCTCGATCGACAGTCCGGTGTACTAACCGCAGAGCCACCCTAACCATCGGACGGAACCCCAAGCTAGGGTTGACAACGTGTGTGTTGAATGCAGGTAACAAAAGCGCTTGTTGTTCACTTGGGTTCAGGTGAGGTGATGTGGCAGTTGGAACAACCGCCGTAAAACGGGGCCTGTAAATAATCGCTGAGGGTCGTCCGCGCTACAGGCAAATGTTCTTCAACAATTGACGCACGAATCGCCTTCACTGACAGGTGTGGAAAGCGGCACTCGGCGGGGGTCAATCTGTAAAGACAATTTCGGTCTGTACAGCAAGGCCATCTTTGCTGTCAGCAGCTGTTGTGACTGACCGCGTGGGTGTTGAACTAACACGGAGATGCTGCGTTGTATATAAATGAGGTGTCGTATTATGATGACACCACGGATGTCTTCGGAATGACGACAGCGGCGGGTAGAATGCCCTAGAGGTTGACATTTGACGAATATATTTGGATTTTAAGAAAATTTTAGGAAGAAGATTTAACGACGAAGAATCGAGGAAGAAAATTTGACGAACAAGATTTGAAGAACAAGTAGAAGTTACGCCGTACTCTAATTTTAATTTGATATATTCTTGTTCTGTGGACTTGGGAAACTAATGCGAACACGATTCAAGCGCTCGAGGTACGGTGACGTAGGCCTAAATTAATGGGCGAGCTTCCTGTGCGGTAACCCCTTCTCACTAAACATAGCTCTCCGTGTCGTGTATATACGTTATACCTGCACAGACTGGTACGTTGAAGTTAGCGTAAAACGAGCGAAAGTAGCGTCATCAACGCCAACCAAATGATACATTCTCTGTTGACACCATAAACACAACGATTAAATTCGTCGTCAGTCGGTGTGTAAAAAAGTCTGAATGAATTACCAACGTTAAACAGTCAAGTTCAATATAATGAAACTACGTCAAGAAAACACTAACGTTGTCGCGCTGTGTCGAAAGAGGAGGCTCACTTACGCAAACGGTATAATTATAAGGAACAAGGGACTTACGAATCTCGTAAATCTATCTAAAATGCACGCCCAGACAAGCATCCGTAGTTCGACAATGCACAGCGCGGCAGACGACAGGCAGTGTGGTCGTAGCTCGCTAGGCGGCACGTCTGTCGCGGGCTATCTGGGCCTATGATGTTACGGTCGCTCTAGTCTACTGGACGAGATTTGGCATGGGCGTCGGAACCGGGTGGAGATGGGATGGGGTGGGGGAGGGTCTAGGGGGACTGGCCCTCCAAATATTTTAGGTGGAGGCTCGGGTATACTTTGCCCCCAATATGTCCCCAATGCTTGGTAGAATGAGGACCTTCTTCACAGTGACAAACATGCAGGGGCTCGCCACCTGCAGCTACAATTCATGCTGGTCTCGAAGCACAGATCCATCTGCCACCAACTTCGCCAAGTTTATAGAGTTACTCTTTTTACTACTGCATTAGAACTTTCGAATGGTGGCAGTGGACAGTGGGTGACCGCTCGCGAACCACACAGTGGGTGTTGGGCCGAACGCGTCAACATTTCAAAATCAATCACATGAGTGTGTCGAAATTTAGTGGTTACAGATTTTATGATAAAGTGGGTATGTGATGTTCACGAATTTCACTTCTGGGTGTCAGTTAATTGAAATTTAGTATGATACATGATCGTATAGTCGGCCTACGTATTGTCGAAGGGCCAAAGAAGCACAACGCGACAGGGCCAAGGAACACTTCTGAAACATCCTAAACTAGAAAAGTGTTTTATTCATCGCCTGATCTTCACCTCTCCCTCTCTCTTCTCCCCTCCCTCTCTCCCGCTCCCCCTCCCCCCTTCTCTACATACCTCTGTCCCTCCTGCCCTCCCACACTCGACTCCTTCTTCCCTCCCATCCTATCAAGCTGCCCAACACTCCCACCCCTCCCATCTCCCACTACATATCTCTCTATATCGCACGCAGGCACACACGCACGCACGCACACACGCACGCACTCACGCACAACAACATCAATAACAACAAACAACAGCAACATAAACAATAGTTTCTGTTGACAACGAACGGTTCATAATCATCTGGCGCATTCATTCATTCATTCATTCATTCATTCATTCACAACACAACACAAACAATCAACAATCACAACATCCCCCGCCTTGGAAACGCGATCGACACAGGTTCTCGTCGGTTGAGCGGATCTTGGACGTGAGCGTACCACGGTCCAGAACGCGGTGATATATCGCGGCAACGCCCTCGCGTACACCGGAAGTGCACTCAGGGAATCGGCGGACATCAGCGGACATCAGCGTCGACGACCAGAGGTTGCCCGTGTTCTGGAGCTATGTTCCGCTGGATAGATATGGGCGGCGCCATAACAGTCGGCACCGACTCACCCTATCTGCGCAAGTAGCCGGACCGTTCAGACGGTTGGTTTCTAATTACTCGAAATTCGGGCAGACGAAGTTAGCAGCTCGACGGACGGTATCAGTCGTGGTTTACAATTACCGTCTTAAGCTGTACAACGAGGCAGAGGTTAGCTTGGGATTCAGTGAACTGTCTGTTGCACTTGGTGTATAGTTGAGCAGTCCCGTAGGCGATGTCGTGGAAGAGTCCCTGACCTTAGACCGAACCGGCTGTAGGCATCCAAGTACGCTTCAGAATCGACGGTGGGAAAGTCTGAAATATGGTAACGCTCGAGCGAAATCCAATTGTGTGGGATGATTGTTTGCGACCCTGCATAAAGTATACTAAAGACCTGAACATGACGCATGAGGTCACGGAGTAAAGTACGTAACCACGTCTTCTGGTTGGCTTAACACATTGCAAACCTTATGGTCTAGGTCTATTCCAGGGCTCGGTTACACGAAACGTTTTGTTTGTCGCATTATTTGTTCTTGTGTCGCAGGATGAGTTGGTAGTAACGTCGGTGTAACGACTGGTAACGTCGGTGTAACGTTGGTGCAACGTCAGTGTAACATCGCAGACAATCTCACCTTTCGGAGCCTTAAGGCCCGTTCACACGAGCGATTAGCTGACACTATGTCGCCCGACCAATTGGCCAATCGCTCGTGTGGACGGGCCTTTGGCGACTGCTTACTCTGAGCGGACAATGGCTCGTATAACGAAAACAGTCGAGACTGTTGTTCTGTTACATGGTACCAGGAATATAAGTAACCCTGATCCCGGACTCAGTCGGATGGGTTCGCGTTAAATCTGTGGCCTGCGAATGTCGTCATTTGCTTTCATTAAGACACGTTTATACAGTACCTACAATTGTATTAAGAAACAAAACAAAAACGGCATTCGTGGACTGACTACATGCGGTAACCCCCGTGACCTATATATCTAGACCTGTCGCTGTGTTGTTGCGTTACGTTGATATGATTAGCTGAGAAGCGTCGCTGTTGAATCCCGTATAAAGCCAGTATTAGCGACGGGGGTAACAACAACATCACCGATCGTTGTGTATCTGCGGGGGTAACACCAACACCGTCGCACGTGGCTGTCGTATCCTGTACATACAGCCAGTGTTAGCCACCACCTCGCCCGAGTAGAACGGTGGTCCTGGACTGCTACTCCTAAGGCCAACCACCACACGTCATGTGATCCCGGGGAGTGTTCGCTTCGAGTCGGCCGTCGCGAGCAGCTGACGTCAATGAATGTGATGTTAGCTTCTTCTTAGGATTTCTGTCAGTTTGGAGGGATGGGAGAATGTCGGAATTCCGATGTTCTTCCCACACCCCCAGGGTCAACTACCCCCTGTGATCAGTGGTCCTTTTAAATTGCATCCCGATATACACACCAGATGCGTCGAAATATATAAATATATATATATATATATATATATATATATATATATATATATATATATATATATATATATATATATATATATATATATATATATATATATGAATGGATGGGAGTATGTACGTGCGTGAGTGCTTGTGTGTGTGCGTATGTGTGCGTGCTAGTGCATAAGCATGCGAGCGAGTGAGCGCTATTTTGCAACACGCCAAGATGTTGTGTTAACCGACTTTACACTTGGTTTGCCCAGTCGACAGTGACTCGATACCCGACTTGTCGGGCGCTCTTGGGCGCCACGCTATCCGATCTCGCAAGACACCCGTCTTATCTGGGTCAAAGTTCTACCCGACGGCCACGTGGTGTCAGTGACGTCACGCGGTAAATATAGGAGGCGGCGACCGATCTGAAATCGACAGCTGGATTAGCTTTATGAGGTTTTAACTGTTTCGACAGCCGATACCGTCCGCCCGTCTGTCGTCGCCAGAACGACGACCACACGCTGCCGACGATTGACGGCCGGGGGGATGCCTCGGTCACTGACCGGCTCGACTTCTCCAGCAGCCGGCTGTCCAGTCTGCCTCTGACTAACGATATATTGCCTATCGTGAACAGGCGTTGGCGCTTCACAAGTAGAATCAGTGAGTTATATATAGAAACCACTATTCTGTGAATCCACGAAAGGTTTCACATTTACACTTTGCGAAGGATCTTTGGAAGCAAAGCAAGGGCATCTTTCATGAAGGTCAAACAAATATGGATCTCACATAGATGTGCACACTGATAACTAAATTAAGATTATTCAATACGCTTGTAAAATCAGTGTTATTATAGGGATGTGAGACGTGGAAGATGAACCAAAGTGACAATTGGAGACTGGACACATTCCAATTTAAGTTTCTAATGAGGATCCTAAAAGTGAGACGGTCGTATGTTATGTCAACAATAAGAACATCGTGAATAAGCCAAGTTAAAGAAGATCAGCGCAGAAGTAAGGACGAGAAGATGGAAGTGGACAGGACATATACTCAGAAAGAAAGAAGACTGGCGGCTAAAAAGAAAGACAAGATCTTTGGTGGAAGATATGGACTGAAGCCAAACAGGTGGCTAAAGACAGAACAAACAAGAGAAGGAACACTGCAGCCGTACGGGTCACGGGGCCGGAAGAGGATAGGTAAAGTAAAATGTGGACTATTTTACTTCCCTTGGCATAGACACGAAGTAGAAGGGCCCAACAGCGTATGGCGTCTCTTCCAACAGATGTGGGGTGAACGAATTTATCTAAGCGTCGAAACAGCAACAGGTGGACCAGAACCCCAGGTCCTCTCAATCGATGGGTCCTCTCAATCGACAGTCCGTTATCTGTATTATGTTTGTCCCCGCGTATCTGGAAGCGGGAAAACGCCGTGGGAATATGACTTGTCACGCGATTGGTCACACATGCTAGAATAGAATGCTATGTTCCGTGAATCATATGTTAGGTCATCTCGATATGGGGATCTCCACAAAGATCTGGCAAGATAACGCGACCCTGAAGACAACGCCACGCGGACAGGTTTGAAGTAAAACATCGTACACAGACGGTAGATAAGTCGTACGCAACGTCTTACGCGTGGACTTGCGGGAGTGTTCTGTCCCTTTACGTGTGTGGACTTGAACGAATGGAACGACAACCGCGCTTCGAAATAATTGAATTGCGAATCATCCCGATCTTAGAGATCCGGTTCTGGGACGAACCAATTAAACTGATAAGATTTGTAGAACTGCGTCATCGTCGCGCCTGCAGTTTGCTACCCGCACTTATACGTCGCACGAACGCACGCACGCACGCACGTACGCACGTACGCACGCACACGGTACAGGCACACGCACTCTCTCTCTCTCAGCTCCGAACTGCATTTCCTTTCTTCTTAAAACAACTGCGGAAGCTTAACCATGCACAACATAGTCGGTATCGGCATACAGTGACACACGTAAAGCTGTCGTAGCGTGTACGGACAAGCCCGAGCGTAGGCATTGGGGTGCTGCGACCCGTAAACCGAGTGCTTGGGTATTCTGTTGTTATCGTAGGACGAGTACATGCATGTTTGAGGTTAGGCGACCAAGAAACGGAGTGCACACGCTGAGGTCATATGTTTTTGTTGCTGTTGTTGCGGTTTTTGGTGACAAACACGTGCTATTTTGAGAACAGTTTTGAGGGTGACGCAGACATTATCGAACACTGTGCAGCGAGGGGGTAACACGAACACCGTCGAACGTTGTGTAGCGAGGTGGTAACACGAACACCGTCGAACGTTGTGTAGCGAGGTGGTAACACGAACACCGTCGAACGCTGTGTAGCGAGGGGGTAACACGAACACCGTCGAACGTTGTGTAGCGAGGGGGTAACACGAACACCGTCGAACGTTGTGTAGCGAGGGGGTAACACGAACACCGTCGAACGTTGTGTAGCGAGGGGGTAACACGAACACCGTCGAACGTTGTGTAGCGAGGTGGTAACACGAACACCGTCGAACGTTGTGTAGCGAGGGGGTAACACGAACACCGTCGAACGTTGTGTAGCGAGGGGGTAACACGAACACCGTCGAACGTTGTGTAGCGAGGGGGTAACACGAACACCGTCGAACGTTGTGTAGCGAGGGGGTAACACGAACACCGTCGAACGTTGTGTAGCGAGGGGGTAACACGAACACCGTCGAACGTTGTGTAGCGAGGGGGTAACACGAACACCGTCGAACGTTGTGTAGCGAGGGGGTAACACGAACACCGTCGAACGTTGTGTAGCGAGGGGTAACACGAACACCGTCGAACGTTGTGTAGCGAGGGTAACACGAACACCGTCGAACGTTGTGTAGCGAGGGGGTAACACGAACACCGTCGAACGTTGTGTAGCGAGGGTAACACGAACACCGTCGAACGTTGTGTAGCGAGGGGTAACACGAACACCGTCGAACGTTGTGTAGCGAGGGGGTAACACGAACACCGTCGAACGTTGTGTAGCGAGGGGGTAACACGAACACCGTCGAACGTTGTGTAGCGAGGGGTAACACGAACACCGTCGAACGTTGTGTAGCGAGGTGGTAACACGAACACCGTCGAACGTTGTGTAGCGAGGGGTAACACGAACACCGTCGAACGTTGTGTAGCGAGGGGGTAACACGAACACCGTCGAACGTTGTGTAGCGAGGGGGTAACACGAACACCGTCGAACGTTGTGTAGCGAGGGGGTAACACGAACACTGTCGAACGTTGTGTAGCGAGGTGGTAACACGAACACCGTCGAACGTTGTGTAGCGAGGTGTTAACACGAACACCGTCGAACGTTGTGTAGCGAGGGGGTAACACGAACACCGTCGAACGTTGTGTAGCGAGGTGGTAACACGAACACCGTCGAACGTTGTGTAGCGAGGGGGTAACACGAACACCGTCGAACGTTGTGTAGCGAGGTGGTAACACGAACACCGTCGAACGTTGTGTAGCGAGGGGGTAACACGAACACCGTCGAACGTTGTGTAGCGATGTGGTAACACGAACACCGTCGAACGTTGTGTAGCGAGGGGGTAACACGAACACCGTCGAACGTTGTGTAGCGAGGTGGTAACACGAACACCGTCGAACGTTGTGTAGCGAGGGGGTAACACGAACACCGTCGAACGTTGTGTAGCGAGGGGGTAACACGAACACCGTCGAACGTTGTGTAGCGAGGGGGTAACACGAACACCGTCGAACGTTGTGTAGCGAGGTGGTAACACGAACACCGTCGAACGTTGTATGACGACGGGACTATGATTAGGGAGAAAAGAGGGGGTTAACGAGAGGTGCATTAACGACGAGTATTGTTCAACGAAAATCGTTCTCGGGTGTCGTACTAATTGTCATTGTCGTGTATTGTCATTATCGCCATTCTCTACGTCGTCATTTGGCGTCTTCTTCAATTTGCTTGTCCTGTTCAGGACGTCGCTGCCCAACTCTGTGCGAACCCGATGTCTTTCTCCGAGGTATTCTACCTGGCGCTGTCACCGTTCTTTCTCCGAGGTATTCTACCTGCCGCTGTCACCGTTCTTTCTCCGAGGTATTCTACCTGCCGCTGTCACCGTTCTTTCTCCGAGGTATTCTACCTGCCGCTGTCACCGTTCTTTCTCCGAGGTATTCTACCTGCCGCTGTCACCGTTCTTTCTCCGAGGTATTCTACCTGGCGCTGTCACCGTTCTTTCTCCGAGGTATTCTACCTGCCGATGTCACCGTTCTTTCTCCGAGGTATTCTACCTGCCGCTGTCACCGTTCTTTCTCCGAGGTATTCGGCCTGCCGCTGTCACCGTTCTTTCTCCGAGGTATTCTACCTGCCGATGTCACCGTTCTTTCTCCGAGGTATTCTACCTGCCGCTGTCACCGTTCTTTCTCCGAGGTATTCTACCTGCCGCTGTCACCGTTCTTTCTCCGAGGTATTCTACCTGCCGCTGTCACCGTTCTTTCTCCGAGGTATTCTACCTGGCGCTGTCACCGTTCCAAAGACATCCGTGATGTCCTTCCCCCATCTCTGTCGTGACTTGCCTCTGCTTCTCTTTCCACCAGTATCATCCTTTCGAATTCTGCCTCCTATTGAAGTGTCAAATTTAATTCCACTTTGCGGGCACGACAAAATTGTACTAAGTTTTTGGTACACGCAGTTCGCTCAATACTCATCCGTCCAGGGTGTCGTTGGAATGACACCCTGGACGCGCTGTGCCGCCGCGACAGGCGAGCCCCGGTCCGCCGTGAAGACCAGCCGATGCAGCCCGGTCGAGTGCGCAGAGTTCGGCGCTTGTCCTTGCCGCCTGCCAACTACACAAGTGGCTCATGAGCCACACCGGCGGCGCAGGTCGCTTAAGGTGCGGCGTGCTCGGGTTCACCTCAGGCCGCCTCACACACTGCGAAGGATTAAGGTTACGCTAGGTATTATAGTTAAGGCAGACCCAGAATCAAAGATCCAAAGGCCATTGGAGAGGAGGTCTCGTTTAGGGTCGGACTTGTGTTTAGGGTTTGGGTTAAGTTTAGATTGGTGTTCGGGACCGGATTATGGCAGACGACACAACAAATGCGATAGTGAGACTATTTTGCCACTGGATAGGTTACGTAATAGGTACGGCTGTTTTATATTCACCCTGTGTTAAGATTACATCTAGGGTTTAGGTTATATTTGTGGTTGTACTACGATCGGAGCTAACGTTAACCCCCATACACTACCCCCAGTAAGATAGCAATGGATATTTATGTACTTAGGAGACGGGGGGTTTAAGACTAATGTCCTGCTATGCGTACGTTTAAGGGTTGTTACAGCGAATATACCCTCCGCAAGGGTGTGCAAATGTAACAATATAAAGGTTGTTGGGGGTCCGTCTGTCACACACCGGCGGTAGAGGTGCTGGAAGAACCGAACTGATTTACTCAGTGAGCGAGACGAGACGATAGTTAATGGTTCGCGACCGAAACTTGTATTCGATGAAATACATGTGTATAAAACAGTTGATTTATGTGTTTTGCACAACACACATCCCCCAACACACGGGGCACCAGAAAGGTTGTTTGTTATCGCCCTGTCACGTGGACACGCCCCTTGTATCGAGGTCGCCGGGAACTCGAGATCTAGGGTCGTCGTCGCGCGCCCTGCAACCCAGGCGCGACCCTGGACGCCAATGGAATCACACCGCGATGTTATCCTGTCGCGCGGCAAAATTACGTCTCCTTTTTCCTATCGATTCGTTCGTATTGGGTGTAATTATTCTCTCACTGGCCTTTGTAAATGGCCGGTTGGGTTAGTAATGAGAACCGTTAACGACGCGAAGAATTGGCCTTTTGGCGATTTGCGACGACGACAGAGCACGCGAAATTGCCGCAGTGACAGCAGCGATATGTATCGTACAGGCATATCTAGTACGTGTATCTGTCAGCGGCGGATGACGTCAGATGTTAAGCGGGGGAAAAACCGGTGCGGTTATTAATGGAGCTTCAAGTTTGTATGCGGGTGGAGTCCACGGTATCACGAAAACACGGCATTATATTATTTTCAATGCCGCCGTGTTGAACCGTTGAGAACGGACGCCTACTCGTGGGGACTTTGGTGAGTACGACACAGCGCTACGAAATCGTGCTATTGTTTTTCCAAGTTTGCCAGGCGACACCGGGTGGCACAACACGCAACGACATTACGTGGGCGTTTAGATGAACGACTTGTCCAGACACTGCGACCTAGATATTGACTCGTGCCACGCCCGATTTTAGCTTTGATGAAATGTTACGACGGGTGGACCTGTTGACGACCGCTGTCGGTCACTGATTGGCTACCGCTTCAAAATCGCCGCCGTCTGTCGGTCCAATTGGGACCAGTCCCAATTCCACCTACACACTCGTAGCCACAAATTGGCCTAACTAATCGGTATCGCGAGGGTGCTTACACGACCGATACTCGCACTGCGATATTGCTCGACACCGCGTCGGCCGCCAAATTGGAAAAAAATCGTTCGTGTAAACCGGCCTTCATTATATATATATATATATATATATATATATATATATATATATATATATATATATATATATATATATATATATATATATTTGACTACATATTCACTCGCTCGTTGGCACGACACAGTTGTCGTGTTTCGGACAGGTTGACTGCCCTGTATTTGCAAAAGCCCTTGCATCAGGAGCTCATCTGTCCGGCGGATCGACCGCGTCATGTCGCAAGTGGTACATTGTGGACATCTATAGAACGCTGGGGCTGGCACACGACATACTGGGCAATTAGAAGTGAACACGTTCGGACACTGCCGCGGCAAAAACGTGTAGCACTGCACGTTTTTAAAGTTACTATAATTTAGAAAGAGGTTCTTGAACGAATAAAACCGAGACCTTCAATCGTGTTCGTGTTACCCAAAAGTGTCCTGTCCCCAATACGTTCTCAGAGGTCTGTCCGCTGAATAAACCAGTGGCTTTCTTGCGCACATGTCATCTGAAGCTTATAGCTTTGTATGTTAACTCCCATTTCGTTGACCACCAGAAATAACCTGACTAATGCCGGTGACTGGTGACGTCTGATCCCTCAAGTCTCAAGTAGTTATACTCCAAATAGCCCAATCTTGAGCTAACGCAGGAGTTTGGACCAACGGTTTTTAGTGTCTCTTCCGAAAGACACGGGCAAAGTGGGGCGAACGAAATTGCCCAAGCTTCGAAACGGCGGAGGTGGAATCGAACCACCGTCCTCTCGATCGACAGGCGGGTGCTCTAACCATTAGACCACCGCTCCGCCACAGACCACCGCTCCGCCACAGAACGCTGGGGACCGACCCAGGCCACTGGTCCTTACACTTAGGTCAAGCACAACGTGAAGACAGTTGATCTGTGTGAACGACCGCACTGCCGCTGTGCCGCGTTACGAGCAGATCTTGACAAAGCATTACACCATCCAAAATTTAAGCGACAATTCAAACGTTTCCTAACTAGGCCAATCAATGTCCATCGATGTCGTGGACTCCACAACGAGATCAGCCAATCCTAACGAGGTCAATTATTCTGTATGGCGGCAGACGGTTTTTGTGAGGCGCTGACGACTTTAAGACAGGGCGGATTACAACATCGGCGACCAAACACGCCGGAGGTTAGGTCTACCTCGATGTGCCACGACATCACAAGCGGGACACCGCGGGAAGACCTCCCTAACCCACAAACACCACGGTCTCCGACTAATTGGCGGTTCCCGATTGCCGGCGGCCGTGGTTCGCTAGACAGTTACGCCAGCGTGCAAACATAAGCGTTCGTAATCGCCGCCGGCTACGAGAACCCCAGCCGGCGATGTCTTTTCATGTCCCCACCCTCCCCTACCCCCGCCACCGCGGCGGCACAGTCAAGAGATCGACCCGGTCAAATTACGGACGCGACTAGAAAAGAACTCGCGACGCCGCTGAAAGACGCAGACAGACAAATCAAAAGCATCGTCAAGGCGCTGGTTCCGTTTGAAGTCGGCCATCGACGAATGAAAAGTGCATTCCATTGACGGGCCCCGGCAGACTGTCATGAATCCTCCCTGACCAATGAGGGACAGTGTCCCGGCCCAAGGACCCATCACGTGTGCATTGGTTAATTCCTTGTTATCATCGTAGAAATAACTTGTCAACGGTTAGAAATAGTACCACGAAAAATCCGCCAGCTTTCAAAAGGTCAGTTGCATATGGGGGGGGGAGCATGCATCTTTGGCTTCGTGATATGATTTTTTTCTGTGAATAACCATGCAGTTGCGCCACCACATGGTAGCACGGTAGCATGGCAAACTAATTTACGAGACCCTAAATATGGCCGAGGTGTCAAAACCAATACACGAAAGTGTAGCTTAACGTCTGCTAAACAGGTTTACAGCGATTACAAGTAATTTCCACGTACGCAACTCAGCTTTACTACCATGCAGTTCGGTGCTCACGCCGTGACGTCGGCGTTTCGTCCGCGAGCGTTTTGTTCCGGGATCACCGCAACATCACCGAGGACACGTGTACCCGAGTTAACTTATGCGCGGGATTTTTCCTGCGGCGGACAAATCGCACGATAAAGTTCACGCCGCGCTTCGAAGAAAACACCCGACGTTACGTGCGCGCGGTCACACGCGAATAAGACGCGTGTGAAAAGAGGCAAAACAACAGAAGGGCGTGGATGCTGTAAGGGAACTTCAAAGTCGGCGTTTGTGTCGCCGGTGACGCGCTGAGAAATATCGCCGCTTTATTGTAATGCGCCGGTTGTACAAAACTCATCGACAACGGTTTTGGAATCAAGAAATATCTACGCGTTCCACTCGTCAAGTATAGAGACGCCAACGTTGACACTTCAAGTCCGTTCACACCACCCGCAGCATGATGTCATCTTTGAGGGTAACACAAGCGTTCATCGACTACGGATTTCTATCACGACTAGCGGCGGGCGGACTTGTTGAATGAACAGAAGTTGTAACGACTGCAGTGACTCGCCGGCCGTGGTTGCCCGCAGTACGAGTCAGCTATTCGGACGGAAGACACTTCGTTTCACAAACAGCCAAGGCATTTATTACAACCTAATTGATAGACACCCGTGACCTGAACACATGACGACATACACTAGTGACGTGTACACAGTACGACATATACTCGTGCCGTGTACACATGACGGCATACACACGTTGCACGTACAAAAGACGATAGACACTCGTGCCGTGTACACTAGACGACAGACACTCGGGAAGGTGGTCAGACGGGCATTTACTGGAAACGCTCTTTGAAGTGTGGGTGCCGGCGCGTCTCAGCCATCTGTTTCCCAGAAACACGTCGACCATGACAGCAAGTGAGACAAAGTACAAATGATTTGGCGCACTTTGTGAAGTGTGCAGGATATATGCCATGGGAGTATATATATATATATATATATATATATATATATATATATATATATATATATATATATATATATATATATATATATATATATATATAATATATATATATATATATATATATATATATATATATATATATATATATATATATATATATATATATATATATATATATATATATATATATATATATATATATATATAGTCACACTAACTAAGTGGTCACGAGGAGGATGCGTAAACCGGATTGAACGTTTAGCGAAGCGCATAACGGATTTGAGCCGACGTCAAGTGACCACGCGCGTTATACATAAATACGGTCACACATTCGCACGCAATCACAAATTATGCGGCGACTACAATTGTCACCGCCGCCCCCCCCCATACGCAGCAAATACGCAATGTCCAGCGGAATGACCGGTGGCCACACGCAAGCCGCTGGCTTGACCACCGACACGACCCCAGCACATTTCACTCGCTGTTTCTCTGTTGGTTTATTGGAGAACACAGGCGTGGTGAAATGTATCGAGAATCACAACACTACACATTTTTCACCCAAACCGAGGTGTATTCATCACGAATCATTTCGCCCATCACGAATCATTTAGTCCATCACGAATCATTTAGTCCATCACGAATTAAATTCGTCGCAGTCGGTTTGATAGGAGGGCACACTTTTGTTAAAAACCACTGAAATAATTAAATCTGATCGTTAGATCAGGTAACTTGTGTGAATAGTCCGGCTTTATGGTATATCACATAGAGCCGGACCACATTTTCAATTTCGTTGCCGAATTTTGCCTGGATCCGGTCAAAAATATTTATACAAACGGGTTAACATATGCTGTAGTGGGTATGTTTTTGGGTCTGAAACCAGACGAGCGGCCCGATCGAATTGAGGAGGGACCTCTAATAATAAATTGCATATTAAGGCAATAAGCCAACAGATGGCGTGACTGCCGTGTGGTCAGAAACATACCGTCTGGTCAGTGGACATACCAACACGGCATGTGGCGTTGTCTGGCTGCTGGTCAGCCCGAGTGACCGGTGGCGATCCCGTAGGACAACAGCCGTGCCCGCGGCGACACGGCGTGGACCAACGACGTAGGCCGAGTTGCTTCGGGACAGTGATCGAACGCGTGCATGCACGCATGCATGCACGTGTGCATGTCTATCGTGAACATATATGAAACACTCGTCCGATATTTCTATAGTGCGCACTGAAATCGGAGTAGGTTAACTTGCAAATGTTTATAGGTGACCAGGTCGCATTTATGATTAAATATATTTGGAGATGACAGGGGTTATAATTTGGATAATAGGGGTTGCATTTGGAATTACACAGGACTGTATTTGGAATTAAACGTGGTCGTATTTGGGATGACACGGGGTCGTGTATGGATGACACGGACCGTAATTTGAGATGACACGGGGCCGTATTTGGGATGACATGGGGTCGTATTTGGGATGACATGGGTTCGTATTTGGGATGACACAGGGTTGTATTTGGGATGGCACGGGGGTTGTATCTGGGATGATACAGGGGTTGCATTTGGGATGACACGAGGGTTGTATTTGGGATGACACAGGGGTTGTATTTGGGATGACAGGGCCGTAATTTGGACGACAATGGGTTGCATTTGGGATACCACAGCTAGGACTTTATTTTGGATGACACGGGGTCGTATTTTTTTATGACAAGGGCTGTATTTGGGATGACACGGGGGTTGTATTTGGGATGGCGGGATCGTGTTGAGAAGACACCGACTCAATCGAATCGCCC
Source organism: Lamellibrachia satsuma (assembly GCA_033239005.1). Taxonomy (NCBI): domain Eukaryota; kingdom Metazoa; phylum Annelida; class Polychaeta; order Sabellida; family Siboglinidae; genus Lamellibrachia; species Lamellibrachia satsuma. The sequence continues at coordinate 31,306,380 of BSQZ01000001.1, read as the reverse complement.
GACCTGTACGGTGAAGTTCTGCACAGGGTATTCAGCTCTTCCACGGCAATGCGATGCATATTTTATTTAATCAAAGCTATTTACACGAGCATCAACCCCCTGGTGAGAGTCAACTTAAAGGGTTGCAAAGTGCCCCGCTATTCCGCAGTGAAAAGGGGTGAAAGGGGGTATAAGCATCCTGCAATTCCGTCGGCATGAGAACCTCTTAGCGCCCCCATCTGACGTCGGCGCGGAATTGTAAAGACTACAAGGAAGACCCCGCGGCACTGGAGCGCACCCTCACAAAGGGGTAACTTACAGCGGGCGGATCAGGCCGGGTACAAATTAGCCGAGAGTTAGTGTTTGTGTTGCCGTCAATCGCCGAATAATATACGACTTCCGGCGGACAGGAATACCCGTCTGACGCCTTCATTCGGCTAAGACAGGAGATAAATCTCGGCGATACGGGCCTGTTGGCGGCGCTGTCACCCATGCCCATTCAAACTGGCCCCACCCTCTCTCCAGACACGCCAATGATCCGAATTTTATAGCGTGTCGTATCAATTGTGCGGCCATTGTAAGCAAGAGAAATGGTTTGTCACTTCCGTGATTTCGGTGGCGCTAGTGGCGGTGGTGCTATAGTGGCGGCGGCGCTAGTGATGTGTGTATGACGTCATGTAACTCATAGCGTCGAGAACCCGGCTGTTTCTTCTGTTCGGTCTTAACGTAACTTAATGTTCTTGTGATAAAATGGCATCATCCAATTCTTAATTAAGCAACACCAAAGGTAAATAATACGATAGAGAGGCACGTTTGTGCCACCATCTCTAACCGCTTGGAGAATCCCCGGGAACCGACCAAGATATGTGTTGCAACAGACCAATCAGCCGCCACAACCAACGCAACTCTTCCTGCGCGCTAGGGGTGGGCGAAAGAGCTCCGAGGCCTGAAAGACATGGCTGATATCTGACCATCAGCGTATATGGAGACAGCGGCAGCAGCAAAAAAGCTTTTGATCGGCGCTATAAAAAGGCCGGAACACGACGCACGACAATGAGTCGTTGCGGACGGAGTGCACGCACCCCAAAAGTCTAGTCGCCCCGTCTCTGGTGCATAGTCACCCGCGTTGTTATCTACCTCGGTCGATGCGATATGGACACACGCTTGTGCCGAGCATTAATAGTTGGCAGTGCGACTGTAATCAGAACAACCCTTACAGATAATGGTGTTAATTAAAAAGGCTTTGGCTTTCAGTACTTTTTAGGGGGGGGGCGCGTAAGTGGTTTCAAACCCTGGTCGTGTTAACCCGTTCGGGAAGATACGATTGTCCACTAGCATTGGTGACACCGAGTCAGACGTCGCCGGACGTGGCTTCGGCTTCAGCTACGTGACAACGAGCCAATCACGCCTGTCAAACGTTGTCTTCGCCGCGGCCATTGGGCACTGGTCACTGGGACGCGTGTGCTACGTGTACGTACAACAGGCGTACGTACATACCATAGGCGTACAAACAATGTACATACGTATGATATGTGTACATACCTTAGGCATACGTACCACACGCATACACACGAAGCACACGCCAACCTACTATACGCACACGTACAACATGCGCACGTACCATATGCGTACTCACGTACGACATGCGTACATACCACAGGCCTACATGCACCACGCTATGAGTACATAACTGTGGTGTACACGCGCCAGGCGTACTTGCTACACACGTGTACCACAGGCGTTCGTATTTCGCGCATACATACTTCAGGTATATGTACAGCACGTGTACGTACCATAGGCGTACGTAGCACAGACGTACGTGCACCATGTGTATGTACCACAGGCATACGCACATACTACACGCGTACGTACCACATGAATACGTACCTCAGCCGTACGTACCTCAGTCATATGCACCACATGTGTACGTACAAAGGCGTACGTATAGCAGGCGTACATACCTCGTGTGTAAGTGAAACCGTGTACGTGCACTTGCATACCTACCACATGCGTACGTGCACAATGCTTACGTACCTCAGGCGTACCTATCATACGCGTAAGTACCTCGGGCGTACGTACCTCAGGTCTGCCAAAGAAAGAACACTCTTCAGTCGCGTCGGCTACTGTTGAAGTCAAACATTCTGCGAGCTATCTGCAACAGACTTTCAATCCTGACATAAATAGTTTGACGACGAAAGCTCTGGTTACCTCTGATGAAAGGGTCAACAATTACATTAGAACCCTCCACAGATCCCAACTGTGCTGCGCGCTGTAATTGGAGAAGTAATCGTCAAAACGGCAGACCCCCAAACCTACATATAATACAAAATGTAACGCTATCTCCTAAATAGCGCCGACACTGCAACGGTCAACAGCGCTGCGTGTGGGAATGCGTCATAACCGCGACAGGTGCTTGAGGTGGCCTACACGTCAATCATCGGACACCCCCCCCCCCAACATGCGACATTCGGTCGTCACAGGCCACTAACATTAGCGTTTATATAAACACGAAAACATGTTTGATTTACTTTAAATTGTACTGTGTTTATAAATAAATTAATAAATTTAACTTACTGCACTGCATATAAGGATATACAAACTCGTCTGGGCGCGTTTGTGCAAGTTGCTCCATGTTACAGCGGAAAATATTTGGTAACACACCGGCGTAATAAATTCAAAACGCCACTCCTCGAAAACACGATTATGGTAGTGCGTTCAACGCACGTTCAAAACACTTTAGTGGCCGAGCTGAAAACGGTATTTGGAACGTAGCCGTAGCGTGTGGATGTTTTGTCAAATTAAGCAACAATAAAGCATAATGCATACATACATTGTTCCACCATTAATCAATCCATGACTCGAGATAATATCAATACAATATATACGTAACCGCAGTGTTTTGAAGTTAAGTGAACATGTAGGTTGAAAACACTAACGTAGTGCCTTGAACGTACAATCCCGGCAGCAGACTTACCTGACGGCCAGACCATTCAGAGGACCACGCGTCCTTGTCAGACATGATGACGTAATCTGTTCCTTGTTGACGGGATGTCGGCCCTGGCAGCTGCTCGTAAATAACAAATGTGTTCGTTAACGTTTAGAATATGTTACTCGATAAACAAGAGACCGTGCCGAAGGGGGAGACGCGTGAATGCGGCTGAGCAAATACAGTCGAAAGGGCGTTGGCTCAGAGCGTGATTTGGCAGTTTCGCATAAAATGCGGTAATAGCCATTCATTGACGCCCGCGTGTGTCTTCGGCAGATCCGGGAGGTGACGTTGAGAACGCACGACACGATGACGCGTGATTGTTTTTTTTTCCCGTAGAAATATTGACTCTGACGTGATCGCGATAGATCGTTAGTTGATAATTACGTGCAAGTTGTCGAATTTTATTAGACTACAATGGAATCTAGGCAGTGAAATTTATTGCGGGATTTACCTATACACGGCAGTTCTATTTCGGCGAAATTAATATGTAGGCTACACTTACTGCACTGGCGAGGTCCGCTTCTGGGCGCGTAGTACATCTTCGTCCGCGTGATGACGCTCGGTGTGGCTCGGGTCCGGAGAGGTCCAGTCGGGCAGGGGGCACGGCTGGAACGCCAGGGGCCAATGGAAATACCCCCACTGAGTAGCTAACCCCATATAGCGTACAGCAGTGATTGCGCTCGTCTATGAGATTTTGACGGTTGATATGAAATTGATATTTTAACCGAGGGTTCCCCATTGCTTCTGCTGCGCCTCGTTCGCTTCGTAGAAGTGGCAGATCGACGGGGTCGCTGTGACCAGGTCTCGGGGTGGCCAGGTGCAATGAGTTTACCGCGGCGAGGGGGTCGTGGCATAATTAGATGCAAGGGGCATCCCGTGTTGGCTGGCATGCGCGCCTGTGATATTGTATGAGTGTACACACGTACGTGATGTTGTATGAGCGTACACACGTACGTACGTACGTACGTATGTACATACGTACACACGCACGCACGTACGTACGCACGCACGCACGCACGCACACACACACACACAAACACACACGTACGCACGCACACACGCACGCACACACGCACACATTGACTAACTCAAGTGTTCTAACCCAATTCTACTCACACAACACACACTAATATTAATCATAATTACAACTTAGTCACGCATGCACGACACATGGACGTACGCCTGTTGCACGCACGCTCTTGGCTGGGCCCCACATTTCCCGTGAACACGTAAACACGTGCGAATCCATTAATTACGAGCATCGCTTATCGGTCGGGGCGCCGATATCGGGCCGACATCGCCCCGGCGATCTGGCACGCCAACACTATACATATTCATAATAAAGCATATCGTCCGCGACGCGCCGCTTAATCACTTCTGAATGCGCGCACGCGTGCGTGATTCCGATTGGGGGTAAGAGGGCGCGCTGACGTTTCGGTGACCGGATGTGGGGTGTCGTTGTGTCCGGAGTCCCACTCATGCGGGTCCGAATTGTCCGAGTTGACCCGTTGATATGCGAGACGCAATCACCAGGCGTAGTGTGTACGCCGGGAACGCTGTAGCGTGTAGTAATTAGCTTCGGCATTTGCGCAGAAATAACGGTGTTGATTTGGGGTTTGGGGGTGGGGGGGAGTCGGGGTGAGTGCGTGAAAGGTGTCTGAGTGTGAACCTGTTAGTGTCAACTTGATGTGATCATAGAGGCAATCTACGTAAGTCAGCGTCAACAACGTCCACACAGCTTGCATTCATACTTGCTTCGGCGATGTCACGGAGAGCATGCAAGCGATGTCATGGGGAGCATGCGAAGTCATGGGGAGCATGCGATGTCATGGGGAGCATGCAATAGTTAAAGGTCCCTCCTCAGTTCGATTGCTTCGCTCGAGACGTTTCAGGCTCAAAAATCTAACCTATTTAATATCGACTACGACATGTTAGCTCGTTGTACAAATGTGTTAACCCAACTGCGCATATTGTACCTACTTAAATTATTCACACATTTTAACAACATTAACAAGATAGACATACAACATGACAAGCATCAGAGCCAGAGGTCAAGTGGGCAATGCAAGAATTGACTTATCGAGTGTCCAACAATGTTTAACCTACGTTTGCCCCGCCCTTCTAAGACATAATATATGCCAACTAGTTTTTCAAACATATATTGTAGACATCTAGTTATACATAGCCGAGCTGGAAATAGGCATTAAAATCGCACCCACTCACGTTTACCGGACTTGGTGTTGGCGGATGTGCTTTTGTGGGCCGTTAAAACATCTTGTTTGCGTACTTTGATTGACACTTATCGTTCTGTGGTCTTGCCACAGCGGCCCGCGTCTTGTTCATTTCTCGTGCACTTGTAATACGCAACGTTTCCGTGGGCGTCGGTGACGGATACCAAATGGAATTAGTCTCGCTGTATATTGGTTTGTTTTATGTGGATACAGTGTGCCTATAAATAACGTGTTTGTGCCACATTCATGTCGATCTCTGCTGCAACTATTGAAACCGGGACGCCAAAAAGTTCGAATTCACGTGCTGAGCTTCGTATCGTGCGTGTGGTGATTTAGCTAAGTGGTTCGTCTCCCCTGTTACCCTACCCTCACGGGCGGGCACATTCTCCATCCCGTCTGTTTCCCTCTCGTAGCTTGTGTCGCTTCGGCTATGTCAGGGTTATGACCACAGTTATACTTCGAAAATGTTGCGAAACTGCCAATTTTGTGGGCAAGTGATTTTGCGACGTGATTAAAAGAGCTGGAGGTTTTTGCTTTTTATAGTACCAGTGGATATCATGAAGTTTTAGAATGTTTAATGGTCCCATCTTACAATCGTACAAGACGTTAACAAGGCCACCAATGGAGAAATCAGACTGGAGGATCGCCTCAGTGTGACGCACAGCCCATAGTAACGAAGTTGTAACGGGTACTGCATACTGGTATTAATGTCAAACCATTACCGTCAGTGTTAACAGAAAGTTACAGCACAACAAACATATTATTTCAGGATCAACATCAAATACATCCCCAGTCCCTTCCCAATCTCCCCATGGGTCCACATCCGTATCATCGTACGCGTCCGTGGGACCAAACGGACGGGACGGATGTATTTCGGGAAGCGCGATAACGACAGGGTAGAAACCGAAGCCGGCCTAAAAGCGTTGCTGGCCGCGCGGGAACGCAACATGACCGGTGTCAGATGGTCTCCCGTCAGCTAATTTACATTTTGTATGTAGCGACGTTGTACCAGACTAGTCGCCGGGGTTCAGCGGTGTTTAATTCGCACGTACTCCCCCCCGAGTGTCCGTTGCCGCGTCGTGTGTTTAGCGCGCGAAAACTTGTATACCGGCGTCTGTCGTTAACTACTCAAACCCCGCCGTTAACAGCTCAACCCCGCCGTGACCTAGTTTTGCAAGAGTTCATAACCCGTCCGACCGTGTGCTTTCGTGGGCGACGCCAGCGACCGCCGTATGCCCACTAAGTCCCTTCGAGCTATGGCCTTGTTACGTAACGCCAGCGCCGACCTGTTTTCTTAAGGGCCTATAACGGAATGAGAGCGCAGGAAACGAGGGGGGGTCTAAAGCAGTTATTGGAAAATGCATACGGGGGTTCGTCAGCGGGCTGTCGGGGCACCCCAGGGTCGTGCCGTCCGTCCCACCAACTCGCCCACCCGTCGTAGCCGCGACCAACTGGTTAACACTGAACGCGCACGTGTAGGTCTGCACACACAGGAACGAAAGGGTTAAAACGCCGATTGCAATTACGTCGATGAATACGTAATCCTGACCCAGTTCGCCCCCCCCCCCCCGATTCAAGTCGCCCAGCAATTTCCAAAAGAAAGAATTATCCTGATTAAGGCAACACACCGCGTAGCGCCGATTACTTGACCGGGGTCACGGTCGACTGGTTCGACTTCTTTAAATAAGCCTCTCTCTGTACCAAACTGCGCAGTTGTGTTGTTCGCCATAGGTCGGCAAACCTCCGCATTAAGTGCAATTTTGGCGGTGCCGTTTTCACGTCAATCCAGGTCGACCGAGCTACACCTCAGGACGCCGTGCGATCACCCCGGGCGTTGACGACGCCTTCGAACACGGCCGTTTGACAAACACAAACGCCCTCTCGACTTGAAATTTAAATATAGCACATGGCAGGCCCGGAAGCGCAACGGCCGCACAAACAGCTGGCAAGGGGGGGGGACGTCTGTCGTCACAGCCCCGCGTGTTGCCATGGCGGGAAACGGGCGTGTATAGGTGCAACAGGAACGCGCGCGAACCGGGTCTCGTTAGAGGGACCGGACCGGGGAGGGGGGACGGACGCTATCAGAGGCGGCAGTGCGTGAAACGAATGCAACTCGTCAGGGTAGCGAGGCCGTTTTGGCGGCAACTATGAATATATTTAGCCAACTAGCATAGAAACAGCGACGGGGCAAGACTGCCTGACTGGCTGTCACGACTAACACCCCCGTTACGTACCCCCGTTATACGAATACAAACGCAAACAAGCATGTTAACTTCATCGAACCTTTACTGTTTTCACTAGTCTCAAGTGAGTGTACAGTGCTGTACAAATATAATAATAAGCATATACAAGTATTCCAATCACAATGATAGACTGGCGTGACTGATACGTGCTAAGATAACATGTCGTGTTTTTAGCGACAGACAGTCGTATACGTAAAGATATTGCGTCCATACGACCGCCGAATATGAATATATATATATATATATATATATATATATATATATATATATATATATATATATACATACACGGGTCGTTGTGTATATACATAATACGTAACATATTTCCTACACGTACTAAATTCACACGATCAATTACATGTCTTGGCTGATGATGACGATAACGTAACGGGTAACGCACGTGTATAGACGACCTGCCTATACGGTTTCTCTGTAAACAACGGCTAAGAACATTCTGTTTATAAAAAATGTCAAAAATTATACAAAATGCTGTTTGCGTGACATTGAACGTGCTGATAAATTATGCATTGTTGCCGGTCACTAAAATACCATCCACCCCAGTCACGGGTCCTTCTCTCCTCTGCAGCTTCCTCATATAAAACGCTATGAATGTACAAATTTGCTATTACCGCCGTGGAAATTCATTTCGACAATATCATCCTTGCACAAATTTGCAACATTCGACTCCTTCCAATACAAATGCATACGGTTGGATTAACCCCCTCCCTCCCGCGCCACACCCCACTGTCTGTTTGCGCGGGCTGAAAATATACAATTATATCCTTCACACAAACGTTTGAGCTATGTACACTGTCAATCACCCCCGGGGCCCGTTCCCGGCATTTTTGAACTGTTTTCGTAGAAAAATGGCATTAAAATATATGATATATTCGTAATATAAACCGGTTCCATACAAACCGACTCTCTCTCTCTCTCTCTCTCTCTCTCTCTCTCTCTCTCTCTAACTACACGTACGAAATGTTAGCTAAAGGCCATCGTCACCTGGCAAAATCGGCTAGTCAGACTTGCTAAACGAGGTGCATAGAGTGACTATGTTAATAACGTACACCAATAATAATATCTGTCCATCTTGAATCTATATACAGGAAATGTGCCTCACGTCTCTGTCGAAATATACAAAACTGCGGCCGGCCAGTTCGTGTGAGCAATCGCCACTGCGCCGTCACCGCCAACGGAAAGATCGACAACACCGATAGATAAATATAGCTATTCACAAAAGTCGGATAAATATATAATATAGATATATAATACAAAAGTCTATATTTACTGCGCAGCAGTTAGCGACACGAGATTCATGCCAAGCCAGTCGTCGCCTACGATCATCTCCGTTACTTCGGGCGTCGAGTAATCCGGGAACTCAAAGTGCGAGCCGACCCGGTCCGCCGTCTGTAGCGTCGAAGGCGGCGGCGTCGGCAAGCCGTCCAGGTTGCAGAAGTCGGCGGCATAGTCCATGTTGTTCAATTCCAGTTGGAAGTTGCTCGGCAGTTGGAGTAAATCCGTGAGATTATCGAGATCGGCGAGTGAACTGTTGTTATTGTCGATTGTTGTCTGCGTTTGTTGCGACGGCAACGGCATCTGTTGCGGAGGTAGACACGGTTTAACGTCGACCGGTGAACCGGGGCCGGCTACGGTCGGCGCCACCGCCGCCGGATCGAACGGAGACAGGTCGTCGTGGTAGAAGCTGGCGCTCTCGGGCGTGGCGGGCGACGGCATGCTGGGGCTGGATGGCACCTTAGCGGGCGGTGTCAACTGGCTCACGGAGATCGGCACGTGTCGGCTCGCCTTGATACTGTCCCTGAATTTTCGGTCAATCGTCACCTTCAGCTTGAGACGATCCCCCGCCTGGCTCAGGTGCGACGTGTGTGTGGCGACGGTAGCGCTGGCCTTAGTCACCCCTCGCGACGCCACCCCGAGGTTCGGTCCGGCGGGCGACGACCGGTGTCGGTCTGTTGTCTTCGACGATTTCGTCTTGCTGTTCTTACCGGACTCGGCCTTGGTCGACTTGACCTTCTTGCGTGGCCGGTACTTGTAGTCGGGATACTCCTGCAGGTGCAGCAGGCGCAGTCGCTCGGCCTCCTCAACGAACGGATGCCGTTCCTCGTCCGTCAGGGTCTTCCAACGCCGTCCGAGCCGCTTACTGATCTCGGCGTTGTGCATGTCGGGTTGAACGGCCGATATCTTGCGGCGTTCGAGCTGCGACCAGACCATGAAGGCGTTCATCGGTCGCTTCACATGGTTCGTCGCCTTCTTGCAGTTGGTCGCGTCCGTATAGGGCGTCGATGTGCCCGGAGCGATCTGCATCGAGCCGAAGAGTGCCGGTTTGCCACCGGCCGCCAAAGTCGAGGAGGAATTGCCGGCGAGATTGTTGCTGTTTTGCGGAACCATTGCTAATACATTCCAGTCGAGCGAGCGCGGTTCAGCACGTCTCGATGTGTGCGTGTGGGCGAGCGGGCGACGCTGTCGTCACAACAGCTTCGTAGTATAGTACTACACACGTTCAGCCAGCGCGAGTATTCAGCGGCGTCTGCCGACGACTCGCCGCGCGCTGCCATTTAGCGACGCTCAGCCGAATCACGTGGTCGTTTCAACTGCCCAATCAGTGCCGAGCGCATTCATGGTAGGCCACGCCCCTGGGCGCGCCGATTGGTCGGCCGAATGTAAACAATTCGGTCGACGAATATTCTACTATTAATGAGGGTCACGCGTGTGAGCCCTATAGGGGCACAGCGAGCAGCTGGCCCATGAGTGAGTCGATTTTATGCAAACTTGACAATCTGCGACTGCGCTAGCTACCGCCCCAGCGGTGACGAAACAACCCGAGCACGAGCCACGAACACTGTGAACCCCGTTATTGCAACCGTACTAATAAAAACAGCATAATCTATAAATTATTACACGAATACTGCAACGAACCCTGATCACTTATGTGTAAAACATACAGCCGCATATATATTGCGGATAGCAATCAAACAATCAGTGCATATATGTGGGGACCTAGGCCTATGTGGAATTAGTGCATTTGTAATTAACTTATAGCTCAAAATTGCGTAAGTTTATTTGCGCTTTCCCAGGGTTGTTATAACAGTAATAAAATAATCCTACTTCTTTAGTAGCGACAACAAGATGACAAGTCGTCATTGATATTTAATAGCAATCGGTGCTACAATGCACCAGGCAGTGTCACCAGTGCGTGCGTGCACGTATGCGTGTGCGCGCGTGTCAGTTACGCTGCGATAAATCGATACGGGCAGCCAGGTCGCGTTGGACACGGGCTTCGCGCCGCCGAGGCCAGGCCAGTCACCGAGCACGCGGCAGGGTTAACAGACGGCAGGGTCACGACCCCGTAGACGAGGCAGGAGGCGGGGTCGGTCGCGTGCCACAGCCTCGGCCCCGGACGCGGTGACGACGCCGTACGCTGGCGCCATGTCGCGGCCAGCTGTCTAACTAAGTCGTGGGTTACGGTGTCACGAAGTGGGTGAAGCGAAGCGAGAAAAACAATCGGTCGCTATGATCAGACCCGAATACAATTGCTACGTCCGGGTTCAGGGCCCACGCACGGCGATAGAAGAAAGTCGGACACAGTGCTTTCGGGAATGATTAACCAAAGTCGGTTTTAACGACGTTGTTGCTGCGTCCGGTTGAAAAGAATGATTCGTTAGTTTATGCCGACAACTCATCGCGTGGGCAGCAGACACCCTCGTCAACAACTTTAACAGCTTTCCGGTTACTATTGTCTATGCACAACTAGGACAATGTCACAAACAGACAAATTACAGCGAACTCGCGTTATAACGAGTCCCGATGTACCGAAAGTCCGCTTAATAGAAACAATGTTGAAATCCTCGTTCTGGGCTACGCTGACGCGAGATACAAGGAACAGTTTGACCAAGTCCCAACATGTTCCTTATATCGAGAATCCACTGACACGAGGAGGACAGTGATCGGGAAAAAAATTCTTGGATAGGACACACCGTCCGGGACGGTACCACCAGTGTCACGAGGCAGGCCCCAGAATGGAACCCTCAACGGAAAAGAAAACCTGGAAGTCGAGAAAATAACTGGAGGAGGTCAGTGGATGAATAAATGACTGAACAGTGTTGAACCACCTGGAAAGATATGAAGACATCAGCCAAACGGAATGTGTTGGACAAATGTTTTTGGGCCTTATGTTCCATTTTGAGCGAACAGGATTAGGGAGAAGAAGATGCCCCAATACGCAGCCCACAGACAACCTCAACGGAAGAACCCACACCCCGCGGACCGCCAGAAGGGGTTCAACTCACGCCCTGCCCTGTTGGACGACTTCGGCAATACTGCTTCATCGGGTATACGCCAGAGGGCAGTGACACCCGATTCCCGCCCGCTCCTATCCCCGCTTCCCGCCAGTGGCTAGATATCGCAGAGACGATGAAATGTATTTGTCGATACACACACACAGAACAAATTTGCCATAAGTTCTCAATACCTGATTAGTTAAATAATAAGAAACTATATATTATTATTCGTTAATCATGTTAAGGCAAGTTCTAGTCCGTTCTACCCCAGTCCGTGATACGCCTTACAACGTACACAGATCTGGGGCGAAATTAATATATTTTGTATTTGCAAGTCAAAATATAATTGGTTTCTGGGAGGGTTGTCAAAACAAAAGAGAGCACCTCGTGGTAGCTCTAGCATGCATCGAATATAGTTCTACCCTCAACGCCTTAACGGGTTTGTGGGTACAAACTATATTGCACGCCGCCGGTACCACCTGTATCCGTTGAGGGATAGTCAGAGTCGTGGCTTTTTGCGTGTAAATATTATTCCCGTTACGACAAATGTCACTCTTGCGGTAGGTTTCACACAAATCATTTTGTTTATCATGTTTTCCTTTTATGACGACTTCCTACCTCAATCGTCCTCGTCATAACAATAAGTCAAACTGACAAACACTGTGACTATTACGACAGTACATTTGGCGAATCGTTGGTCTTAGTCGTGTGTCGTCATCATGTCGCTCCATCGTCAACCTGTCGCTCCATCGTCAACCTGTTGCCACGTCGTCAATATGTTGCCCCGTCGTCAACCTGTCGCTCCATCGTCAACCTGTTGCCACGTCGTCAACCTGTTGCCCCGTTGTCAAGCTGTCGCTCCGTCGCTTACCTGTCGTCCCGTTGTCTACCCGTCGTCAACCCGTCGCACTGTCGTCAACCAGTCGCCACGTCGTCAATATGTTGCCCCGTCGTCAAGCGGTCACTCCGTCATCTACCTGTCATCCCGTCGTCAACCCGTCGCACCGTCGTCAACCTGTCACCGCGGGCCGGGTCGCAACACACCGGGCAGACATCAGGTCGACACGATGAGCCGGGTTCTTCTACAACATATTGACACACCACCCTGGTGGGCCGGTAGATGGGGTTAACCTCGGGGGGTGGGTGGCAGACCAAGATGTCATCATATTCCGCCCGACTTGAACCACGTCCCCGTAATAACGTGTGGGTTCCCGCTTCCGTCGCTCGCTGGAACAGACCACATAATATGCATGACACCTCCTGGTACGCCGGGTACCTCCTGGTACGCCGGGTACCTTCTGGTTCGCCGGGTACCGCCTGGTACGCCGGGACGCGTCGTGATGAACGTGACCAGGAAGCGTTTCCTGCAAAGTCGTTTTGTTTATGATGTACAATTGAACCTCGTTAATCTGGACAGCGACAATCCGGAAACCTCGCCACCAGGACATCATTTCACGGGAAGGGAATCTCCAAACCCTATATATATATATATATATATATATATATATATATATATATATATATATATATATATATATATATATATATATATATATATATATATATATATATATATCTAAAACTCATCGATATGCGCATGATTTATTTATCCGGAAAACTCATTAATCCGGACACAATCACTGCGGCCCTAGGTGTCCGGATGAACGAGGTTCTAGGCCACACAACGGTGAGTATCATCGTTTGGCGATTTCGTTCCTGGGAAATAACTAAGGATATGGATACACAATATGAATACTAAAATTTAATATTGCACATTAAATACATGATATTCATTAAGTCAATCAAATGAAAGGAGTACGTTTTCCAAGCCCGGCGTCCACTTACCAAGATTTAATGTGGACCCCCACGGTCAAAATTTCACATTATAAAATAAACACCGGTCCATCTTACGCGGAGTCCAATTACATTACTACCGCACTGGCCGGACTACGCGCCCGTCGCAACAATGCTGAAACACTGCCCGAAAACGAAGCCAGGCCGCCTGTCGTCTTCCTACTTCGTACCAAGACCTGTTCGATAACGAACTCTGAAGACAAGCCTGCCTAGTGGCGATAACTCCTGCGGATTACATGTTTCCCGAGTCTGAAGCTGTTGTAGACGGACGTTCTGTTTTGACGAGCCCCCTCAGTGTGGTCATAATGTCCGTACACTGCATCCACAAACAAGCCGATTCGTTCTGTGTGTCAGCCACGTCTTCGATTCTATTGCATAGGATACCACCAGAGCGTACGTCATCAATGTTTTTGTCCTGGGTCATCAAGTCATCAAACCAGGCAGTTGCTTTCTCGTAGGTCGGCGGTGTCGACGTTTTTTTCCATGGACAGCCGCATTGATTCTCCAGCTGAAGTACTACAGCGTGTGTATCATTCAAAGCTCCCTGTGATGTCTCCTGTGGTACGCTGCATCCCTTACAAATATATATGTGCCTATAGCATTGAAATGTCATATGCCATTGAGAGCACGGCATTGAGAGTCTCAGACAGTGAGAGGGTTTGTTTTGCCAGTTAGAATGTGTGCAATTAGCACTGCTTGCGAAGACCTGAGGATAAGTGCACGTAATTCAGTTGACTTAGGTTCCCGTGAAACGCAAAGCAAGATGGCTTTCCGTCAGAGAGGTGATCGAGCGTTAAGATTGGCTTTACTCTTGATCGATTAGTTTGGGCACATACACATGTGAGAGTAGAGTAGATAGATGTCAGATCACTGCAGCAGACATGAACGCCATGCGAATGATACAGGGTGTCACCAAATGATACAGGATGTCACCAAATGTCACCAAATCGGACAGACAGGAAAATTATCATTTCTACAGGGAGAGCAAGATGATTCTGTGTTAAGGTGGCACTAAGCATGAAGAGGATGGGGAAGAGTCTGAGAGGAAGGCCCAGGTTGCGGCGGCGGCGGCGGCAGCAGCAGCAGCAGCAGCAGCAGTTTTGGGGTCCACACGATCAGTCACAGAACTGTACAAACTTAAAGATCACATTATGCAAAGGGCAGATACATTTACTTGTTTTCACTCGTTCTGGATAGAACTGTATCCCCTTATTCATATTCAGTCATGAAATAAAAAAAAATACATTAATTTAGTCATAAAACGGGGGATATACCTAAATTCCCGAAGGCATCTTTCCGAAACAGTTAGTGGATTTTTGTCGGTAGATGTCTGGCCGCGTAGCATCATTTTGGCCAAACAAACCAACTTCGCCTACGCAGGTTTATAGACACTTAAAACTCATCGGTTCAAGTCATTCCGTACACGTACGAGTCAACAACGCGGTCACAAAAAGCGAAGTTAGTAGCTACAGGGAGTTGTGTCAAACCAGGTCTGATTAATTGGCCGAAGTCTTCGGATTCACGCCGCGGTAGACAAAAACCTAAAAAATAACACCAAAAATATAAATGTATGTACAATAGTGTTGTTTTGTTAGTACCATGCGTATTTATTTATAAAACTGTTTTTAAATTCCATGTTTAGTTTGTACAAGCTAGTAGACATAATCGTCGAGTCTAGCATAGCCCTAGGCTAAGCTATAGCCTAAGCTTGGAAGTCGGACAAGCGGCCTACTTTGTCTTTGCCTTACTCGGTGGTTTGATTAGGAATATTAGGGAAATATGTGAACACTGTATGATTTTACTGCCGAAATATCTTGATATATGCAACGCTAGCAGCAGCAGCAGCGATTTTGTCGTAGAACAGTCCACAAAGTGCCTTTCGGTCTACGCTAGCTGTTATTTAGAATCTATATAATGTTGCAGGGTTTTAATTGTGTTTCAAATAATTAAACTGATGTCACACCCAAATTCGTTGTTTGAAAATTTTTGTCGACGTTCGTTTGGCCAGGCTGACGTCACACGCCGACTCCGTCTGGACATTGCCGAGCGAACTATCAGATCGCTTGGGGCTTCTTTGCCACTAATATGATAAACTTTTATTGAAGAGTAGCCAATAACATTATTTGTTAACGCATTCCAAACGACTAATATAACTGTTTGTTATAATATATCACGATTTCTGCAATATTTGCATATGATCTTTACTGCATATATAGGAAGCATGACATCTTCCGTTTTGGAAAACAAACCCGCGAGGCCACTGTCAAGTTTCTGGTCTTGGAATAGGCTAGTCTCAATTAAACTGCCAAAGAAAACGTTCAAATCAACCGAAAAAAATATAGCTACAAATTTGCGAACAGGAATTCAAGCGCATTTTTTCTTTGAACTTGCGCCACCTAGCTGTGGGTTCTAGATCGGTGCCGGTAAAACACGACATAACCTGACACAGCCAAATAAATCTAACTATATCTACGTCTTGGCGACTGCCAGTCGTCTATAGATAGTTACTGTCCACGCTGTTGCCTCCTGAAATAGAAGGTCAGGCGTTGCTTATGTCCAATGCCAACTAGAATATTACGCCTGTCAATCACACAACCATAGCAGATGACACAGAAAAATGTGACCAAACTCTAAATGAAATGACAGGTTTCGTCTTGCTACTACAGGGCGCGTTACATATTCGAATACTTTTAGCGACAGCCAGTATATTGTATTTATATAATTTACACATTTACAGACGCCATTCGAGATACAGCAACTGCCCCACTATTTCACATCTCGGACCAAATGGCATTTTCAAGAGCTGTATCGAATGGTGAATTATTATCGCCCCGTTATTTCGTCGTCAACGAGACACTTTCTCACGCTCGGGCCCGCCGAGAGAGCCAATCGCCCCGGCAACGCGTCGGAGGCGGCACGCGCCAACGAGCGGGCGGCATCAGCGAGGCACGCGACGCTCATTTACCTGACAACGGCTAACGGGGCTTATTGTGAGCGGGCACGCGACGCCAGATAATGTACGACCCCTTAGCGGGGTTCAATTATCGATCGGGGCGCGCGCAGGACGCCATCTGGAGCGTCGGGAAGCTCGCGTTTCCTGCCGATGTCACAGTTTTAGCGGCCGTTTGTCTTGCACGGCGTCGCCGGATGGACGCCAGTTTGGGTTTCGTAACGAACCGGGCATTAGCGCGTCACTTTTCCTACGTGCATTTACCGTATCCCCGGGCGTTACCCGCGGGCACTGACACGCGCAAGACGCCGGGGGGGGGGGGGGTACTCGATATGTCGTTCCCGGCAATTTGCGGGGTTCGATAAATAAGCTCACTTTTATTAAAATGTCGCTCGCGTCATAACATTTTTTTAAAACGAAAAATACATACACAGAATATTGCACGCGCACACGCACCTACACACACACCTACACACGCACGCACGCACCTACACACGCACATATACACACGCACACACGCACCTACACACGCACGCACGCACAATTTATATAGCTTAAACTTTGACAACTTTGGATACTATTAATAAAACATCGAACACATTTTACTTCATGAAATGTAAAGTAAAACTTGTGTCTATGCCTATAATGCAAAGAAAGTCTGTTCAGTTTACAACTATTTTGCTTAAATCCCTTATGCTTAAATTATAATTGGATTATACTACCCTATGTGTAGAAGGAAATCTTCCGTGTCGATCGATATACTTCATCATTCGAGTACCAAGCTTTGGTAATTGAACTTACTTAGGCCTAATTCTCATTCCAACTGCTTAGGGCTGAAACAACACTTATCCATTGGTTCCAGACTTCAACTGTCAACTAGGAAATACTAGTCGAAAGTCCACTTTTGCAACCATTAAAGTGACGAAGAAATCAGCGAAAAAATGTAATCCTTGGTAAATTACCGTCCGACTTTCATATATTACATAGTTACATACATTTTAAATTCATCTAAAATTACCATGCAGATTTTCGGGGGAACGGCCGAGATACATTCCCCGTTCTATGAATAACAATCAGCATCAGCATATTCGGACACGATAACCGATCACCCCCGTCGAAGACACCTGTTCGGTGCTCTGACATCGGCACGCGCCAATCTGTCAAGACAAGCCGCGCTATCAAAATTACATCTTGCATTCAGCCTCGCTAGTCCCGCGGAAGACTTCGAGCCCCGTGTTGAATGCGGGGTCAAACCCGGGGCACCCCACTAGTAATTTACTTTCGCACTTTTTAACTGCGCGTCAATCGCCCGAGCGATCCGTCTGAAAGGCGGCACGCGCCGCAAAGGCGCCAAAGGGACGTCGGCTGCCACTGTCTCAACACGCGTCGCTGGCGCGGCTGCTGTGGAACCGCTACAACTGGCGACCACCTCTGTGGCCAAGCCGCGATATACAATTTTAATCGACGCGTGATCGCACGGTCAATATGAATCCGATCGGACGACGTAATCTTCGTCAAACACGGCACCCTTTCTAGAGCAAACAACGAGCGAGAGGTTGACGGGTTTCGAGCAGTACTAGACAGCAGGTGTTCCGTATAATAGCGTCTCCCGCAAGATGGCACGCGACAGCGCCAGCTGGCCCGTGCGTTGGCCAATCAGAACGCGCGGCTGTTGAAAACAATCCACATCAAGGCTTCAAGACCCCCCCCCCGTTGTTGCGATCGCGCAGACTTGTCCCGAGCTAAGTTCCTCGTATCGGGTGCCGTTATTCGGATCGTCTGCGAGTAATTTCGATAATTAATTTGCTCCTGCTTCTGAATGATGCGTTCTGTTGAATTGTAACCAGCGTCGCCTGGATGCAGCGCGCGGCTACTATAGACGCCTATACCCCGTTACGAACGTAAGGCGTACGTAGGGCCTACGATACTGCAGGTGTATTGTAAAAAACAACTTTTGTTAGGGTGCATTATACAATAGTAATACACATGATAAGAACACAACCCACTGATATCGACACCTAACATAATTATTGGGTTGTCCTAATTTTTGACGGTTAACGCTGCAGCCCCATTTCGATTTTTCGTTCGTCTTGTTTTAAATTGAATTTCGTAAAAAATCTAACCGATCTGGTATTGACTACGACAGGCGGTCGTTTGTGTGCAATTTTTTTAGCTTTGATGAAATCATAGAACACACTGTTAAATTAGTTTCGGTTCGACAGAATAGTCCAAACGTAACGAAGTAGTTTGTGTTACAGATATTTCGCAAGTTATCCGGTCTAACGATCAAATTCGGTTCCTTCGACGAGTTTAACAAAAGTACCCCTCTTTTATTAAACCGACTGGGCATATTACTTAACTATTGACACACTACTTATTATTTAAACTCTTCACACACTACATATTACTTAAACTATTCACACGCTACAGATCTAAACATCAAGGAACCCGGTTCGCGATGGGATAAACCAATATTGAGGCAGCTTCAACCTACATTTCTTCACGAGTCATAGTATAGTTGACGAACTATTTCTTTAATTTACATATCAATGTAGACCAGATAGCAGGCAGTAAAATAACTCGGAGACTGGGCTGTTCGTGTCGACAGAAACAAAATCAGCTTATAATGCTGCACGGTGTCTGATAACATTGAACCACCAACGCCGTGGCAAATACGAAGAACAGTTTGCGATAATTTTCCCGATAAACCCCAACAGAATCAATGCTTTATAATTCGTCCGGTTTGATAGAAACAGCGACTTTATATGCACGCGATTCGGCGAACTGTTAACACTCTTATACGAGACGGGCGACACATTAATAATAAACGCCTCCCCGTGGGCACTTCCGATGTTTTATCATGTCAATCGTTATCGATTCAATCGTCGTGTATCTCATATATCTCGCCCGTGCCACGCGTCTGCTCTGTCAAGTCGATTGTCTACTCCTGGATTTCCTTAGGCGTTTTTCGGCGGCGACATTTTCAGCACATATGGCGTGCGCTTTTGGCGACCACTAACGGGACATGCAGACGTGCGCGCTCTTTGAGGTAATAACGGGGTCGTGGAGTGGAGGTGTTTGATGTTTTCCCGCCAGTTGTGGCTATTTGTAGCCGCAATGCGGGTCGACAGGTGGACAAGAAAGAATCGACACTCGGACGTCGGTGCAACGTTCCCCGGGCTGTGGGGTCTGTCGTTGAACCCACGTTGACAGGTGTCGGGTGCTTTCGACACAATGCTGGCCACAAACACAAGCTACCAGCGAATTCTTAGAATTGTGAATACTAAGGAAACCGCGACGGTTATTTGTCAAATCCGGGATGGCTACATTTGTTAAGTTTAGTTGTTTTATATGTCGTGGTAAATGTCAAGAAAAGTGCAGTATCACGACTGTCCTAAACATGCATGGAGACGATGGAGCATTGACTTCACTTAAACGCATGGGCCATATGCTCGCTAGACTTCTAGATGCCATTTTGCTGGAATCAGCTACACACATCATGCGGCACACCACGTCCACTTCGCCCAAAATCTACGATGCTAGCATGTAAAATCCGCTCAAAAGTAATGTTTGATCATTTGTTTGAAGGCAAATGCCTTGAACATTGTACAAAATGACTCCAAGAGTGTTAGATAACAGTGTAGTGTGCGTTTTCGGTGTCAGATTTAATCACGGACGCTTTGCGATTTTACGCCACTTCTCTTTACGTTCCCGGAACGAACTTGCTAGCGCCGCGTGTCTGGCTACCTCGGACAAACATTAACGAGTGCAAGACATATTCACGACGTCGCAAATAAACACGTACAGGCTGTTTTCAGTCTTTGAAGACTCGATGCAGCTTACAGACCGGACGGCAACTGTTGACCGCTGGTGTGCTAACAACGTACCAATAAAAAACTGTTTACAACTGGAACTGCTTATCGATTAGGAACTGCTTAACCCCTTTTGTTTTGGTGCGCTGCCGAGCTTGGCAATAGAAGTGTTTTATATTGTCTAGCCTACATTAAGCGAATTAACAACAGAACTACAGAGGACGTGTGGGCTAACCATTTCAACGATCGTGACGCATTACCGTATCCGTCCACAGTTTTTACATAAATGTAAGCCTACTAAACGTAGATACTCGAAACCATAAAATCGCTGCACGGTACATATGATATAAAAAAAAAAATAACGAGAGTAGGTTTTAGTGCCTGGGAAGATTCCCTGGAACTCGTTTGAAAGATGACACAAGCACTGCATTAACTGCTGCCGCGGGCCAGAGTTAACTGCGTTGACAACAGCTGGCTCCGTCGGTCGGTGGAACGGGCGACCCTCTCCGGACTGCGCGTCTGTTTATTTCATGGACAGAGGATACAGGTGCCATAGAAGTTAATTAATTATTATTGTAATACGTAGACCGACAAAACGAATGTGTTCGCATAATAAACTAATTGTGACATGTTCTTCCCAAAGAAATCGAGCTAATTTATAAAAGAACAATTCTGCCGGGGACGGCATGGAAAGCGCTTTGACTGGTCCTAATATTCCGCGGTACGCAAGAAACTCACCCTTAACAGGCCTGTCCTCGGGGTTTGGGGGGGGGGTGGTGGTGCGTACGCAATCAGCCGAGTTTATTATGAAAACTGGTACAGTTAAACACATTCTGTCCAAAGGGGGATTCGTTAGAACCCCGAACCCCCCCCCCGAGGATGGGCATGCTTAACGAACGATTAAAATAAAACTGTTTCCGTTAAAACAATATTTTCAAATGCTATTTCGCATTCAACGCGTTTCTGCCCCAAACGCAAGCGCCGTAATGTTACTAGCGAGAAATAACGGCTCTGATTGAACGTAACGGAATAATCGCCTGATCTGCCAGGGCGCTCAGTCGCACACACGCCTCGATACCACCGCCAGACAATCGCTTGTTGGGCTGACGGCGAGATCAAGGCGGCTGGCGTCTTCAGGCGGTGTCACGGGTAATCTAGGCGTGTCATTGGCGTGCGAGAGCGTTAATGCTCGCCCGCTCAGCCGTTACGTAATCCCAGTTACCTAACGTGAGCAGGGCGAATATGGGTCACGTCGCGTAAGCCAAGCCAAGCCGGCTGCGGAACTGCAATCACGCGACCGCCGTCCCAGCTGCCGCGTACGACCCGTCACGGCGTCCCGCGGAGGGAGTCGCGACCAGGAAGGAAGACGCCCCAGGCAAAGAATAATAGGCGTAATTACGTCAGCGGGACATCGACACTCTTGTCTCCGCGAAAACAAACCAAACACTACCCTTGAGGTGTCGAGCAAGTTTTATGTTTGCCACAACGGGTGTTGACAGTTACGAAATGTATGTCCAGGTTAATGAGCAGGTTATCTACTTCCATATAATTAATTGAACAGTGCACTCTTAACAGTGACATTTCAGCTTTGCACGCTACATGCATAGACTATAAGTGCTTCATACAATCTTTCTGTAATCTAATTTCATTCATGATCATAATTTTATATCCATATTTTATTCACTGGATATAATGTATATTTCCACGTATATTAATCATGCACGCTAAAGGGAACAAGCTACAAGTAACTCAGATTAGTCATGCTTATGCCTGAAACAAAGGATATTACTGTATTTAATATTTAAATTCTTTAACCAATATCAGTTCATATGTGGTTCGAACACTGCGTATGATACGATCACTGAAGTTAATTTTCACAATGTTCGGATGCCTTTTGTTGATCCAACGTTGGCCCTTGCAGGTGGGTCAGCTTAACGCCGTTGCGTCAGTCAGTATGTTCTGGGGCGTAGTGGACACACACTTTGTTTTCAGTCCCTTGAACAGAACATCCATCTGGCTCAGCGGATCACTGTCGATGCTGCTATGAAGACCACTCTGGTCAACTCCTTACACTGTGACGTCAGGCTTCTGGAACAAACCGAACATCCATGTTACCATTCAACTGTTATCTTGGGTGTACTGGTGCACAGACCGAACATCCATGTTACCATTCAACTGTTATCTTGGGTGTACTGGTGCACAGACGGAACATCCATGTTACCATTCAACTGTTATCTTGGGTGTACTGGTGCACAGACGGAACATCCATGTTACCATTCAACTGTTATCTTGGGTGTACTGGTGCACAGACCGAACATCCATGTTACCATTCAACTGTTATCTTGGGTGTACTGGTGCACAGCAGTGACTCTAATGTGCACGTTTCTAAGTGCGTTTCTAGGTGGGACTAAAACAATGGAACATAACATAACATAACATAACATAACATAACATAACATAACATAACATAACATAACATAACATAACATAACATAACATAACATATCCATTGCTCACGATTTTGTTAAAAATGACTGCGAAAGTGAAATCACTGAAGGGCACTTGAAAGCTGACTGTCAAATCTTCAGCATTCACACAGGGAGATATAAGGAGAGTCTTCAACTTATTCAAATAGCATGGATACAATTTCACTGAAGTACTCAAAGTCTGATAAAGGCACCTGGGTATCACAGAAGCCTGCCACACACAACAAATGACAGATGTCTGCGTTATTAGGGCCGAACTAACAATGTTATAACCTGTGATCTATCTACCCACTGGGGCGCGGTCGGAATACAACATCACAAGTACATGAACTGCTGCTGGCGTCTTCAAGTCTTGTGACACGGGGCACTAAGAATTAGAATTAGAAATTCGACCGCGCACTCCACAATAGTTGCACCTCGTAGATACAGTGCCTTTCTATTGACAAGCTCTTTCTTGAAACAAACAAAGCCCAAGTGGTTAGGCTGGCCGCCTTGTTATCAGATCAGCAGTGAACACAAAAAATAGATTGCATCTTATCTATCCTTGAAGGAAGAAAGGGGTATGAATGGCTTCCACAGTGGAAGCTTTGTATGAATTAAGAAAACATTTGCAGATGTGCTTTTTGCTCGACTTGAAATTGGAGCTTGTCGATGAGCAACGGAGGCCAGGCTGGCTGAAGAGTTAAACATAGCTATTTGTGAGAATTACCCAATTTAAACATAGTGGCACTGGGTGCACATATATCAAGAGGCTGACATCACACACCCATCAGTTTGCTCCTGTAGCTGGGTATGAAAGCTGAGTGGACTGGTGACAGATCACACCTGGGTTCATCGTATTTTCAGTTTCCGGAATCCTACAAAAACCACACTTACCTCTCCTCTCTTTGGACCCAAGTTAGTGCCCAAGGCAAAAAAAACCACACGCTATACTGTAATTAAAAAACTTGTACTTGCCACTCATCTGATAACAAGGCTGTGAACTCATCAATGGGGATCCTTTTTGTTTCTGACGTCTTCAAGAAAAAGCAGGTCATTAGAAATGAACTGTATCTACGAGGTGCAGCTATTGTGGAGCGGGCGGTGGAATTTCCATCTCATTCTTAGCACCCCGTGTCACAAGACTTGGCGACGCCAACAGCAGTTCATGTACTTGTGATCTTGCATTCTGACTGAGCACCAGTGGGTAGACAGATAGATGACCTGTCAGAAGGTTAAAACATTGTTACTTTGTCCCTAGTAAAATAAGTCAAGGTAAGTTCTTATATTACTCTGCATACTGCAATTACTGTGTGACGATTACTCATTCACATACGTCCACCACTGTCTATAGCTAGGTGTTCATTTATACAGCTGAGTGAGCTAAGGCAATGTGAAGTGAACGAAATTGCCCAGCTTCGAAATGACAGCAAGAGCATTCAAACCTCGGTCCTCATGAATAAGAAGGTAATGTTCTAACCACAGCGCCCCAATAATGTGTACATTTTACAAAATGCTCAATTACAAATTTGCATGGTATAAATGCCAGGTTTCCTTATTGAAACAATACAGGTTTAAATAAGTCTGTGACTATGTACTGTGCTGTGCTGTACTGTGCTGTACTGTACTGTGCAGTGCTGTACTGTGCTGACACAGCATTCATACGGATTTTGGCCAAAGTGCAAGCACAGTGCAAACTGACAGATTATACTGTTTACCAATTTGAATGAAACAAATCAACTATGGCAGACAAGGCGAGACATATGACCTCTCAATACATATCACATAC
Source organism: Lamellibrachia satsuma (assembly GCA_033239005.1). NCBI lineage: Eukaryota > Metazoa > Annelida > Polychaeta > Sabellida > Siboglinidae > Lamellibrachia > Lamellibrachia satsuma. Next base: position 31,281,773 of record BSQZ01000001.1, on the reverse strand, counting down.
ACAATTTATGAAAACTGCATCTTTCTAGCACTTTTCACACAGGAAAGTGATGGGATATTAACTGCAGGAAAATAGAAGAGAATTGAGGACAAATAGACATTGGCCAATGGAACATTTAAGCACAGTCATCAGTCTTCGGCCATCAACGGTGATGAAAGCATTTAAGAATCGAGCAGAGGCGAGAAATTTAAAACCAAAATGAACATATTTTTTTCACACAGAATCTTATCTAAAGATATTTCCTCAAAATGCTTGAAATTGATCTAATCATGAAATGACAAGAACATTAAATGTTATGCTTTACCCATGTGCTGCTGAACATGATAGTGGAAGCCCATTTTTCAACCATACTTGTGTGATCTTGCATAACATCAAGGTCTAAACTGATTGTTTGGTAGTAGAAGGGCCTAGAAATCCACAATGCTGCCTGATGTTATTATTGCAAGGACAGTTTGCGTGTAAACATGTTGTCGAGGACGCACACATCTCCGGTGCACGAGTAAATGACACTGAGTTTGGCTGAAAGCCTGACATTCGTAGAACGCCTTGATGGAAAAATCAATATGTTTGCGATGGTATGTGCGCACACACGTGTGTGCGTGCATGCATGTGTGTACGTGTGTGTGAGAGCAAAATTCGAGACTGAACTTACCAGGCCTCTCAACTTAAAAGATCAAAAATTAAATAACACCTAAACATTATTTTCTTTCATTTTAATTAATCCCTTCTTCCCTTTAATGTTGTCTAGCTAGTAGCTACATTTTCTTCTATACGATTAATGTTTACCATCTGTCTATAAGAGCTTTGTCTTTTTTTGACTAATCTTCAAATCTGACATTTCGTTCTTCTTCTTCATATAAGAGCAAATCTGAGGGATTTGTCCATATATGAAGAAGAAGAACGAGAAAGGGTGGAGGGCATCAGACAGGGTTGATTGATGACAGACAGAACAGCAGAAACAAGAGAACTTGAGAAAGTTGTCAGTACAACATACGCATCAAAACACCCTTGTAGTTGTAGGAACAAAATAGCAATGCTTAATCAAAGTACGAAGGACACACTGTAAAACTTACACTATTCAACGTCTGCTCCCATTTTGACATCACATTTGGAGCAATTGCATGCAACACTGGCGTAATGCAACCTTGACTGTACTTTGAGGTGTGGTAATGGATTTGCTGATGACATGACCACAGCTATAAATAATGAACAAGTGTCTCCACGAAGCAATGTATCAGAAAAATCACCTGGTCCTCTTGCTGAACAGATTGCTTGATGTTTCCAAGAAAGACAGACCACTGGTTTCAAAGAACCATTTTTCCAACAATATCAATACTGTAAACTCACCACTTTTAATTTACACATGACCAATACCACACAGCGATTAGTTCTGACTAATAGCCTGATGCCCCACACATTCTGTTTGTGTTTCCTATGGCAGCAACTACTCATTGCCATCACAATTATGTTGCTGTAATTTATCACTTCTATCTGTCTTCTGCTTTCAGTCGAACCAAAGGTGATTAATTAACCATAAATGTTGTTTCGCTTTATAATTCCCAAAGCCAACAGAGGGCCACTCAGCTGATGATGTCATTTGCGTATTATGTCCCACTGCACTTGTCACACTGTTGAATTAAATCTACATCTGCAGTAACATTTCACACAACATAAAGAAAGCACGTATGAAGCACTTGTATCTAATTTGAGGTCCTCGTTAATTCTGATTGTCTTCACCATGGTAGATGTAAATATGATTTATGAAGACCAATCCCCCATGTTGCACATAGAGACAGTCAACTGCTGCATCATCCAATGATGCTCTTGCAAAAGTCATTGGATGTTGAAGGATGTTGAAGCTCCCGCAAGAGCATCACCATCAATGTAAACACTCCTGGAAGTTGAGCTGCTTCCTCACTAAGATCCCAACTCTCAAAGTGTCTACAAGTGATTACTGCTACAAGGCCATCAGATATAGCACAATACCACTTCTTTAGAGACACAAGGAAAGGAGACATGAGGGAAGGAGACAGGAGAGAAGGAGACAGGAGGGAAGGAGACAGGAAGGAAAGAGACAGGAGGGAAGGAGGCAGGAGGGAAGGAGGCAGGAGGGAAGGAGAGAGGAGGGAAGGAGATAGGAAGGAAGGAGACAGGAAGGAAGGAGACAGGAAGGAAGGAGACAGGAGGGAAGGAGACAGGAAGGAAAGAGACAGGAAGGAAGGAGACAGGAGGGAATGAGACAGGAGAGGAGACAGGAGGGAAGGAGACAGGAGGGAAAGAGACAGGAATGAAGGAGACAGGAGGGAAGGAGACAGGAAGGAAGGAGACAGGAAGGAAGGAGACAGGAGATGAGACAGGAGGGAAGGAGACAGGAAGGAAGGACACAGGAGAGAAGGAGACAGGAGGGAAGGCGACAGGAGGGAAGGAGACAGGAGGGAAGGCGACAGGAGGGAAGGAGACAGGAGGGAAGGCGACAGGAGGGAAGGAGACAGGAAGGAAGGAAACAAGAGGGAAAGTGACAACAGGAAAGGAGATACCACCTGAGATGAGTTGAAATGCAGCGAGAGAATGAAGCAGGAGACAAAGTTTTGGGTGCCTTCCATTGACAACCTTAGGGAGGATTAATAAACAGGCCAACACCATGTCATGATGATCTGACAAAGGATGGTATCCAGTAGCTCTTGTGTCCACAAACTGCAATCTTGCATGGGTGCTGGGAGGGTGGGGTAGGATACTCTAGACTAGAAGCCCATAGATAAACATCACACAAGACCACGCACAAACAGTACCTATACAACTGAATATACCTTCCTTATTCTTATTTGAAATGACACGTCCTTCAGCACACATTTATTTCACATGATGAACGATCACTGTGGAAAGTTTCAGATAGATACCTTTAATGTCCTCAGTTTAGTTGAGCACAAGCTGCAGATGTCCCAAAATTGTTTATTACTTGACACACTGAATGGATTTTGTCAATTATTCATATTTCGAAATCATCCATAGACTGACCTTCCTTTGCAGATGTTGTCATTAATTCAGACAGCCCTAAAGATAGAAGTCTGGAAGCAACAGATTAGCCGTTTATTCAAGTATATCTTCAGCACCAAGGCCGACATCTGCAGCATGCGCTCAAACGTAAACCAAATCAAGGATATTAAAGATATCCACAGAAACTTTCCAAAGTGATGAGGCTTCATGTGATACAAATACTTAAATATAAATTTGCAAACAGCATTAAAACATTAACATTATCGCCAGTGGGAAAGTAAATAGTGGCCTTACCCCAGAAAAAGATGATTCCCTACCTTGTGCCAATCGTGTCATTGTAGCATTGAAAACCACAGATGAAGAAAAGTTTGAGACAAGCTGACTGCGGGATTCTGTATAAAGCAGCCTTTTTAACACCCAACACATGTATAACATGAACTCTCCAACCTCAATGTAGAACCAGTGATATGACACCTACTACACTTATAAAAAATTAACAAACATATTAGTCATTATCAAGCCTCTTGGCAATTTCACTGTGTGTAGGCCGACATTGTGCAGTTACTTACAATGGGTTGGAGAGTTGGAGTGGGGAGATGGGAAGTGTGTGCGTGCGTGCGTGTGTGTGGGGGGGCGGGCGGTGTGGGGGGTGGTGGAAGGGAGAGAGGGAGAAGCTGATTAATCAAAATCGATGTGTAGATGACCGAGCACTGGCCAAAAGAAACAGAATATCTATGTGGCTGGATCTAACACAATCCCTTAAGAGTGTCATCAACGTGCTTCTGTAGATGAGGAGAGGAAGACGCACACCCAGGTCTTGTGTCCGCAATTCTCTGTCACCAGCACATATGGCTGTCCTATGATAACTGGTGCAACTAGGTTCTGTTGATATCATATATTGATCAGTCGTTTGCTCTTTCAGATATAATTGCTGAAGGTTTTCTGCCGTCGCTGTAGCAAACATAATATGTTGTGATCCAACAGGTATTTAAACATTCATCAAGTACATTAAAGTCTCCAACTTGCCATATCACCACTGTTGTTATGATTATCACAATCAGGGCCGACTGTACAGTAGGCTGACTGACATGAGGAGTTTAGGGCCTGCCAGCTATGTCTTTCTGGGTTTTCTCCAAACAATGCACTGTCTATACACCTGCTGCTTCACATTATAAGCAGCTTCAAAGGCATATCATCTTACATACTTCTTCTTATGAAGCCCCACTGAGAAACCAGATCAAAGATAATTGGATTCAGTCTATTCAGTCAGTTCTTAGAAGATTATTATGCTAAGAAAAGATAAACTAAAACCAAAAACATGGCTCTATTTGAACACCTGTATATAGCGACCAACAGGTATCTGTTGCAAATTTTGTTATAGCCAGGTGCTCCAGAGACAGGCTATACTGGTAGGACGAGGCCATTGGAAGTTCTAACAGCCACTTGGTCCACATGCATGTCCCAGTCAGTGACAGATCTGAGTAAGTCAGTGACAGATCTGAGTAAGTCAGTGACATGCAGATCTGAGTCAGTCAGTGACCCAGCCCTACCACACAAGCAACAAAATATACTCTGTTTTGCACCAATGACGCATGTGTCTGGATTTTATTGTATACTTCTCAGATACAGTGGCATTTAAAAATGTGTCCCCAGACTCCTTTAGTGAGGGTGGGCCTCGCCAATAAAATGTAGCTACCTATGGGAGTGGAGATGATGGCAGCGGAGACTGAACTAGTAAACATGTTGGGACAAACATTCCCTTAGCGAGAGACGCATAATGACACGACAAATGAATGAATGTCACAAGTAAACACAACAGAATGTCACGATGGATAAATCAATATGTGAGCAGACGGACAGTGGGAGAGGGACACAGAGAGGAAGGGGCAGGGAGAGAGGGAAGGAGAGAGGGAAGGGGGAAAGGAACGATAGGGAGAGAGGACATAAACGACGAGGGGGAAAACATGAAATGCAGAAAGGGGAGATAGACGGATGGAGGGAAGTGGAAGGACAGGAAGTGGACACGAGAGAGAGAGATGGAGAAAGAGTGAGAAGGATGAGACACATGTATTGCATGGAACCCGCTGGAGAATAACATAAAACTTACAACTGATACAAACAAGATATCCCATTAGCAATACGACTTCTTTTTATGGACATGTGACAAATTATGGCAATGGAAATATCAGCAACAGGAATAATGTTTAATTCTACAGCCAGTCACAACTTGTACTGCAAGTAATAAAACTGCGTTTTGCATGAACTCAGACATCGGGGCGAGGGTGGGATCTGCTCAACGATCGACCCCTCACCCGGCTATAATGGGACAATTTTTTTCAGACAGCTGCTGCAAAACACCCCTTTCAATAACGGGACCACATCCATGCCCCCAGGGGCAAATAGCAGGAAGATGAATAGAGAGGTATGTAGCGCCAGCTGTGCAGGGAGCCAATCCAACCAATCCAGGATGGGGTAAAGGGTGCACCCCATTGTCTGGATGTCACATAACTACAAGGGTGACATTTGGTTGCATTCAATGGGCACGTGCCACAGTGGCATGCAGTGAAGGCTGACAAGACCAGACTGTCTCTCTGATTTATCTCAGCCTTTCATCTGTTCTAACCACATAAGTCTGACTGACAGGACAACCAGGAGACAGCTGACAGTGACAATGATTATGATGATGATGACATTAAGTGACACCGTGTATAATGACAATACACTACATTGTAGACCCTGGAACACAACTTGGTCTCTCACCTAGACTCTGGCCACGGTGAGGATCCAGGGTTGGTGCCTAGGGTTTAGGGTCTATAATTAAGATTACGTTTTCGGGTCTACCTCTGCTAGGTAATGAAGTGTTCTCCTGTGTGAGCTACACTGAGTTACAGTGCTGCTTTCTTGGGTCTTTCCTACTTATTCTTCATATCGGGTCTTCAACTTCATGGATTGTATCATTCTCTATACAGATAACAGGACAATGCCAACAACAGTACCCTGTCTGTACAGATAAGGGTGGGGACAGATGGTGACAGCAGAGCGACAAGGAAGAGCAGGTGACAGCCCCCCTAGACACCTGCTGGGGCTGATACAACCATGCAGAGACACTGATCAGGACATCTATCCTACCTCCCGCATCCTGCGGATGTCTTTGTAGTTCCTTTTCCCTCATGTGGCTCGACCATGCCTAATGGCGAGGGAGATAGGGTAGAAAGAAACAACACCTTATTAGGGCATGTGACCACACTAGTCCAATCTAGTCATGACACCTGACAGTCAAGTCACTCAGTGGAATTACAGTTACTTGGCGGACAATAGCATCAGATATTCCATCGGGCTTCTTGGAGTCATACTTACTGATTTTAGAAGACAAAACCCAAAAAATTTAAATATTCAGACCACACCAGGGGGCGTTAAATTTTTTTCGATATTGAGCTGATGACAATATGACCACTGAAGGTGTTTGATTGAGAGTTTTTTACCATAACATTTCTTTCTGCGTTGTTCTTCACAGCTGTTCTAGGAATGTTTATGCTTTTTTGTGTATGACATATCATGGAAGATTGATTTTTGGAAATTTTATGATTGATAAAATTATATTGAATTACACTGGAGTTCTGTAAATAATTCCTACACACGGAATCTGACGTTGTGATTTTGGAGTCCTGATTTTGATGACCACTGGGCACTTATTGAAATGAGCATTAAAAAAATGCTACCAATGGGGTTGGTTGATGGAAGCACAGTTAGGGTGGGGTAAATGGTACCCTGGTATCAATGGATTGGTAGAAGCACAGTTAAGGTAGGGAAAATGGTCCCCTGGTGTCAATGGGGTGGTTGGTGGAAGCACAGTTGGGGTGGGGTAAATGGTCCAGTGCTGTCAGTGGGGTGGATTGTTGGAAGCACAGTTAAGGTGGGGTAAATGGTCCCCATGCAGTCAGTAAGGTGGGTTGGTATAAGCACAGTTAGGGTGGAGTAAATGGTCCCCTGTGCTACCAATGTGGTGGGTTGGTAGAAGCACAGTTAGGGTGGGGTAAATGGTCTCCTGTGCTACCAACGGGGTGGGTTGGTAGAAGCACAGTTAGGGTGGGGTAAATGGTCTCCTGTACTACCAATGGGGTGGGTTGGTAGAAGCACAGTTAGGATGGGGTAAGTGGTCTCCTGTGCTACCAATGGTGTGGGTTGGTAGAAGCACAGTTAGGGTGGGATAAATGGTCCCATGTGCTACCAATGGGGTGGGTTGGTAGAAGCAGTTAGGGTGGGGTAAATGGTCTCCTGTGCTACCAATGGGGTGGATTGGTAGAAGCACAGTTATGGTGGGGTAAATGGTCCCCTGTGCTACCAATGGGGTGGGTTGGTAGAAGCACAGTTAGGATGGGGTAAATGGTCTCCTGTGCTACCAATTGGGTGGGTTTGTGTAAACACATTTAAGGTACGGTAAATATCCCGGTGCTACCAATGGGGTGGGTTGGTGTAAGCAGTTAGGGTGGGGTAAATGGTCTCCTGTGCTACCAATGGGGTGGGTTGGTGTAAGCACAGTTAGGGTGGGGTAAATTGTCTCCTGTGCTACCAGTGGGGTGGGTTGGTAGAAACACAGTTAGGGTGGGGTGAATGGTCCCCTGCTGTCAATGGGGTGGGTTGAAGTGTCACTGCCAGTCATCAAGTAAGTGGTGTTGAGGTTTAATGACAGCTGAACATGGCATGCCAGTCGATGGCACACTTCACTCTGAATAGACAGTGAACTCGCGCTTACAATCATGGCACGCGTTCGCATTCAGCGTGCACACACGCACGCGGGTGTTATTACTGCCCTTTCAGATTACCTCCAGACGCGGCATTGTGTGCGTATAAATAGCAGAGGGCAGATAGAGGGCAATGGCAGGCGCAGACAGGTGGCACCACCGAGGCGTGACGGTGAGGGGGTGGGGATGCGAGGGGTGAGGGTGTCCTTGAGAACCATTGATGCATCAAGATATCACTACTGGTGGACATATGGAGACAAACCTAGAACAGAACAATCTCACATTGGCCATAGCATCATGTGTGCCTCCAAGGTTTCCACTGCCAGATCAGGGGGTCGTTCTCCGGTTATGGATCAAACAAATAGTGTTTCCCAAATGCTGTTTTCTACTTTCAAACCTGTCACATTTTTGGGGGTTAACATCCGTATTTTACACTTGAAATTCTCCATAATGCGATATAAATCCATATAAAATTGTTCATTGTTTAATCTTCCCATAACGTTCCGATCGAGTGTTGCCATCGATGAGGCTACCAAATATATATATATATATATATATATATATATATATATATATATATATATATATATATATACACACATATATATATATATATACGAACATCAAATAAAATCTGCTAACAACAAAAGAATTTGTGCTTCGACCGTCATTATAAGTCCATCATTCGAATTTATATACTTATGTAAGAAAATAGGTACTTCACCAAAATGTTTCCTAAATCCATATACAAATGGGATATGGCCATGTACCTCCCAAACTCCCTAAAATCCGTATTGCATATGGGTAATCCATACAATGTCATAGGTCTGATACCACTGATACTATGACCACTACAGCACACTGATATTATGAACACTACATCACACTAATATTATGACCACTACAGCACACTGATACTATAACCACTACAACACACTGATACTATGAACACTACAATAAACTGATACTATGAACAATACAGCACACCGATACTATGACCACTACAGCATATTGATACTATGACCACTACAGCACACTGACACTATGAACAATACAGAACACTGATACTATGACCACTACAGCACACTGATACTATGACCACTACAGCACACTGATACTATGACCACTACAGCACACTGATACTATGAACAATACAGAACACTGATACTATGACCACTAAAGCACACTGATACTATGACCACTACAGCACACTGATACTATGACCACTACAGCACACTGATACTATGAACACCACAGCACACTGATACTATGAACACTACAGCACACTGATACTATGACCACTACAGCAAACTGCTATCCATAAAATGTAGTTTATTTGCTGCAAACTTAAACTGTACTAGTATCACCTTTGCATTTGTAGTGATTGTAGTACTTTAAAATACTGATATTTTATAGATTCCAGCTCCGAGTGGATGTGGACAGAACACACGGAGGAGCAGGTGGATTGACACAAGGGGTGGCCAGGGGTAACTGCAGTCATAGTATGCATCCACCTTCTGGCTAAATAACTGTTCTTTCTGAACTCTAATTACCTTGACCACAGTCCACATCTGTCAGCAACCACCCCTGCTGTCACAAGTAGTAGTCTAGGATCTGTCCACTAGAGGTGCACCCACTGGTCACATGGGACCCACTGGTCACATGGGACCCACTGGTCACATGGGACCCACTGGTCACACGGGACCCACTGGTCACATGGGACCCACTGGTCACATGGGACCCACTGGTCACACGGGACCCACTGGTCACATGGGACCCACAGGTCACATGGGACCTATATATGACAGAAGCATCTGTCCACCAGTGGACCTATATATCAGAGAACGACCTGTCCCTCAGAGGACCTATGTGTCAGAAGAAGACCATTCTGCCATGTTGGGCAGACTGCCATGCTGGGCAGACTGCCAAGCTGGTTTCCTATGAATAGCTGTTGTATGTTAAACTTAACCTTCATTATTTTTTACTGGACACTTTTAATCTGATTTTACAGTAGCTTTTAGCGACGAGAATCTATAAAAAGAATTTAAAAGGATGTGACAGGTGGGTCCCGTTGACTTGACTGACAGACAATACAATACACCTGGACACCCAGGGTGACATCAGCACAGATGACAGAAGACACTGATTTAGCTCCCTTGACTGGCACCAGGCCAATTACACTACGCAGCATTCAGGTGGCTAGGTCTAGGGCCATACAAGGTACTTGGGTAGTGTTTAGGGATACACAAACAGTGTTGTGTTATAAGTAACGCAAGTCACATACATATCCGAACAAACTGCATCACAGCGATTCACTACAACAGCAGTTTTTTCCTTATACTTTTCCTACAATTCAACCTAAATTTGTCAGTTTCTGACACTCTCCTCTCCGATAGAAACTTGATTTAAAACAGCATTTCACAGATGGAAGGTTTCCTGCGTGTAATAAAAATAATTTTGAAATAGGCATGTGGTATTTATTCATACATAAAATTTACATTTGAAGAAAACTACATAGGAAGAGAGGCCAGTGTTGATGGTGCCATGTCGTTGGGTCAGTGTCATCTCACTGAGGTGATGGTGACACATCAGTGTCATCTCACTGAGGTGATGGTGGCACGTCATTGGGTCAGTGTCATCTCATTGAGGTGATGGTGGCACGTCAATGTTTGCATTATATTACTTGCATCACATAATATTTTGATATAATATACCACTTTTTGAAGTTTCTGTTGCCCGTGCAATGTGCCTGAATGATAGTTAAAATGTGGACTAGTCATTGTTTGCATTATATTATTTGCATCACGTTATACTTTGATTTAATATACCGCCTGCTAGTCGTTCTGTCTGACACATAGCCGGTTACCCCACATCGCTGTCAGCCACTATGTTGAGTTTCTGCTTATGTTTTTCTACGATGCTTTTTTGTGCATCCACATATAATGTTCCTAAAATAGCACAGTATCATCCATTGAAATCCACAAACAAATGCATCTATTACAATGATATACACTCACCTATCACACTCTTATCTACAAAAGGCAAACATCCTCGTGTGTTACAGGTATTACAGTTCACGCCTACGCACATACATATTATATATAATTAACAGGCCTTTAAAAATATTTATTAAATGATGGAACTTTCAGATAATTATATTCTTTCACATTTGGGTGGGCTTGAAAACAACAGCTTAATCAGCATTCTCGACATTAATAATAACGAACTAGAAGTAATAAAACACTCATCGTATTATGATCTTGATAAATTTAAGAACTTAGTGAATGAAAAAAAGAATATGATCTCCATATTAAGTTTAAATATACAATCAATATATGCTAAATTTGATGAATTGGAAGCATTCATTGAAGAACTACACAATATAGAGTATAAATTCAATGTCATATGTCTACAAGAATGCTGGATATTCGATCAGACTTATTCTCTCAACATACAATTACTGGGATATGAATGCATAATTCAGGATAAGAGCAGCAGTGACAGAGGAGGGTTAATAACATGTTGACAATAAATTCCAATACGAAGTATGCTTAAATTTAAATATGTATGAACATTGGGAGGGACAAATAATATATCTAAAAGGGGGAGGGTTACCCAAACCAATAATTATTGGCAATATATACAGACCATCAAGAATTAAACAATTTATTAATGAATTCACCTCACTCATACTGTCCCTTGACAAATTGAACAGGAGTATTAATATAGCCGGGAACTACAACTTAAATCTACTCAAAATTAACGAAAATGGAATGTGTAGTGAATTCTTTGACTTGCTGACATCCCATAGCCTGTTTCCTCAAATTACCCTTCCAACTAGGTTTTCTCGCACAAGTGGTACGTTAATAGATAATGTGTTCTGCAAAGTTTACCAAACAACAAAGGCTACCACTGCCGGTATCTTGCTAAACAAATTATCCGATCTAAATGGATAACACGAGGACTACTAAACTCAATAAGATTCTGAGACAATCTATACAAAAGAATGAAATTAACAAATCCCACCTCAAGAAAGTATGAAATAATATATATTAACCTTAAGACATACAATAAAATATTAAAGATAAGCGTACATGCAGCTAAGCAACAGTTCCTTGCGTCTACTTTTGCTAAATATAATTCCGATATTAGAAACACATGGAAAACAATAAATGAAATAATTTCAAGAAACGGCAACAAGAAAAGTTTCCCACACTAATTAACATAAATAACACTGAAATAACAAACTAGACATAGCCAATAAATTCAATGCATTTTTTACAAATATTGGAACAAACCTGGCAAATAATATAACTTACACGGGTCAAAAAAACTTTGAACACTACCTGAAGAAAAAAACAGCGATATCGATGAACAAACAATACTAAAAACAATAGAAACACTTCCAACAAAAAATAGTAGCGGATTTGATGGAATCTCGAGCAAATTATTTAAAAAACTAGCTCCAACCATTATCAAACCTCTGACGCTTTTACTAACACAAGTTTTTAATACAGGGATATTCCCCGATAAACTAAAAGTGGCCAAAGTTATCCCAGTATTTAAAAAAGGAAATCCAACAATTAATAATTACCGACCAATATCCCTCCTACCGGTTGTCTCCAAAGTTATGGAAAAAATCCTTGCCAATCAATTGTCCTCATATTTTGAAAGCAAGAAACTCTTTGTCAATAATCAATATGGATTTAGAGATGGCCACTCAACCGAGTACGCTGCATTAGAATTGGAAGACAGAATCATAACAAAAATCGACAATAATGAGGTACCAATTAGTATATTCCTTGATTTGTCGAAAGCTTTCGACATCCTAAATCATAAGATTCTACTCAATAAATTAAAATATTATGGCATAGAAGAAGTACCATTGCAACTATTCAAAAGTTATTTAACAAATAGAACACAATTTGTAGAAATTGATGACATAAAAGCTGATACACTGCACATAGCTACTGGTGTGCCTCAGGGCTCAATTCTGGGACCACTACTATTCATAATATATATTAATGACTTTTCAGAGTCTAGTCAAGTATTTAATTTTATATCATATGCTGATGACACCACACTTTTAAGCTCATTGAGTAATTTCGTAAACGCACAAAATGCAGATAGCGATTTGTTAATAAATAAAGAACTCTTTAAAATTAACAAATGGCTTGTAATAAACAAACTTTCACTAAACATAGCTAAATCTAAATTCATGGTCTTCCACATGAATAGAAAACATATAGAAGCACCCGCTCATAAAATCAAGAATATCATTATAGAAAAAGTTAATGAATTTAATTTTCTTGGACTGACTTTTGATACACATTCAAATTGGAAGAAACACTCTGAACATATATCAAACAGATGCGCGAGAATAATCGGGATACTAAACAGACTTAAACAAGAACTGCCTTTGAGAATAAAAATCATGCTTTATAATACATTACTTGTGCCACAAATAAATTAATTAAATTAAATAAGCATTGCAAGAACTGAAATTTTATTATAAATTCATACATAATAAATTACCTGGTTACCTACAACACTGGCAGTTAATTACAAACATAAACATACATAATCACAACACGCGCAGACAACATGAAATTCACATTGTTGGTATTAAGCATTCATTTGCAAAGCGATCTCTAAAACACCATCTACCAATAACATTAAACGATACGCCACAAATTGTGAAAGATAAACTCTATATGCATAGTCTATGAGGTTTCGTAAACTATGCAAAGTATAATTTTATAAATAAATATCAAAATTCATGTGCGATCGTGAACTGTTACATATGCATGCGCAACTAAAGACAATACTAAAAATTCGCACAAAGTAAGGTACATGGATATTGTGCACACATGTAGAACAAGCACACGTAAACGCACACGCGCACGCACACGCACACACACACACACACAAACACACATAATACTTTGAAGATGATTACGGATTTTGAACTTTGGTTATTCTATTTGTTGCACTCAGAAACTGTATATGTATAATCAATCCAACAGTGGCTCCTATGCCAGCGACTGTCTGCAGTCTTAATAGGAGTCTCCAACAATAAACTATTTCTGATTACACTGAGTCAGTGTCATCTCACTGAGGTGACAGTGGCATGTCACTGGGTCAGTGTCATCTCATTGAGGTGATGGTAGCACGTCATTGGGTCAGTGTCATCCCACTGAGATGATAGTGACACGTCACTGGGTCAGTGTCTACTCACTGAGGTGATTGTGACTCGTCATTGGGTCAGTATCATCTTACTGAGGTGATTGTGACATGTCATTGGATCAGTGTCATGTCATTGAGGTGATGGTGGCATGTCACTGGGTCAGTGTCATCTTATTGAGGTGATGGTAGCACGTAATTGGGTCAGTGTCATCTCACTGAGATGATGGTGATACGTCATTGGGTCAGTGTCATCTCACTGAGGTGATTGTGACTCGTCATTGGGTCAGCATCATCTCATTGAAGTGATGGTGACACATCAGTGTCATCTCACTGAGGCGATGGTGACACGTCAGTGTCATCTAACTGAGGGGATGGTGACACATCATTGGGTCCGTGTCATCTCACTGAGGTGATAGTGACACATCATTGGGTCAGTATCATCTCACTGAGGTGATGGTGACACATCATTGGGTCAGTGTTATCTCACTGAGGTGATAGTGACACATCATTGGGCCAGTGTCATATCACTGAGGTGATGGTGGCAAGTCATTGGGTCAGTGTCATCTTACTGAGGTGATTGTGACATGTCATTGGGTCAGTATCATCTCACTGAGTTGATGGTAACACATAATTGGGTCAGTGTCATCTCACTGAGGTGATGATGATATGTCAGTTGCTTAGTGTCATCTCCCTGAGGTGATGGTGTCACGCTATTTAATTTTTAGTTTATTTAAAATATTGTCTAACCTAAAATGTATCCATATATTTTTAACAAATGCATATTATTATTGTATCTATCATACTTTTTTAATATTATGACTGCAAAGGGAAATACATATTATAAAAAAAAATATTATTATTTTTATTAATATTATTAAGTCCTCTCCATGAATATACTTTCTCCATAAATGTTTTTATCTGACGTGATTCAGTCTGTGTCGGTGGACGGGAAGACATCTCCATCCTGGTACGGTGTTATCAATCACCTGTTTTATAACATATTCAACGTTACATCATCAGCACTTGGAGGAAATATCCCACTCCATTAGCCTGAGTCATCCTCTAGTGACCGTACCTGCACTTCCTATCCCCGCCACTTTTATCTCCCTACCCCCTGTAACGAGGCAGGTGCATGTGTGCACATCTCTAGTAAACACAGCAGTGCTTCTGTGCAATGGGCCCCAAACAGAGCGCAGCATGCCTACGGTCACACTCACATGCACATATACACCTACAAACCTTCAAGTCATGTCACCAATTGGTTCCGGTCAGTTAGTACACTACTCTATCAAAAGTAGGCCGATGATAAAATGCAAAAGTGTTTCTTATTGAAGTGCGAGTTGCCAGTAGCGTGTTGCACCTGTAGTGGGGTCATGGTAAACAGTCTTTGTGACCACACCGATTGAGTCATCGTAACTTCCCAATTACTAAGAAAAGACGCAGCTGAACCACATTACATATAACCGTATTGGTACTATTATTCCAGTAAATGCTATTACATTCGACATTTGTATTCAGCTAAGCGCGACTAACGCCAATAATAAATGAATACTTTGTATAACACGTCTCCTGCCCGCATGACGCAAGCACGACTGCTTCATGATGCCCACAACGCACGTCAAATGCACTGAACATCCACTCATGAAAGTATTAAGTTAGCCAATAATGCATATAATTGTCCTGAATGAGCTGCCGCAAAATCTCATTGCACTGACCAATATATTTTGTTTGTTGTCATAACAACATTTAGCCAGATGTCACGTTATATGTTCAGTGGCCTGACTAATGTTGCTGTAACTATTATTTTATTACATCAACAGTCGTTAAATGCCGAAACCGAATACAACAAAAATGGCGAAAGAATGTGTGCGTGACAAGAAACAGAGACTGATGACGAGGTTTTTTATTCTGATGACGATAATTTATGACTGGAATCTGAGAAACAACGTTGACAGCTGTTTTTATGTAACATAGCAATTTGTCAAGTTTTGGTAAACATGATTTGCTTAGTATCAAATGACATCATGTTGTGCTTATGTATATGCATGCAGGTGCATGCGTATGAGGCCATGCATGCATGTGTACGCGTGTATATCCACTGTGTGTCTAGATCACTCCCAAAATCCCCTTTCCCAGCCATAATTAGTATACAAACCTAGCAGGGAAAATGTACACACAATTAACATGTTTTCAAAGTGAGCTGCACCAAGTACGAAGGCTACACGAGGAGTTAAACGTGCCCATATACGGTCCCCTAATAAGAGACCCGAAAAGAAAGGTGCCTGAGTGCACTCCTAAAAAACAGCCAGCGCAGTGAGCTACTGAGAACAGCTTCCGTAGGAGCGCTACTACGCCAAAACAGTTAACTAACAGAATGCGTAATTTAATTATGCAACAAAATTACTGACTCCACATTGAAGGCGTGCCACAGAAACAGTAACACTATCAATGAAAACACAGATGATTAACAATGGAAGCGGCAGACAGAATACAAATCAGCAGCGATTTGATCCGAGCTGAATCATACACATATCAACAGGAAACTACCGCACATTTTATGACAATCCTACTGGGTGCACGGAGTACACACAGGGCGGACTCAAGCCATGCGTCAAGTCATCGGTGCAACTACGTGAGCGTCCAGGGGTGCATCGGTCGAATCTCAAGGGTCATGTGAGGCTGTTACAAGATGGTTCACTGGTGCCCCTAACAGGGTTTGTCAAACTTCTGATGCACTTCAGACTTCCTTTCAATTTCCCAGGCACTCCACACCCCAAGATTTACTGAAGGCATCAGACTGGTAGATTTGGTGGTTTCACAACAAACCAACTTAGTTCAACTTACACAGCACAAACGACTGAACATATCCTGGCTGAGATATGTGGTTTAATTAACATCAGCGGGTCTTTTCATCACATTGGTAGATTCAGAATTCCAAACCGGCTGTGACCTTGGATTGAAAAGATTGAATTAGGGACCGCAACCACATCAAATCAAGAAAAGTTTGATCAGTCATCGATGGACCACATGATCAAAATACTAGAATATAAAAAATACTCATCACTGCTGGATGTGCGTCTAACAGTAATTATTGTTGTGTGATGCTAACAATGACAGGGGAACCTGCGAAATATGGCTGCCACTGGCATGTGGTACAACCAGGTGTACGTTACAGACAGGTGTATGTTACAACCAGGTGTATATTAGAGCCAGTTGTCCGTTAGAGCCAGGTATCCATTACAGGTGTATGCTACCACAGGTGTCCATCACAGGCAGGTATATCATGTATGTTATAACCAGGTGTACATTACAGCCAGGTGAGTGTTACAGCCACGTGTCCATTACAGCCAAATGTCCGTTATTACCAGGTGTCAATGACACACAGGTGTATCTGACAGTAAGGTGTTCATAACTGCTGCTGTTACAACTGTTCATTACAGCCAGGTGTCCTTTACAGTGAGGGGCCCAATAAAACCGAGTGTCTGTTATAATGAGGTGTTTATTACAGCTATGGTTCAATTAACTTTTTGACTCCTGTCCATTATAGCTAAATTTATTTAATCAACAGGGTCCATTATAGCCAAGTGCCTGTTACGTACAGGTACAGGTGTCCCTTATAGCAGGTACCTGTTATTTTTCATGTCATATGTCACCGAATTCACAGCTGTCCGTACATGAACC
This sequence comes from Lamellibrachia satsuma, assembly GCA_033239005.1. Lineage (NCBI taxonomy): Eukaryota > Metazoa > Annelida > Polychaeta > Sabellida > Siboglinidae > Lamellibrachia > Lamellibrachia satsuma. Next base: position 31,264,170 of record BSQZ01000001.1, on the reverse strand, counting down.
TTTTTATGTCATAATTATGTCAGTGACATCTGTCCAAACACAAGCTGCCATAAAAAACCTGCTGGACTTAGTCACCCCAGTTGTTTCACAATGGCTGCGGCGGGGGGGGGGGGTACAAGGAACCCTGGATGGTAAACGAAGCAAATTTAATGCTTATCTTACCATCCAGCTACGATTCATTGCACTTGTGATAAGAGAGCTATCAGAGTGCTTTATTCATTAAGTTAGATTGAATTGTAAGAGGACGTTGATAAGACTTCACACACTGAGAAGTCAGAATGCAAGTAAACAACTCAGAAATAATCATCAAATGGCTGACATCATTATTTCAAGTGCCTGAGGCCTCTGTGAACACAGAAGGAGAGGGTGATGGTTGGGGGAGGGGGTGGTGGGGGTGGGTGGGCGGGAGGGGGTGTCTGGGAAGGAGGGGGCAGAAAGAGGTTGCTGCGTTCATTAAGAATGAAGACAGTTAGCTGCCTAATTAATCTTGAAATAATTCAAGGTAAATGGTAAAAATGGTGCACAAGCCTATTCTTGAGACAATCATAAAGCAAGGTAGTTGTTCTAATTAGCTGTGAGTGAGTGGGTGGTTTGGTCAATCTTTCAGTGTCTTGTTGTTTTAAACAGAAGACGTTCTGTAAGCTTGAATGCGTGCTTCTAAAGACTATACTAGGGACCTTTACATAGCTGACACCACCCTGGCTAGGGACCCTTACATAGCCCATATAGCCCTGGCTAGGGACCCTTACATAGCTCATACAGCCATCTAGGGACCCTTACATAGCCCATACAGCCCTGTCTAGGGACCCTTACATAGCTCATACAGCCCTGTCTAGGGACCCTTACATAGCCCATACAGCCATGTCTAGGGACCCTTACATAGCCCATACAGCCCTGTCTAGGGACCCTTACATAGGTCCCTATGTCAAAAATGTTCAGCTTCAAATGTCGCATTTTATCAATGTTAAATGTCACAATTTCTCAGTAAAAATGGCATTGCCATAATCATCAACATAATTTTTGAATCTAAAAATTACTGTTTTCAAAAGCTGTCTAACACAATCACCATCATTTTCAGAAGTACATTTGGGCATTATCTTTCCAAATCATTATGACCGTCATTACATGTAAACAAAGTCGCAAAAACAAATTACAACATAAACACACATCCTGGCGAAAACTATCAACCTCTTCTGACAACAATCTCGCCCAGTCTAAATGCAGTCAGGAACATAAAACCTATAATTATTTAGCTGTGAAAGCGCAATTAATCAGTACATTAATCATAATGGCCACACTTCAAGTTTCAGGGCCTTCTACCCACACCAGGCTGACCCACCAATAGACCCTTATCACTGCTGGTGATCTGAGACAATATTCACCGCACTAATTCTGCATGATGGATGAGATTGTACCAGGCAATGCGAGATGTTGCCCGCACAATGCGACATAATTTACGGGTTTGTTTCCACCCGATTACTCTGTTATGTTTAGGGTCAGTAAGTAGAAACATTCAGGGGACTGTTTCAAAGGCGGTGGTGGTGCTGCTGCTGCAGTGATTATGCAACCACAACTCAGTATAAATAACACACTGGCAGGGTTGGTTTTAGTTACCGTGGCTAGTTTATTTGTGAAAAAAATAAACACATGTAAATTATTTGTTCTCTACTTATTGCTTAATTACTAGTAGTGTGAATATATTTACCAAAAAAATGTACAAATATCTCTGAGGGACTGGTTACATATGAAAAAAAAAAAATTTGGATTCTCAATAAGCCAATGGCTTCCATGTCCACTATTAACTTGGGTTTTTGGTTTGGATGGCAATCTTGTTAAATCTTGTTAACTCTTGTTACTGCACTTTCACCACTGCTCAACACTTTCACCACTGCTCAACACTTTCACCACTGCTCAACACTTTCACCTAGAAACATGCAAGATTACAGCCTTGAAACTTTGCTTTTTAAATGACAGAAACCCTTGTACCAGAGGGAGGAAACACAAGTACAACAGACTGTGTTCACATGCTTCCTGAAGTGTGCAGCTAGAACATTGTGGGGGGGGGCACGGACACCTGTCTGTGTCTTTAAGGTTTTTCTCACTGACAAATGACACTGTATTAATTTTGAGAAAACCCATGGGTGGGCACATAAAAAAATAGACCCAAGGCTTTGTGTTGGAATGAGAGTTGTTTTACCTGCGATTTGATTAGGTGATAGTCAGGTTACTGGATGGGTCTGCTGTTGATTTTGTAGGATGTTTTCCCAATAGTCCCAATCAGCCATAGGGGGACACTTAACCCTGGGGCAAAGGCGGGATTATGTGACAGGGACAGACAGGAACCATTAATACCTACCATGAATTTTCCCATATGAGTTTATTTTGTGTAAGCCGACAGACAGCGCCAACGAGGAGACCACATCTGTCTAAATGTTCATAGGGATAATCAAATTGGGTGTGATTTGGTCTTCCTAGGCAGAGTTTCATTGCATGAAGAAACGTAAAGATACATTCTTGTATATCGCAGTATCCAGTCCTTGGGACTGCTCAAAGCACGTTACACTTCACCCCTGGCAGACCTGTTCGTTCTAATGCCAACTTCTCTGGGAAGCATTCAGCCTCGCTGCAATTACTGCCCGATGACTATTCGTTCACGTTTCCACAAATGTCAATAGCCAGGTAGCCATTTATACAGCTGAGTGAACTAAGGCAGTGTGGAGGGAATGAAATTGCCCAAGCTTAGAAATGGCAGCAAGAGGACTTGACACCCCCTTCAATGATTGATGATCTGACTGGCATGATGACCACTTCTCTGGCTAATTCACTGGCAATAGCTGTGGTCAATATTTAGTGATGACCAGTGACGACTACTACTGAGTCATGGTGCGTCATCAGTCCAGGTACAATAAAACCTTATTAATTTGTTCTTTGATAATGCAGCTTTTCAGTAATCCACATCCACTGTAATTACGGTAATTATGACATAAACAACCACAGGCAATGACAACTTGTTTTAAAACAACAAGCAAACAACAGTCAAGCCACAAAACAGATATTACCTCCTTTACTTCCGATAAGCTTAGTGGTCAGGGTTGTTTGATTTAAATCATTTGATTTAAATCATTGATTTAAATCATGATTTAAATTGCTCCAAAAAAAAAAAATCATTGATTTATTAAATTTTTTTTACTTCCGGTTTTTTTAATCGCTGATTTATATGAATTTAACACAAATAATTGTTTACAAGCATCGAGATCAACAAAGTTTTGTGTGTTTTTTAATACAAAAACACAAAGTGTGCACACTTGTGTAGCTGTATTGACACCAAATAGCCTGATAGTCAAATATTTTATGACATTGTATATACCAGATTTAAAAAAATTCAAATAAATAAGGCGGTAAAAGAACAATGTTTGTCCTTAGCAGTTCCTGATCACTTTGGGGATAACCCCCAAAACAAACGACATGACAAAACACAAACTGCCAACACTGAATGATACAGTAGGTTCCCACACCTACCCAGCCTTTGACATATCTTTATTCATATTTTATTGGGGCCAAATTGTGCAACAGATGTGGCGTCTAACAACAGGTCACTGGCCTGCCGATTCACTTCCGACACGTTTATTTTGAGTTAACACCCCAGATGACATGAACAGCCCACTTGAGGATCGAAGTTTTTCTGCTGAGATTGCGTAATATTGACTACTACGAAGTGCGGCAATCACAAGTGACTGAACAAATACCACTTTCATTGTGATACGTGACCACGCAATGGTAGAAAACGACAATAACAAGCACTCTGTACACCGCACAGGCAGACTTCCATGCTGCACCCGCATGACCCATAATCCCATCATGCAATGGGTCACATTGCCGCATTATGTTCAATCTGCTTCCTGCTGATTTCGCTCGCGCTCACTTAATACAATAACGTCGGCTTTCAGGATCTGCCATGTCAATAGTCGGCAGGCCATGTGAGGTACAGTGGCGACCCAAGTGAGAGACAGAGGAACTGATTGCCTATTTAGCAGACACTAGGTTCGCCTGATGTCGCCTAGGTGGAAATGTAGTCAGCAAAATCAATACGCATGCTCGCTCGCTAGCGGAGGATGTATGTTCGGTCAGGAGGAGTTGTAACATGATCCGCTAAATCGTAGCCAGTGACAGCAACTTAATAACGGATGAACCACCGCCATACACGCACGCACTACTAAACCCACATTGACATCAGGGATGTATGAAAACGTTGATGTATCAGTGACCAGCAGTAACTAAAACCGTAGCTGGTGGTCTTCTAGATGCAATATGATAGCCCCGAAATTAATTATGTTCGCCTCTGATGCTGGGTTCAATAACTCGAATCAGTAGCGTGATGGCAATGAGATTAACAATGTACAGCATCTTGGGTTCAGTGACTTGGGTCTGCACTGTGGTGGCCCTGAAAGTAAGGATGTTCAGGACATGAGTAGCTTGGGTCAACACTGAGATTACCCTCAAATGTTGAGCTAAATAATTACTAAAAGGTTTTCAATGGCAAAAATCTTTTTGACAAAAACCATAACGTTTATAGTTGAGTCTCATAGTTTTACATCAACGTATGTTACAATATTTCAATCTGGGGTTCATTATCAACAAGTTTTATATTATTTAGGAGGGCTTTTTTTTATATTAAATTTATACATAATAAACAAAACAGCGGGTTAGACACTGCTTCATCGAACAATTGGCCGAGCACCACAAGCACGTTATTAAGAACAATTGGCCCAGCACCACAAGCACGTTATTAAGAACAATTGGCCGAGCACCACAAGCACGTTATTAAGAACAATTGGCCCAGCACCACAAGCACGTTATTAAGAACAATTGGCCCAGCACCACAAGCACGTTATTAAGAACAATTGGCCCAGCACCACAAGCACGTTATTAAGAACAATTGGCCCAGCACCACAAGCACGTTATTAAGAACAATTGGCCCAGCACCACAAGCACGTTATTAAGAACAATTGGCCCAGCACCACAAGCACGTTATTAAGAACAATTGGCTCAGCACCACAAGCACGTTATTAAGAACAATTGGCCCAGCACCACAAGCACGTTATTAAGAACAATTGGCCCAGCACCACAAGCACGTTATTAAGAACAATTGGCCCAGCACCACAAGCACGTTATTAAGAACAATTGGCCCAGCACCACAAGCACGTTATTAAGAACAATTGGCCCAGCACCACAAGCACGTTATTAAGAACAATTGGCCCAGCACCACAAGCACGTTATTAAGAACAATTGGCCCAGCACCACAAGCACGTTATTAAGAACAACTGGCCCAGCACCACAAGCACGTTATTAAGAACAATTGGCCCAGCACCACAAGCACGTTATTAAGAACAATTGGCCCAGCACCACAAGCACGTTATTAAGAACAACTGGCCCAGCACCACAAGCACGTTATTAAGAACAATTGGCCCAGCACCACAAGCACGTTATTAAGAATTCCACATTGGCAGCAACTGGATCCACAAGATCACATTTCCACGAACGATCTAAGCAAGCTGCTTCACCAAATGAAACATAAAAACCAAACCTGCGCACGATAAGCATCTCTGCTGAAATCACACGAACGTCGACATAAGATATTTCATTTCAAAATCAATAGTCTCATGAAAAACCAAGTACATCTATGCAGGAGGTATGTTTTGATTATTTTGATGTTATGGGAATGCATCTAGTCATTAAAAAAACACTGCATCAGCATCTTAGCAGCCTAGATCGTTACGTTTAAAAGTACAGCGATCGCTACGTTTAAACGATCATCTAAAATGTATGTGTGTGGCCACATCATTACCACATGGTGACAGATCAGTATGTTTAAACGTAAAGCTGCCTAGATCCTAATGTTCAATCATTAAGCAGCCTAGATTGTAACCCGCCCTTCTTTATCTCAGAAGGGCGGGTTACACACAGATGAATAATCAGGAAGTCAATGGCTACCTTGTCCACTTGCCGTCTGGAGGTTTGGCTTTGGGTGGCAATATTGTTCATTCTTGTTACACAGGTTGTAGACAAGTTAGTGGTTGAAAGTAAGCGGGTTGGTGTCAGTCAGCAGCCAACAGTCACTGGCCGACAGTCACCGGCTGACAGTCACCATGGACAGTCACCAGCGAAAGTCAGTGTCAACACAGTAACAAACAGCTGAGATTGTGAAAGGTGGAGCCACAATTAACTGGTAGTCAGTGCTCCAATGCATTTAAAAAAAAACTTAGACCCTAAGTCATTGAGATAATATCATGTCACAATTAACAGGAGAAAGATTTGATTTAGTCTCCACCTGTTCAATGATCCATTCTGTCTCAGGCACAAGGATGGGGGGGGTGGGGTGGAGGGGGGATACTATATTACTGCATCAATTAATTATGTCATGTTCGAAAATATGCTTGTCGTCATCATAATTTGCTGCTGCAATAAACAAATTTAACTTACATAATAATTATAATCATCATCAAATAATTAATCTTTACTGCCAGTGGCCACATCATCATCACATGATGATAGCAATGATAATAACACTTGATAATGATGATGACTGACAACAGTGACACTTGATGATGATGATGATAGTGAGTAGCAACAGCGGCAATTTATGACAATGATAACAAACTCATAACCACTGCCTCCCAAAGCACGCCACAGTTGGTATGTACCCGATGCCACAGTCGGTATGTCCCTGATGCCACAGTCAGTATGTCCCCGATACCACAGTTGGTATATACCCCAATGCCACAGTCAGTATGTCCCCGATGCCATAGTTGGTATGTCCCCGATGCCACAGTCGGTATGTCCCCGATGCCCCAGTCGGTATGTCCCCGATGCCACAGTCGGTATGTCCCTGATGCCACAGTTGGTATGGCCCTGATGCCAGTCGGTATATACCCCAATGCCACAGTCGATATGTTCCCAATGCCACAGTCGGTATGTCTCTAATGAGACAGTCGGTATGTCCCCAATGCCACAGTCGTTATGTTCCCGATGACACTTGGACAGTTTCTCTGCTTTCACTTGCCCAGGAACAACAGCGCAGTGAGGAAACATTTCCTGGAAGCGCCATCAACCGACCTCCTGGTGAGAGTACAGTTAACTGACATGACATGAATGTCACTGAACTGTCACCTAAGATCCCAGCCAGTAATTACTTCACCCATAGGTCAGGTTTATGATGGCTTTGTTCTCTGATAACTTGAAGCATTCTTAATTTGCTGAATCTTTCTGTTGTAGCTGACCTATCCATGCAGGCACTGAGATACCAAAAAAAAATCTTCCATCTTTCAGGAACACATACCCTAAACCTTACCTCCTACCACACCTCCCTACATCCTGGTCAAGACCCCCCCAGGTCAAAATACCTTAACGAAGAAGCCCCATTTAGTTTCAAATATCTCCACGGTTAGCATTAAAAATAATGCTCAGACGTATGCTTGCCTTTTTATTCAACGTTTCCCAGATCTACCCTGATTGCAATTCCTTATTCCCTGATTGCAGAGTTGAAATGGCTTTGACTGTAACTGAAATGGTTTTGTTATACTGCAATTATTGACCATTAAATATTACTTGACAATTTGATCAGTATAAAAGAGGGCATTTGACCTTGAGTGCTGTTAACCTAGGGCCTTTTGGCCCAGAGTGCTTTTAACCTAGGGGCTTTTGACTGTATTTTCACTTCACTACATACTACACTAGGGTAGACACTAGTGAAAACCACATGGACACAAGTGGACCTGGCATTCTTCCTATCTGACTGGGCTGGAAGGAACTAGCACTGAATACCCTGTGAGACGTGGAAAGGCCCACCATGTCAAGCTTATCTCAGTTGGTGCAAGTTGCAACACAATAAGCTAAAGTTCGTTCAGCCGTAGGCGACTTGTTTAGCAAATTAGCAAATTCTGCCTCTAGTGAAAATTACAAATACAAACGCATGTACTATGCAACCACGCCAACGCACCTTCACCGCTCTGTGAGGCTATTTTTAGCCAACACGTGTCTAAAAATAAACTGTTGCTATGCACATTGAAATAATCATAGCAATCATGAAGACACAAACATATCACGCGGGATGGCGTGAAACTATACATTTTACATATGTAATTACTTCGGGTTCAAATACAGTAATAACTGTAATAGGGCTTTTTTAGCCTTATAAACACTCTCCTTTATTTGTCGCAACTAGTAGTGATGACAGAACAAATTGTCCTGCATAACATGTTGGAGAAAATAAATGTGAAAACATGTTGCAATGTTTTTCCAAACCTCTTGGCCTTGGCAGAAAACCTGTTTTTCAGACATCAGACGCCAAGATATTCAGATCCATTATGTTTCCAATGTGAAATGATTTATACATTTTTGTAGGTGTCAACATCTGCTTGTATCGAGTCTTACTTAGCATGTTGTTTTGAACATGCTAAGAATCGACGTTTGGCTATAACGACCTTGCGTGCAACAAATATACAGATTTTATCAAACAATTTCAACATTTCATCTGAAAAGCAGGAAACCAGGGTAAAAAGTGGCATTTCCCACCTGAAAGTGGCAAGTAATGTTGACACATATCTCACCTTTTACACTTATTTTAATGACAGCTTTCATGTTGCATGGCCAGAGAAGGTGTAAACATGTTAGTCAGGGGCAGGACAAACATACAGTGGTCATCTAGGAGTCTTCCAGGACAAACAGACAGTGGTCATCTAGGAGTCTCCCAGGACAAACATACAGTGGTCATCCAGGAGTCTCCTAGGACAAACAAACAGTGGTCATCTAGGAGTCTCCCAGGACAAACAGACAGTGGTCATCTAGGAGTCTTCCAGGACAAACAGACAGTGGTCATCTAGGAGTCTCCCAGGACAAACATACAGTGGTCATCTAGGAGTCTCCCAGGACAAACATACAGTGGTCATCCAGGAGTCTCCTAGGACAAACAGACAGTGGTCATCTAGGAGTCTCCCAGGACAAACAGACAGTGGTCATCTAGGAGTCTTCCAGGACAAACAGACAGTGGTCATCTAGGAGTCTTCCAGGACAAACAGACAGTGGTCATCTAGGAGTCTCCAAGGACAAACATACAGTGGTCATCCAGGAGTCTCCTAGGACAAACAGACAGTGGTCATCCAGGAGTATCCCAGGACAAACAGACAGTGGTCATCTAGGATTCTCCCAGGACAAACAGACAGTGGTCATCCAGGAGTATCCCAGGACAAACAGACAGTGGTCATCCAGGAGTCTCCCAGGACAAACAGACAGTGGTCATCCAGGAGCCTCCCAGGACAAACAGACAGTGGTCATCTAGGAGTCTCCCAGGACAAACAGACAGTGGTCATGCAGGAGTCTCCTAGGACAAACATACAGTGGTCATCTAGGAGTCTCCCAGGACAAACATACAGTAGTCATCTAAAGTCTCCCATTCCTCAATCCTCACATTGGCTGGAACAATCCATTAAAGAAATCATCAAACTTTGTGGGTTTTATGAATAAAAAATTCAATAATCCATCAATAACCCAACTAACTACAACCCCGTCCAAAAACAAACCCAAAAATAGAAAATTGGAGGATTGCTAATGCTGTGAAAGAAGAGCAGATTATTGCAAAATTTAAACCGGAAAAAGATTTACCTTTCCATTTTTTTATAATCCAAGTGGACCCTTGACCCATTACATTTTACATTATTGGAATTGTTCTATTGATTTACAAAGCCTCTTTAACAAGAGAGGTTTGCTGGGGGACTTATTCTGCACTTACCAGTTCATACTATTTTGTTTACACCTACATTTATGTGATAATTTAATCAAGTTAGTTGAGGTCTCTGTCCTAATGGATGACTGACTGACAGCTGTCAGACCCAGAAAAGGGATTGCCCAGTCTGGAATAGAAGAGCTGACCAGTGGTGTAGAAATAAGGTCAAATAATTGAGCTTGGAGCAGGACTGATGCCAGGAAGATGATTACCCATGTACAACTTGCTTCAGATGAACTATGGAGGCCAAGGTTCACACACAAGGTCATATTATATATGCACAGTACATGTGTGTGTGTGCGTGCGTGCGTGCGTGCGTGCGTGCGTGCGTGCGTGCGTATATATATATATTATATATAATGGATGGAGAAATATTTAGGTAATTAATTACACGTATAAATTATATTAATGTCTGTGGATCATAAATAAAAGGAACTTTAATGTATTAAAAAATATGACCTCTGTATGAACTTGTATGTGTAAATGTGTGAAAATAATATATTGTCGGCATCATTTTGCCTCGCAAGATAAAGATAATAATAATATATACATATAATAAATTATATATATATGAATATATGGAACATAAATAAAGATCAGATACATCATTAATACACAAGTGTTACACACATGCACGATGCATGCACAGCATCATGCATACTCATGCATGCACATGCGCGCACACACAATTTCTCACTGAAGTTTTTACTAAATATTTTAAACAACCAATTTAATGACAACATGAGTTTTCATCGTAACTGACATAATTTGGTAGCTTTTAACCATAATTTTTGTTCAAATATTAGGTATACAACATAAATATGTTACCTGCGGTAATTTCAGGGCCCATGACAGTTACCCTGTAATCAGTGACAAGGGGATTATTTTGCACATGCTATGTCAGCTGTGTCCTTGACTAGTCAGTGAGACAGGTCATAATTATGATATCTATTTCAAGGCCATACCAATGGTGCTGATGAAAGTGATAGACTGACCAATGGTGCTGATGAAGGTGATAGAGTGACCAGTAGTGCTGATGAAGGTGATAGACTGACCAATGGTGCTGATGAAGGTGGTAGACTGACCAACAGTGTTGATAATAACCGAGGCCAGCCAGGAGTTCCTGTTGACTGAAGTAGCCAGGAAGGTACCAAACTTTGTAGTTTATTGGAAAAGAATGTTTTAACGGTCTCATCAATTCAATGGTCTCTCATCAATTCAATGGTCTCTCATCAATTCAATGGTCTCTCCTCAATTAGATTTTTTCGTTTCAGACGCATTTCGTGAAAACTTACTTTTGAACCTGATTTACGATGAGCTATATCAATTGAGAATGAACTTTAATTTAATGTTAAGCTAAATTTGACAGTTCCAAATAATTATCACATTTCTATTACTGAAGCCTTTCAAAAGCTTGTGTCTAAATGTATGAAGTGTGCATATATTAGGCAACATATGGTATGTTGATTGAATGCAACTTAGTGTTTATGCGTAAGAACAAGTGTAAACATTTTATTTCTAAAACCGAAAAAACGTTGGCTAACATTAAACTGCCAGCAACGGATTCGGAGGCACACTGACCCACACTTAGCAAGACTACTCCACCTGGTGTTGACCTCACAAAACATTCTCCAGTCACAACACTATTGAACCAATAACACACTTGGATTATCGAGTAAACATTACATCACTACGGTGTCAACATACTGTCAGTGTCACGACAACACACGTCAACATTTCACTTCCCTCCCAACGCTGACACTGTGGCCTTCAAAGGCTTTCAAGAAGGCACAAGGCATGTTGTCAAGCAAACAACTGGTATGAATTCTGCATTAATGACTGGTGCTCGATCACGGCACATTTTGACAGAGTGGTGATAAAACTACGCACCCACATTCTGTGCACGAACATTTATCGATCAGTCGATTGGTGGGCGCTTTTTGTGCCTGGCTGTTTTTTTACTCTGTCTCGATGATCAGTCATATTGAGGCTAGTGAGACGGAATGATCATGTCTGTGGGTGAAATGAACTGGGAATAGAACATCTGAGGTGCTAGGCTCCAAGTATACTATGTAGTATTCTCATCCGTGCTAATCATACTGTGTCCAGTCCATGCAATGGTATCACTTCTCATACTAGGAAGGAGTTTGTGGCAGGGTTCCCAGCCTCCCATCTGTGACCTGTTTTGGTAGCCAACCTCCCATCTGTGACCTGTTTTGGGAGCCAACCTCCCATCTGTGACCTGTTTTGGGAGCCAACCTCCCATCTGTGACCTGTTTTGGGAGCCAACCTCCCATCTGTGACCTGTTTTGGGAGCCAACCTCCCATCTCCCACCTGTTTTAGGAGCCAACCTCCCACCTGTTTAGGGAGCCAACCTCCCCATCTCCGACCTGTTTTGGGAGCCAACCTCCCATCTCCGACCAGTTTTGGGAGCCAACCTCCCATCTCCGACCTGTTTTGGGAGCCAACCTCCAATCTCCGACCTGTTTTGGGAGCCAACCTCCCATTTCCGACCTGTTTTGGGAGCCAACCTCCCACCAATTTTTTAGGACCTACCTCCGACCTCCTGTCACCCCACAACAAGGCTCAAATATCTCTGTGCAACAGAAGCTCCAAGTGACAAAATGCAAGTTTTATGAGAGAGATCCAGATGGCGTCCCAAGTTCTTTGGTATTCATCCTGGTATTTACAACTACAATACCAAGTGTGTGTGTTCTTAATAAACACTCATTTGTCATACTGCCAAGTTCATCCAGCAACATACACATTATATGACATAGCAATATGGACGGTTGGACGCTGCACAATTGTCAAACGAGACAGAACCATTCACAGTAGACCAGACATAAGAATTGCATAGCTGCCATCTAAGCACTCGATCTTCAGTCCAAATAGCCATTTATCTATTGTCCCTTTCATGTTAAACAGACTGGATAATTTCGACCCAGACGAAAACCAAATGAAAACATCTCTGAATCATGACCCAAAATCAATGTCCCTGTGGAGATGGACCCAGTACACCCTGCAGGGGGTCCACCCTATAGCACGGTAAAAGAACCTGAATTGTCCTAGTGCAAGTTTGGTAGACCGGAATGATTTTTCTGACATGTAGTAATATTCTTGTCACAGACTCGAGTTGACTAGACACTAAGTCCTTCTGATAACCTGACAACACAAGAACCAGAATGATCTGCATCCTATGCATCCTGTATCTAGTCCAGGTGACCTCAATCTGACCTCAATCTGATCCAGGTATACTGACTGGCAGTAACTTTTCCTGGATCCATGCCATGACCTTCAGTAGAGCACACATTAACGATTGCAGGCGGCAAAACCTAACACACAATCACAAGTATAAAAAAATGCCCAAATGTTCGCATTCATTCGTGTAAATCGCACAACTGGTACTTTTGCACTTAACTAGACGACACTGATAAATAATGTATTTTCAATTAGATACTACTAGAAAATATCAAGGTAACACATTTTGACCTGTTTTTTTAGTTGACCCCAACACTGACCAGAAAACAAAAACCGCCGAGAGTACTGTCCATTCAACGCAGAGGAAAAAAATAACTTATGTAATTTCACTTTATGAGTTGCATAACGATTCATCTGACAAGTGAAAACACGGGCTAGTGCTGTACAATATTTAGAAATCAGATGCACCAGTGTGGTGCCAAACCAGGCACCATTTTGAAATACAATAGAAAGGTATAAACCGGTGCAAACAAAACATGGTCTGAGCATTTTGCTGACACACGATATTTCTAAGTCTAAAGTTCATATTTACACGACCTGATTCAGTGACCAAGTGAGAGGAGTGCACGTATATCACCGAGATGTTGACCCACTTAAAGGGTGCCTGGATCTGTCACTGACCCGGGAAGACAAACAGGTCAACCTTATTTATTTTCACTGACCACTGTCCAAACCCCTGTTTTAGGTAAACTACCCCCCATTCATCATAATCCTACACAAAGTAAGGAAGTGGTTATACCACTTGTACTTCGTCAAAAACAAACTGTCTTAGTTGACATGTTTCTGGGTACCAGATGCTGAGACGTGACAATGCCCAAACTTCAAAGAGTGATTCCAGGAAATGCCTATCATTACCAATCTGACCAACGAGACAGGTCCACAACCAATTAAAGTTAAGTTCCCATATGCATGCCCCGTAGATTCCAGCAAGCAATCCCATTGGTTAACACAGCAACTGAACAAGGTCGATGTGACAAGGGTACTGATGTAGTCAGAAGCCCTTGGCCGAGAGGATGATCCCGCTAAATCATGATCATTATGGCAAATAAAAAGTAGGCCTTCTTCGTGAAAGTAGGCAGCAAATAAAAAGTAGGCCTTCGGAAGGTAGGCAGCAAATAAAAAGTAGGCTTTCTTCATGAATGTAGGCAGCAAATAAAAAGTAGGCTTTCTTCATGAATGTAGGCAACAAATAAAAGAGCACTACAAGGTAATAACAGTGGTCTTTTTAAAAGAAACATTTCATTAGGAATTTTTTAGGGAGATATTCTTTTTTATGGTAACACACCAACATTACGTCCACAGACTGCCCAATAAGAAGCCATGATTCGTAACAATTTGAGTCACTTTGAATAATGGTTTATTATGTAAAATAACCAATCAGGACACAATGCTGCAATTTGAAGATGGCCCAGGTCTTATATCAAGGACACCCCCTGTCAAGGAATTTAACATTAAGACTCACGATATCAACCCATTATCTAGTAAAACCATCTCGATGGGTGTCCAACAATGTTCTGACTTGTCCTCTTGTACGAGGACACTGGCATTGACTTTATTGCTGTGTTTATAATTACTAGACCAGTGTCAGACAGGTAAATTACAGGTGCAGATAACCACAGGTAAGTCATTGCTCTCTCTTAATTACTTGGATGTCAGCGTCTCCAAGATGTCAGCGTCTCCAAGATGTCAGTGTCTCCAAGATGTCAGTGTCTCCAAGAAATTGCTGTCCATCATTAATTTCTGTCAGTGAGTTAACACTCAGACATTTCACATTTGTTTGCATCACATAAACGTTACATAACTAAAAACGTGGCATACATACAAGAAATAGTTCCCTACATTTACAATAATTGGCACACTATGTTCCACCAAAGAGCAACAATCTCTTATTACAAGTTTGTCCATTTTCCATTTAAAAACAATTTAACAAGACAAAATGTTTTTTTTAACAAGATTTAACAAGCTTCAACTTCAAGATGACTTATTTAGATGAAACGTCCGTTGGCCTGGACAGTTTAATGAGCAGGTGAACTCTGTTATTACCAGGTTGTATGAATATTATATGTGAATGGTAACTACACTCACAGTGGGCATAAATATAATCATTAACGCTGTCCAAGCAGTCATCTATATATGGACTAATGGTCAGTTTACAAGGTCATCACACCTGACCAGTAATTTCCTTTGACCACTGCTGGCCATTAGCCTCTGCCTCAGATGACCATCCTGTACTGACCAAGGATGGCTATTTAGTTAATGACTCGGGCAACATAAGTGAGAAATACCACTAATAGAGAAAACGGATGATAAATCTAATGTTAACTTTGCAATGTTAACTGGCATTTTTCTGTATGAATGACACTTTTGGAAGAAATACCAAATACCTACTAAAATATCAACTCTGAATAGGCTTTGTGAATATAAAACAATGGATGTTGGAGGGTTGATCAAGGGTCCATTTGGATGTATGAAAACAAATGAGAAAGGTATTATAATTGTCTTGTCTAACAAAGGGGCTTCATAGATAAAAAAATTACAGGACTGATCCCACCCACCCACACCCTATCCAAAACACAAAAAAGGATTAAAAAATAAAATTGGTAGCACTGAACATGCATGCCAATGCAATGAATGGAAAGTAGATAATTTTTTGGGTGATGAACCAAGCAGAACCTTGACCCACCCACCCACTTTTTTTATTACTGGATTTTTAAAATATTTACAAAGCCCCTAAGTGCCTCAACAGATCAGTTTCCTCAGATTATTACGCGAACACACACTGGACACAACTGTTTATAGGCACGCTTATATCAGCTGTGAAACTGGTGACGTAATAGATATAACTTTAAGCACTGCCTCAGGCTTGTTGGGCTGCAGTTTACATCACTCGTGTTGTTGATGCCCTAGTGCGTCAACCCCTACGCATGAGATACATATAGGAATCATCAGGGTCGGCCACAAAAGTGGCTGACATTTCTCAAGCATACAGATGCTGCTACAGGTAGATAAGATTCTCCTTTTGCAGTGACCTCGCACGCTAGAATGGTCAAATCGGAAATTACTCGTGATATGAGTGACAGCCGAACCCATAACAGAGGCTCTTGACCCCTAGGTCACGTCAAGTTAACGCCATACATGAAACAGTGGGCCCCAGTTGGCATAGATAAGTCAATTCCCTGTAATGGCTTTTGGGTTGACTTTTCGGATCAATATTGACCTTTGCCTGTTGTATGCTCGTGGCTGGGCAGTCAATCGGTCACTTGTATATGTTGAGATTGTGGTCAAGCGATTTCCCACTTAAAGGTCTATTTAAAGTGACTCCGAATTCGATCAGCACCGTTGCCAACTCTGTACAATTACGCCGGAGAAAGCGAACCGAACCAATTCAACTTCACAGCCAATTATGTGCGCACTATACAGACAACGATAATTCTGTTTCATTGCTGTATATATCTCTGGCGAAGGTTTTGAATAGATGCACTGAAATGCATTTAAGATAGGCGAGGTCAAATTCGTAGCCGCACAACTGGGCTGAATGACCAGACAGTAACCGACGGGAAAGTTCTGTGTTTGTTTGCCTGTGTTCCTATGGAAACGACAGCGTGTTGACTTCTAGAAATAGAACGGAGGTGTTGCATTCATGCGGGAACGTGGCCAACTAAAAGACACCACTGCCGAACAAACAGAAGGGACCACGTTCAGTGACATCAGCGGCCAATGGGCAATGATGATATCTTAGTTAAGAAAGCTTTCAGGCAGACACAACAGACCACTGTTACCTCATCAGATATGGGTCAATGGGTGTTACTGCCAAATTGTGGCTTGGCAGGCAGAGATAACAGTCATTAAGACCAACAAGCTGTGTACTTGAGTGGAAGCATTGGTGCCAATGGATATCTACTGATCCCAAGTGGGCAATCAGTATCAGGGAAGAGGGACAGAGGGGACACTGGGAGGTGTGACAAGGGAAGATTTGGGATATCAGGAAGTAAACAAGGAAATAACCATAACAACATGTGGTTGTGTTTATGTGGCAGGGACAGGGCAGGTTTAGGGACCATTAGATCAGCCCAAACACTGAGAGAATCCAACAGAACTTCTCTGAGGGGAGCAAACCTTCTATCTGCAAATAGGGTGAACCTCCTGTCTGCCCAAATGGGATGAACATCCTTTCTGCCCAAATAGGATGAACCTGTTGTTTGCCCAAATGTGGTGAACATCCTTTCTGCCCAAATGGGGTGAACCAATTGTTTGCCCACATGTGGTGAACCAGCTGTCTACCCAAATGGGGTGAACCTCCTGTATGCCCAAATGGGGTGAACCTCCTGTATGCCCAAATGGGGTGAACCAGCTGTCTGTCCAAATGGGGTTAACTAGCTGTCTGCCCAAATAGGGTGAACCTCCTGTCTGCCCAAATGGTATGAACCTGCTGTTTGCCCAAATGTGGTGAACCTCCTTTCTGCCCAAATGGGGTGAACCAACTGTTTGCCCAAATGTGGTGAACCAGCTGTCTACCCAAATGGGGTGAACCTCCTGTATGCCCAAATGGGATGAACCAGCTGTCTGTCCAAAAATGGGTGAACCAGCTGTCTACCCAAATTGGATGAACCTCCTTTCTGCCCAAATGAGGTGAACCTCCTGTCTGCCCAAATGGTATGAACCTGCTGTTTGCCCAAATGTGGTGAACCTCCTGTCTGTCCAAACGGGGCAACCTCCTTTCTGCCCAAATGGGGTGAACCTCCTGTCTGCCCAAATGGTATGAACCTGCTGTTTGCCCAAATGTGGTGAACCTCCTGTCTGTCCAAACGGGGCAACCTCCTTTCTGCCCAAATGGGGTGAACCTCCTGTCCGTCCAAATGGGGTGAACCAGCTGTCCATCCAAATGGGGTGAACCAGCTGTCCATCCAAATGGGGTGAACCAGCTGTCTACCCAAATTGGATGAACCTCCTTTCTGTCCAAATGGAGTGAACCTGCTATCTGCCCAAATGGGATGAACATCCTTTCTGCCCAAATAGGATGAACCTGCTGTTTGCCCAAATGTGGTGAACATCCTTTCTGCCCAAATGGGGTGAACCAATTGTTTGCCCACATGTGGTGAACCAGCTGCCTACCCAAATGGGGTGAACCTCCTGTATGCCCAAATGGGGTGAACCAGCTGTCTGTCCAAATGGGGTTAACCAGCTGTCTGCCCAAATGTGGGGAACCTCCGGTCTGCCCAAATGGGACGAACCTCCTTTCTGCCCAAATGGGGTGAACCTGCTATCTGCTCAAATGGGGCGAATCTAATTTCCTCAGTACCAGTGTTGCACACTACAAAAGGTTTTCCCCATGATACCTGTCTGATGGAACCATCCCGAGGTTATCCCAGTGACCGCAATCAGGTTATCCCAGTGACCGCAATCAGGTCATCCCAGTGACCGCAATCAGGTCATCCCAGTGACCGCAATCAGGTCATCCCAGTGACCTGCCTTAACTTGTGACCTGCCTTAACTTGTGACCTGCCTTAAATTGAACTTCCTCGGAAGAAACCCGACGCCCAGCATATGTGCTACCTTGGCATACAGCCGTACTTTCTGAGAATGCACAGCATGGAAGGGCAGTAGGCATTGCGCTCATTCATTGCCCACTGGGGAATCTGATTACAAGATACTAGTCACGGATTAGTTCCACATGAGCGACCCACCCAGAATCATAATTACAGCAAGGTGGCACGATTTAGTCAGTGCTGATAAATGTCTCTAACTAGTAAGTGTTTCTAAACTGTTAAAACTTCTGCCCCAATTGAATCAGGTTTCTTGGATAACTTAAGTAACGTGTGCAGTTGATTTAATAAAAAGGTGCATACTCTAATTAAAATCATTGAAATAATTCACTTTAAGTATTAGATCGGGTAACTTGAGAAAGTATGAATCATCTTATTTTATAGAATATAGAGTCAGGCCACATTTGCTATTTCCTCCCAAAATTTTGCCTGGACCAGTTAAAAATATTTTAATAGTTTGTTTGATGATTTCACAAAAACTTAATAGCATATTTGCAGAAACAAGTTAACATGTCATAGTGGATACTAGAGCTAACATGTCGTAGTAGATACTAGATAGCTAGCTTGTCGTAGTAGATACTAGATAGCTAGCATGTCGTAGTGGATACTAGAGCTAACATGTCGTAGTAGATACTAGATAGCTAGCATGTCATAGTAGATGCTAGATAGCTAGCATGTCATAGTGGGTACTAGATAGCTAGCATGTCATAGTGGATACTAAATAGCTAGCATGTCATAGTAGATACTAGATAGCTAGCTTGTCGTAGTAGATACTAGATAGCTAGCATGTCACAGTAGATGCTAGATAGCTAGCATGTCGTAGTGGATACTAGATAGCTAGCATGTCATAGTGGATACTAAATAGCTAGCATGTCATAGTAGATACTAGATAGCTGGCATGTCATAGTAGATGCTAGATAGCTAGCATGTCATAGTAGATACTAGATAACTAGCATGTCATAGTAGATATTAATAGCTAGCATGTCATGGTAGATACTAAATAGCTAGCATGTCATAGTAGATGCTAGATAGCCAGCATGTCGTAATGGATACTAGATAGCTAGCATGTCATAGTGGATACTAAATAGCTAGCATGTCGTAGTAGATACTAGATAGCTAGCTTGTCGTAGTAGATACTAGATAGCTAGCATGTCACAGTAGATGCTAGATAGCTAGCATGTCGTAGTGGATACTAGATAGCTAGCATGTCATAGTGGATACTAAATAGCTAGCATGTCATAGTAGATACTAGATAGCTGGCATGTCATAGTAGATACTAGATAACTAGCATGTCATAGTAGATACTAAATAGCTAGCATGTCATGGTAGATACTAAATAGCTAGCATGTCATAGTAGATGCTAGATAGCCAGCATGTCGTAATGGATACTAGATAGCTAATATGTCATAGTGGATACTAGATAGCTAGCATGTCATAGTAGATACTAGATAGCTAGCATGTCATAGTAGATGCTAGATAGCCAGCATGTCGTAATGGATACTAGATAGCTAATATGTCATAGTAGATGCTAGATAGCTAGCATGTCATAGTAGATGCTAGATAGCTAGCATGTCACAGTAGATACTAGATAGCTAGCTTGTCGTAGTAGATACTAGATAGCTAGCATGTCATAGTAGATGCTAGATAGCTAGTATGTCTGAAACAAGATGAATGAAAAAAAATTTAATTGAACATGGACTATTAAATTAATACCAGTCGATGAGAAATCAACAAATAATAATTATCATTAGTTAATCTAACTATAATTACTTATTCTAACTAATCTAAAAGTATGTGGATGTGGTCAAGTAACTCCAGTGTGTCACTGCACTGGTCAGTAAGTATCAACCATTACAGATTACACAGGTCGATCACTTAATGATGTCATCAGTATTGACCAGTGACATCATTGGCCTGTAATGACCAGTAGTGAATGTCCTACAATGATGTCATCCACACTCTGGACATCTCTGATGATGTCATCTGGTCACATTTCAGCAACTAATCTGACCCCAGGAGACAGCGATTTACAGCTAACTGCATTCATTTATGACTAATGATTGGCTTGATTGCTGAAACACCACTGAGACAGTCCCCAAAGGAAACTGAAATTTACACCACACAAGCCAGTACAGTGACTCAGTTGTCAATTAAAATAAATAGCAAAAATTTGGCCATGTTTCTAAATGTAGGCAGTCTTCCGTCATCAGAGCTGTAAACAGACCAAAGTATGCCTCATATAGAAACACAACAATAAAGTCAACAAACGATCTCTCCGCTGGTACCTACACTCATTATGTAATTTCTGCAATTGTAATAAAACTCTAGTCATATTCTGGAATGACCGTATTCCGTTGTTTCGGTTGGAAAAATCATGATGTAGTACATATTTTCTTGTGTTCATCGTAACGGTTTAACATCGAACAACAAACCAGTAGCGGATGAAACGCAAATAAGGTTTGACAATAGGTGGATTTTGGGCGAACCTTAGCGGATTTTATTTGGTGTAAGTATATTCATATGGGCTGATATTGGAAAAAAAATATGGATGTTAAAAAGTGGCACGTCTGCTAAACCTCAGGACAACTAATTCACAAAATGCTAAAATCAGGTTTAAGGATCTATTTAGGTTTGTTGTCCTAACCAACCTTCCAGGGAAGGTAGGAGTTGTTGGCTTATAGTCGTAAAGAGATTTCCTTCCTTCTTGCTACAGCTATACCTTACAATGCAAACACAAGACTACGAGTGTCAGTCATACTAAACACTGCACCCTGTAATCCCCGACACTCGCATTGGAGCAGTCATACTAAACACTGCACCCTGTAATACCCGACACTAGGACTGGAGCAGTCATACTAAACACTGCACCCTGTAATACCTGACACTCGCATTGGAGCAGTCATACTAAACACTGCACCCTGTAATACCTGACACTCGCATTGGAGCAGTCATACTAAACACTGCACCCTGTAATACCCGACACTAGGATTGGAGCAGTCATACTAAACACTGCACCCTGTAATACCCGACACTAGGACTGGAGCAGTCATACTAAACACTGCACCCTGTAATCCCCGACACTCGCATTGGAGCAGTCATACTAAACACTGCACCCTGTAATCCCCGACACTCGCATTGGAGCAGTCATGTTTGCCAGCATTTCACGTCATACATATCATGCTAAGTGAAAGTAAATCCGTGAAAATATGTGTTTAGTGCGTACTAATGCCGCATTAATGGAGTTGCTCTCTGATATTTGCTGACAGTGTCGCCGAGTGGTTAAAATGCCTTCACGTGCTGGTTGCTGTATCTCGTGCTGGTTGCTGTATCTCAAGAGTGATCATGACGACTGATATACTGTCACTGATGATTAATGTCATTACAGGTCTACATGCGAACGTAGGGCATGTGTTGTTGAACTAGAAAAATTATTTGACGAAGGAGTGAACCATTTCAAACAGAAAATGACACATCACCACAGACCTTTCCTAGCTAAATTACCATCAGATTTTTAATTGGTTTTTACAAGAATGTGTGAATAGGATAAAATACACCAGTGAAAGAAAACTGAAAGATTGAATGAATTTGTGTAAGAATTCAGTTAAGAGTCATATGGGACTGTTTGGAACACATGGGACTGTTTGGAGCACGTGGGACTGTTTGGAGCACATGGGACTGTTATGAACACATGGGACTGTTTGGAGCACGTGGGACTGTTTGGAACACATGGAACTGTTTGGAGCACATGGGACTGTTTGGAGCACATGGGACTGTTATGAACACATGGGACTGTTTGGAGCACGTGGGACTGTTTGGAACATGTGGGACTGCTTGGAACATGTGGGACTGTTTGGAACACGTGGGACTGTTTGGAGCACGTGGGACTGTTTGGAACACATGGAACTGTTTGGAACACATGGGACTGTTTGGAGCACATGGGACTGTTTGGAGCACATGGGACTGTTTGGAGCAGGTGGGACTGTTTGGAACACATGGAACTGTTTGGAACACATGGGACTGTTTGGAACACATGGGACTGTTTGGAGCACATGGGACTGTTTGGAGCAGGCAGGATTGTTTGGAACACATGGGACTGTTAGGAACACATGGGACTGTTAGGAACACATGGGACTGTTCGGAGGCCCTCTGTATTATCTTGAGAACATAATATTATTTTAGAAATCTAAATCAAGAAATATTGCAAATACACATTCCAAATTTCTTCACAAGTGCCATTAAAAATACTACTTACTACAGTAACATTACATTGTGCAAGCTTCTCTGAAATGATTTAATTCGGAGTATCAGTGAATGACATCTATGGCTTTAATGTGATAGACACAGACAGACACGATGATGAACTATATAGCGTTCTCACCCACTTATATATTATTATGCAGAATATCAAATTATCAATATCTACAGATGGTCATCTATATTACTGCCCAGTATGTCTGGGTTAACAGGTCAGCTATACCCTTTTGCAAAATGCTTCACAGTTTACATAGAACCTACAGACACATAATTATTATGCATAAACTTCGTGACATAGCAGTGAAGTTCCAGTGATTTTGAAATTAATATTTTTTTAATGTTTAAAGAGAAAAAAATGTGCTTGTAAATTTTTATGTGATAAGGAGTTTACTATGAGATACTTATTCTTATTACGGAGGAACTGTGGCAGCCAGAAGACTGAAAGAAAATATTTTATGATGCTTATTTTCAAAGGAGAAACTTTGTAGGCCAAAAATTATATTACTGATTAATGTATTGGGGATAGAGAAGAATTGCTGGTCTATGAAATTGAAGTGATAAATGGCTATATTTCTGTTTTATGAGACAACATTTGTTTATTGGAAAACATTGTTACTATTTGAAAATGGTATGTATTTATTTTCTCCTCAGTTCCACACGACCTGCCGTGAGTTGTCAAGGAATTTTTTTTGTTAAAATATAACTTATAATTAAAATAAAAGTGCAACAGAAATTCAACGCTCCCTTTCATCTTCCAAACTCAAAATCTATTTTCACAAGACTTACTTAGGACATTTAACTCCAAACAGCCCTGTCTAGTGCTAACATAGAAGTGGTTTATTTAAGAGTTTCCTTCTTTAGAGTTAGTAAGTCCACACTAGGTTTTTTTAATTTCCCTGCATGGGATATTTTATTTCCCCTGGGACAGACACCAGGTAAAAGGGACCAACAGCTTTTATTGTCTCTTCCGAAAGACACAGGCCAAGTGGGGTGAACAAAATTGCCCAAGCTTCAAAATGGTGGCAGGTGGAATGGAACTACCAACCCCTCGATCGACAGTTGGGTGCTCTAACCACTAGACCACCGTTACCCACCCTTGCACACACACACACACACACACACACACACGTGCACACACACACACACACGTGCACACACACACATGCACGCACGCACTCACGCACGCACGCACGCATGCACGCACGCACACACACACACACTCATGTTAAAACGTTTTTCTAAACATCTAGTAAATTTGACAACCTTGCACTTACCAATTCACTGTGAATGTGTGCATAAAGACATATTGATCAGTCATTTCAACTAGTCTAGTTGTATTTATGTGACAGAAAACGCTTCCACCGATACAGTTAGTGTGCGCATCCGGTGCTTCTCAATAACAGTCTGTCACTACGAGGGTTTATTGTTGCCACGGACTGTAGTCACATGCAACAGGGTAGTTTAGGCGTGATTGATCCATTTTATTGTATTCATAACAACCAACTGCATCATCCTGAACACCAGAAAACAGCTACCATGAAAATTGTGAGACGTACTGTGTAATGAGAAACCTTATAGAATAGCTACGAAGAATGCGTAAAACAATTTGGTTTAACAACCCTAGAGACAAGGAGGTTAAGTGGAGATCAAATTGAAATTCTAAAGATATTGAATGGGTACGAAAATACTGATAGAAATAATTTTTTCTAACTTAAGATAGTAGAATTAGAGAACATGAAGTAACATTAACGATGGATCAGTGTAAGCTGGATATCAAGAAGTACTCATTCTCACAGAGGACAATAAATTAATTGAACAAATTGTATACAGATTGTGTAAATGAGTGAATACGTTTAAAAAAAAAATGACAAATATCTCATTAAGGCGGGTTATGCTTAGATGAAAAATTGTTGGACTCTCAATAAACGAATGGCTTCCTTGTCCACTTGCCATCTGGATATTTTGCCTTGGAGAGCAATCACGTTAAAGATGCCAGCGTTCCATGTTTGAGGATAAAAATTAAGAAATAAACGAGCTGCTACCATTATCTAAATTTTTTCAACCTTCCTTCAAATCCTCAGTGTGTTGTGAATATGAAATATGGATGATGTTTGGACCCTGGGTTCCGCATATCATATGAAATTTGGACATGTGGGTACAAATCTCATCGTGATATTTATATAAAAGTGAAGTAGAACACATAAATTTCCCACAATTCTTGCTTGGTTTTTAATGCCTTTTATTTATATGAGAAAAAAAATGTTTTGACCACCTTGGAATTGGAATGAACACTCATAAAGTGACGGTTAAAATCTGATATCACCACATGATATCAGATACAGCAGTTCACATAAGTGAATACATGGTGACGTCAACGAACCCTGGATGACCCTGGAGTGTGAGATTTGGTGGATGAATACACAAAAACGTGAATCACACACTTGTCACGCATCCTGCCTAGTCACCCGATGAAATGATGTTCCGGGGGATGTCAACTGGGATATTACAGCAACACCACACACCGGTGAATTATAAAAAAAATCAGCCTATTTAATCCTGACAAGCCTTTTGTCAGTGCACAAGCGGCCCTGACCTTTATATGGCGGCTGTGTGGTTAGAGCACCAGACTCTCGATCGAAACAATCCAGGTTTTGAATCCTCTTGCTGCTGTTTTGAAACTCGGGCAATTTTGTTCACTCCACTTTGCCTCAGTTCACTCAGCTGTATAAATGAGTATCTGGCTACAGACAGTGGTGGATGTGTGAACGAATGGTCTTCTAGCAGTAATTGTAGCAAGGCATAGTGCTTCCCAGAGAAGTCGAGTTGGCGTTGGAATGAACAGGTCTGGCAGGGGATGACGTGTAACGCACTTTGAACAGTTCCAAGGACTGGATACTGCGCTATATAAGAATGTTCCTTTTTACTTTTTGATCCTGCTAGTGCCGCACTGCGTTAAAGAGAAGGTACAGCGACTGTCACTGGTTAACTGAATGACTGTTTTACGGACATTATGACACTGAAATTATTAGTATTTATTACATCTTCGTTGTTTAAAAATAATATTCTGTTGCTATTTGTAACACCTGTTACCACTCTTATCTTTCTTAATATTAAAAAAATACATGATTTGGTGATGAAATTTAATTTACCTGTTTTACAACATATATAGTGATCGATGTATGCAATAAAAAACGGACAAACAGATCTTTACATCTGAAGGTGAAATATTACATTATACATTGACTGATCTATTGCTCTGTCAAACTGCTGTTTCATGCAATTTCTGACAGTGAATATACTACAGCAATAAAGACTAAAACATGCAATATGACATTGTTAATTTTAATGTAATAAAAAAAAATAATTAATAGAATTGGGGCATTTTAATTAATTATTTGAAACCTCCGACTAGCTGCATTAACCAATGAAAATCATTGCACATTCTCTTTAAAATAGTGAAACAGACAGACGCAGAGACTATTTTGTATGTCTGACATAAAGTAAACCAAATTACCAGGTAGTTTATATGCTGATAAAATATTAATTCTGTGCACCTGCATTTAAATTACTTTAAAGCCTGCGGCCCACTGCAGACTAGTATATCAAGGTCATGCAGCAGATGGATCCGAAGGTCATATTTCAGACTGGTATTTAAAGGTCAAACTGCACAGGGTTTCAAGGTCACATTTCAGGCTTATCTCAAGGTCACGTTTGACTAGTCTCAAGGTCACAGTGTAGCGGAATGTGTAATAACAACACACACGCACTCATGCATGCATGCATGCTAATGGTAACTTTTCATCAGCAGATGATGCATTTATTCGCAAAATAGGTTAAAAACCAAAACCAAAAAAAGTTAGTCAAAAGTAGATTTGTGCTGAAATCAAGTTGGTAGTAGGAAATAAAAACACATTATATATATTTATTGCATAAGAAGGCGAGGCACAAAACATAATTTATCTCGTAATGCACAAAATATATATAACTCATTTTGCAAATAAAAACCTCAGATATTAATTTATAAACTATGTAATGCTATAAAATGGGTTACCTGCAAAGCCTTTAGTGATGGTCACATGATCTTCGTTGGCATAGTTTTGTCGACTTTCACGAATTCATCAAGCCTCAAGAATCTACATGGGCAGTAAATATACATTGTTTACATCTGCTGCGCACTCCCCAGTTCAAGTGCATTTCATTTTAACACATTTTTCTGATTCTACGATACATTTAATGGTTAGAAATGTAAAAAAATTTGGATCTTCTCGCAGACAGACTGTGATCCTACTCTTGTGCATTATGCACTATTAGAACAGACTGTGATCCTACTCTTGTACATTATGCACTATTAGAACAGACTGTGATCCTACTCTTGTGCATTATGCACTATTAGAACAGACTGTGATCCTACTCTTGTGCATTATGCACTATTAGGACAGACTGTGATCCTGCTCTTGTGCATTAGGCACTATTAGGACAGACTGTGATCCTACTCTTGTGCATTAGGCACTATTAGGACAGACTGTGATCCTGCTCTTGTGCATTAGGCACTATTAGGACAGACTGTGATCCTGCTATTGTGCATTAGGCACTATTAGGACAGACTGTGATCCTGCTCTTGTGTATTAGGCACTGTTAGAAAGTTTATGTCACATGAATAAAGTGTTAATTATTTTGAAACCACAACTCCCTTCAAGGATTTTTTTACCCTGAAAAAATAGCTATGAACAGGGAAAATGGCACATATGTGGAATATGACACTTTTTAATTTAATGTTTTAATTTCTAGCAGTATACGCATGTGTCAGTAATTATGGAAGGATCCATGGTGTATGAAGACAGAATCCGGTCAGTTTGGGTGACAGATAAAGGTGAGCATCCTGATTTTATCGAAAACCAAATTGTAGGATTTGACCAAAGCAGGGGGCTGACAAGACACATCAAAGTATACAGGTTTTTGAAACCGAATCGTGATTTTGCGCACAGTGTAGAATTGCCTGTCTTGTTTTTAGTACTGACTTGGGAAAAACAGACGTAGTCTTACACCTATTAATGACCCCAAAATATGCATTTCTGTGAAAGACTGTAGCACCAAGGCGCTCCACCCATAGACACCTAAAGTACACCCCGAATGCAAACAAAAACAAGTCAGTGATATGCCCAAATCATTGCTAACACACGGGGTAATTGCTACTGGAGAAATAACTCTGGCATAATGACATCATATCATATTCATTGCTTTCATATAGTAGGCAGTTGTTTGTGCGGATTGATTTCTTGACATGACAACCTGTCAGAATGCTCCCAAAATGTCGCAGGTGAACCAGTACATGTGCTATGGTCAAGTAGTGAGTGGACACTATCTCCTCTTCAATTTAATTTTATTGCTTGTTTTGTTCCAAACTAATTTCTTGAAAAATCAAACCTACCTAGTTTCGACTACGACATGCTAGCTTGTTTGTGAATTTTTTTTGGCAAACTCATCGGACAAACTATTATATTATTTATGACTGGGTTAGGTAAAAAAATCAGCAGAAAAATGGGAATATATACAGTATCACTAAGTTATTCATATACAGTATCACTAAGTTATTCATATACAGTATCACTAAGTTATTCATATACAGTATCACTAAGTTAATTATATACAGTATCACTAAGTTATTTATATACAGTATCACTAAGTTATTCCCACTTTCACAAGTTACCTGATCTGACGATAAAAGTCAGTACTTTCGATGATTTTAACAAAACTACACAATCTTTTATGAAACCGACTGTGCATATTACTTAAACCTATTCACACGCTACATATTTTTGCATTAACAAACCTGATTTGAAATGGGCTAAATTAAAAATTTTTTTTCTTGTTTTCTGTCATCATACACATTTTCAGCAACCTTGTGCAATTTTTGTGACAAGGAAACATGATTGAGCTATTGTGATATGGTCTTAGGTGTTGAAGCATCAGTCACTCTTTGGTGCCAAAGAAGTCAAGTGATCATTAATAGATTATTAGAGACTGATTGGCCCTGTGGGTTAATCCAAGTGTCTGTAGTTAATCCGTCTTTCAAGAACACAACTCCCCAGATGAAAGTGGTCACTATTAGTGTATGTATCCACTGACCATTATTAACTTAGTTAAGAAAGTCCGCCTGGAACTAGTTACGTATGTTTATTGGTGTCGGCAAACGAAAGGGCCAGTGTTTATTTGGCAAGCACACGTACGCAAGACACATGAGATATATGAATTATACAACAGATCCGCTTCCTCATTAGGACATTGTTGTGTCTGAAGATTGTCCATCCCTAAATACCATAGGTCAGCGGTAAAACAGTGCTTTCTCAGGAGACAGTTTATTCTAATATTAGACATAATCATAGCTTGAGTTATGACAGTGAATCTTGTAAAATCATCTTATTACTTAGACTTAGTGACCATGGTGAACTGTGACATTCGTGGTATGAAATATGTGATGACAGAAGCAACGTAGGGCATGGTTTCGGCAAACTCGCTAATGTTCATATTCACCACTAATGTTCATATACACCACTAATGTTCATATACATGCAGGGTAACATAATATTATGCACAAAATAAAAATCTTGTGCAACAATGAATAATTTTTGGTCCAGACACAAAAAGCTTGAGGCTTAAAAACATCCAACGTTGCCGTCTTTCTAATAATAATAATTCACTAGGCAAGTGAACTATAAATAAACCTATCTATGACACAGCAGATGACGTCAACTACGCGGTAGCGATGACATATGAATTATGCATAATATATGACATCAAAGCGTGACGTCATCTATGATGTTATTACTACGAACAATGACGTCACTCGTTATTCCACAAACGGCATCTTCAGACTCTTCAACTGCTAACCGGTGAAACTACTCGGAAAAGGCCGATCAATACTTTGCGACATGTGATTCACACATTTATTACACGTCCATGCGTCACCATCGCAGACCATATTCGTAATCTGTAAATCTCTAAAAAGGGCCGAAGCCTGGCCATATCCCATGGTGCACAGAGGCAGACATTGCATGCTTCATTAAAACTACACTTCATGTCCCTAGGGAAATACGCACTGACAGTGAGTGATAATAGGGTGACCAGCAGCTTTGAAGTAATGTACAGTTTTTCTCAAGAGGATCAGCATAGAACAATCAGTGGCAGATGTCCTTGGATGCTTGGGAAATGATCAGTTGATGATCAGCAGGCCATCAGTGACATGAGCCCATCTTATGTGACATAGACACGCCACTCTATCTGTGACAGTACGCCAAGAAAACTGCCTTTATTGATGACTGAAACAAGCCACGCGTGTCAACCACACAGGTGTCAACATTACCACTTCGAGCGGGAAATACCGCATTTTCCCCTTGGTTCTGCTTTTTGGATGAAATGTTCCGCTTTTATGTAATAAAAAAATTTAACTATCTGTTGCATACGGGGGGGGGGGGCAAAGACTTTGCTCACTGAGTAGACACCTAAGCAAACTGTCTATCACCCTTGTTATGCATTCTTAGGGTGAATTTAATCTGTATCTGCACATCACAAATTTGCACTGAGATGACATTTTTATTCGACATGGCATACTACACACAACACTCAAATGTCTCCAATAATGCTGAAAAATAAGACCCACACCCCAATGTGGGTTTCAGGCTTGAATTTTTCGCTTGAAAGTTAACTTTTATAAAATTATTAAATTAAATGATAATTTATACCCTGGAGTAATGATGCAAACATATTACTACAGAGAGTTTGGTAAATGAATCCAATTTTTTTAAGTAACCGAAAATAAAACCTGGGTGCCTCCTGTGGCAGCGACCAAATTTCGTCTTAGCAGGTGTCTCCTGTCCCTTACATGAACTTGCCATTTTATTTTACACTGTACAATGCGTTGAAAACAGTCTGTTTCAATTATTGTTCTATATTTTATTGGCTGTTAATATGATTTCTCACTGCATTACATTGTCGTGACGTCTTTGGGACAAATAAAAATGTTTCTGATTTTTCATCTATGATCAGAGTGAACATACACAATCTTGTTGATGACATACTGACGGGCTAAATTATCTCTGTAAGCACACAACAGTTGGGTCCTTACGCTTTCCTCTCATATATCTTTGGATACAGAAGAGATGTAGCAAACAATTAAGACAATTAATACTAATCTGATTGTCTGAGAAAAAAATGGATGTTTACACCAAATGATGCTACGTTGGTTTAAAAAAAATAAAACAATTTGTTATCATTTAAATGGACGCATTTAACGCCTATTACAGATGATAAATGTCATTTTCCAAAACCGATGATCTCCCTCAGATAAGCAGAAAAGACCACAAACCAATCACCACGAACCACATATGGCAGCCCAAGGTTCAGCCCTATTATGCTCATCAAGAACCAAGCCACACATGCACGTCAGAGAGACGCTAATTTTAGACAACATTTTCCAGGCAAGTTTCCTGTCAAAGATGCCCAATCCTTGGAGTCAATTGACGCCTCCTGGCATCCAGCACTGACGTAAATCCACTTGGCGTTTGTCACACAGAACCAAGAAATGTCTGCATCATTATTGGTGCACTAGGTGCTACTGGCATGCCTTGATAAATGACCGGCTCAAGGTATGTCAAAGTTACATAGCACATTAGTGTGACCATCAATTGGAGATGGCCGCTTTTATATTTAGATCTATTAGTGATGAAATGTCAAACACAAAAATAACTGTAGTGCAATGTGGAAGTGTTGTAAACGCACTGTTGTAAAATGTAATAGTGATTAAATATGCTAAATCGAACATGGATGTGTTGTAATATAAAAAACAATCATAATAGTGACCAAATATGGTAAATCCAACATGGAGGTGTTGTAAAACATGATAGTGACCGAATACTGTAAATCCAACATGGAGATGTTGTAATAGAACGCAAACATAATAGTGACCAAAGTAGCAAACAAGTACAACAAGCTGTACTAAAAGATATCAGTAATTTGTTTTGCTTATAATATTGTAATTGGTTTGTATGTCAGACTGTCACCATCATGCATTAGATTTTATAATGATGCAATATCGTTAATCAAGTCCCATATCTAGTCCCAAATGAATAGTTTATTTTGCCATTATATTGACGAACACCTATGTCGACAGTTCAGCGTAACTGCAGTTCGTTACCAATATCCCGCAGCTTCAATGAAATGAACCAATCAGAAGTCAACCCATGCCACGACTGCATACCAGACTCTGCTGCCCTCTGGTGGATCTCTCGCACACACCGATTGTCATCAATAAGCGAGGATTGTAAGATGGATTAACCTACTGAGTCAGTCTCTGGCGGGTTAGACTAATGTCATAATATATTCATGTCTCTCTACTTGAGCAGCATATTACAGTTCCACAGGTTCCATGGTGACAGACCAATAACGTATATGTTAATCATTGTTTTACATGTAATACAAATGAAATGCCAATGATTTTGATATGGTACCCCCTTTTAGCAAATCTTTGCTGCCTAGAAAACTAGTTTTGGCCATATTTAAGGAATACGACATTGATGCTGTGCCCGGATTAGAATTTCTAGTGGATGGCTTGCAACATATGCACATGTTAGTGACTGAAGGATCCCTTGGGTCAGTGACTGAAGGATCCCTTGGGTCAGTGACTGAAGGATCCCTTGGGTCAGTGACTGAAGGATCCCTTGCACGTGAAGACATGATGTAGTTGTTTTGGACGTCATTTGATGGGGAGCATTGATTTGTTGGTATAAAAATGTTGAAATGTTATGAATTTGGTCAGATCTTAACAGATTGAAGAAAGAATAAAAAATAAAATTGTTGATATTCAACATAATAAATGTATGAACTGCACCAACAACATCAGAACGTCTGAATGAATTATATAATATATGATATCAAAGTGTGAAAGGTTATGTTTTTATTCTCAAGATCAAGTCGTAACTTTGCTACGAATTTTTTTTAGTCATTTTCTGCACAACTAGTTGCTGCTGCACTTGTCTTCAGTCGTTGCCCAATGTCTTTGAAGTGATGGGTCTAAGTAAATATAATGGTAGCTCCCCTTCAACACAGTGGTAGGTGGGTGAGTCACCAGTAACACTATCTCATTAACTTTCATCTCAGATACTTCTCACCAGTTTAACTTTTAACAAATAACTTTCCCTGTAGCTGAGCCCCAAGTCTGGAAATAGCTTCCTGTAATCTTAAAATCATCTGAAACCATAGCTAAATCTACCTTCCGCCAAAAACTCGACTTTTAAAAATTGCATTTCAGCCCTAAATCCTCGGCTGTCCCTCATTCTGATGCTGACTTTGCGTGCCCCTGTTGATGAACTCATGCTGCCTGATGCTGGTTTGTTTCACATCTCAGCTGGGGTTCCTGAGGGTTCAGGTGCTATGGAAGTGTAATCATTATTATTACTATATTAATACAATTTGGTATGACAAGTGGAAATTTGGAGGGATAAACATTTCTAACTGGTCTACTGGGGTAACCTGTACCCAGATGAACTTACAGCTTGCTCACAAATGCTCTCTTGCAAGTATTCCACACACTGGGAATAGAGCATTGAAATGTCCAAAGGGAATATCTGTCTGAAGTATGAGGAATCTGAGAGTATTGCTGGCCATGGAGCATCAGGCCCCTGCAGAGACAGTGTCATTTATGGGCTGATGGTTTCCTAATGGTGATTTACAATGTGTTGTTTTATGTGCAAGTGTCTGGACCAAAGGTAGTCCAGTGCTTCTTCTGTGTCTATAGTCAGTGGGTCAATGTCATCACTGGTCACTTGGTCCAGATTGTGGTCTAAAAAAGGCACGTTCTTATATAGAGTGATATCCAGTCCTTGGGACTGCTCAAAGCGCTTTACAGTTCACCCCCTGGTGGTAGCACCAGCTTGAATTCTCTGGGAAGTATTCAGCCATGCTGCAATTGCTGCATGAAGATAATTTGGCACTCACTTATCAGCTGAGTAAACTGAGGTAGTGTGGAGTGGTGAAACTGCTCAAGTTTAGAAATGGAAGAGGCTTTGAACCCTGATTCTCTTGACTGAGAGTCCGATGGTCTAACCTCATTAGTTTATCACCGCTAGTCACCAAGTTGATCCACTTTACAGGAAATGTCACTTAAAAAGTTAATATATATGTGAGTCTTCTGCAATATATACGGATTTCTTTCTTTATCGAACTTTTTTCGTTGCTTCACAAAACTACGCTGTAGCACATAAAACATAATTTGCGGCGATAAAAACATCTTTCCCCAAAATGTTTCTTGCAAAAATGAACAATGTTTGATTAGCAGCTGCTATACCCTTTATACATGGTTTTACCCTGATACACTCTGCTCGATGGTCATTAAAAGACATTACTAATAAACCACTCATTTACGTAGCAGTACAAAATTAATGCTCAGTTATTTAATGTGTGCTTCTTGAAATAATTTATATAAATAAAATAAATTATACATTCACCATGTGACATATCCCAGTATAAACACGATAAAAGGCACTAACAGTGTTAAAATAAGTTACAATATGTTAAATAAGTTAAATAAATAAGGTTCACGTCATTTCTGCTGTCTACAATGTTATAAAGGTCGCAATGCAAGAGACAAGCAACACTGGCCACTTAACCAGAAAATTGCGAGTTTAAATCTAACCAGCTATAATAAAACTGAGAAAAAGTTAACTGCCTTATATCTAGCAAATGGGTCTTGGGTATGTCTTGTTTTGACACTAACATGACAGGAGCTTCCTTGGCCCCAGGCAAGTAACAGATCCAATGCAGGGGATATACGTGTATTAGTCGTGTAACCTGCTATACTAACCTAGCATGCACAAGACTAGTGTTCATGACACTATCGCGCTGATGACCTCATTTTCAGGACATCTGCGGAATGAAAAAACTTAATTTGTGTCCTTGATTACGCCATCAAAGGAATAAATTAAACATAAATAAACAGGTAATTTAAATATAAATAAACAACTAACCAAAATGAAAAGGCTTGGCTACACTGTCCAAATGATTATAAATATACAAATACTTGAGTATCAAAAAAGGGAATACAATACAAATGCAGAATGTTTTTGCTTGGCAGTTCGGGTATTGAAATCAATATAAGACAATTAGTCAATCATCCAAGTGTGCAGGGGCAGTCTACTGAACTTCAATACAGATCTTCCAAATGAAAACCAATGCTCCAGCTCCACATACAAGATTCTTCTCTTGCAGGGATACAGATTCTTCTCTTGCAGGGATACAGATTCTTCTCTTGCAGGGATACAGATTCTTCTCTTGCAGGGATACAGATTCTTCTCTTGCATGGATACAGATTCTTCTCTTGCAGGGATACAGATTCTTCTCTTGCAGGGATACAGATTCTTCTCTTGCATGGATACAGATTCTTCTCTTGCGTGGATACAGATTCTTCTCTTGCGTGGATACAGATTCTTCTCTTGCATGGATACAGATTCTTCTCTTGCGTGGATACAGATTCTTCTCTTGCGTGGATACAGATTCTTCTCTTGTAGGGATACAGATTCTTCTCTTGCAGGGATACAGATTCTTCTCTTGCAGGGATACAGATTCTTCTCTTGCAGGGATACAGATTCTTCTCTTGCAGGGATACAGAGTTCCACAGTTGTTTTTTGAGGGTACTAATCCACTTGATGGCTTCAGGTGAAGCTGAGTGGACCGCATAGATGCCTCCGCTGAAGGCAAACATGTGGTTGACGATGTGGTCAATGGTTGCTGGTTGGCCACATTCGCATCTTGATGTGCCATTTATGCATCAGATGTCTGCATCGGTCATGCAGAGTTCTGATGCGGTTGATGGCTGTCCACTGGCATTGAGGGAAGTCAAACCAAGGAGGTTCGGTTATAGCAGCCAGGACAAGATTATTGTTTCTGGTGTCTGTTAATCCCCGCTCTCGTCTCCACCTCTCTTTCTCTGTGATGATGGTTTCAAGGAGGGACGCTGCTTTGGTCCAGGAAGGCTGTCGTGAAGTGAGGTGTTACGCTGGTTCAGGGTTGCGGTCACTCCATACTGGGCGGTACTGATGCAATGATGTTTGCCATTTTGTAGTGCGACAGTGCCCAATGGTGTGGGGAAAATAAATGACATTTATAAAATACTCTCTTCGTGACAACAGATGTAAGATGACAACTGAAGACACAGGAGTGTCTGGTCACCAACCCTGTCACAAGCTGGTGCCAACACTGTCAACATACATCAGGTCACGGTCTCGGAATGTGTTACATGCATGTATGACAATACCACCTATTGTCACGACATTTACAATGACGTCTGCTGTCCGTATTGCAACACACACACAGGATATTTATCACTAGGAGTGTTATTTCCTGATCCAACATCCTATTATGTGTTAATAAATCACATTTCTGAAATTCCATCTTATGTCTCGATATCAACTGTCTCTGTGAAAACAATCAGCGGACATATAAAAATAGCGGGGAATCCAGTCCGTTTGTGTGGTCCTTATGGTATTCATTTCCTCTGCCACATTTACTGATTAGGGATTAAATGTTATTGGTAGTTAGCATTTACACAGTTCATGAGCACCAAGGATCTACCAGCACACAATAATCATAACAAGAGTTATTTATATTTAGGTTAGAGCTGAAGGACTGGCTCGAATGGAAGGCTAGGGCAGTAGGGGGCAAGGACAGCATGTGTCGAGTCTTGATTTTAATAATGAATATTTTCCATAATCTTATTCACATTAGTTAACAGTAAAAAAAACCCAGCCTACTTAATATATTATTAAATGTATTAAACATTATTTATTATTATTTATGTATAATTATTTATTAATTATTGTTTTATCATTATTATATTATACTATATTTATTTTAAAATAAAACAATTAGCAGTAGTATTTTAATATATTTATTTGTTTATTTAACAATTCTAGACCATGCTATTAACCTTTTATAATATGCTGTGAAGCGCCATGAACAATCATGGATCTGGCGTATAAAGTACAATATGTTATTATTCATAGGTGAAGGATGCTGCATGAATCACAGGTGGGTGTGGCACCAGGTAGAGCATGGATCATGGGTAGATCTGGGAATGTGAGATCATGGGTGGGTCTGCGAACAGGGATCATGGATCAGAGGTGGATATGGGAACATGGATCATGGATGGATCCGAGAACAAGGGGATCATAGATCATGGGTGGATCTGGGAACAAAGGGATCATGGCTGGATCTGGGAACAGGTAGATTATGGATCAGAGATGGATCTGGGATCAAGTGGATCGTGAAGCACAGAAGACTATTGAAAAAGAATTTCTCCTAGTAAATACTGGACAAGGATTCTACAGTTATTACAAGTGTTATGGTGATCACTTCATACGTGACAACCCTCACAAGCTAACCGAGTTTAAATTGACCGTACCACGCGTCACCACACACAGAAATACCAGCTCTGATCATGTACATGATTCACAGATAAAGAAAGCCCTGGAGAACAAGATAAAGCCAACATAGAAAACACGCAATAAATTTACATAACAGCGAACAATACTACACAACACGCACACATTATATGGGTCAAGTAGGGGTCGTGTCAACAGGACATATGTAATCAGAACTGTGTTACATATGTAAACACAGCGTGGCAGTGACGCCTGCCTTAGTCCACACTCCTCTCTTGAGACTGTGGACACACAGGGGTTATGGGGTAGGAGGCCAGCGACTGAGGGTATGATGGCAGATGTATGCCTAAGCTTGTGTGAGTGTTTGTGTTCGTGCACGCATGCTTCATAAATAAAATTGAGTTGGGGGGCCTGGAGATCAAATATGTTTATTTTGGGGAGCTGTAGTTTGGGAAACACCAGTGTTGATAAAATCAAGGACGGTTATTAAATTAACAACAACAAAAAAACTCATTGTGCTGAAATCCTTGGAAACCCGGGGGGGTACATAAAAACAAAAGGGCTAGCAATCATGAAATTGATATACAATGTTAAAGATGTCAACAGATCTGGCTGGAGGACAGGGAGGGAAGGCATGGTTAAAAAGATATCTTCAGATGATGGCAGAGTTTTATTATTATTATTTTATTTCCTGCTGACCTAACACTACAAAGGGTGAGTTCCAAACAGTCAGTGCGGCAACTGAGAAAGCCGTAGTTCCAATGTTTGGTTCAACTCTTGGAACAAAAATTAGACCCGAAGTAGATGATTAAAGAGATCTAGGCTCTCTTGCATGGTGAATATAGTACAGTCAACATACAACCATGAATGTTGTTAATACATTTGGACCTAAGAAGCCCATATCACTCAGTGACTGTATGGGGCTTGTAGCTTTGTATGCTAACTTTTGTGTTGCCCTCTGGTATCTACATAAAAGATTATCAAGTGCTTGAATTCATCTCAAACATGTGCCAAAGAAGGTAAATGATGTTATATAGCGCAGTATCCAGTCTTTAGAACTGCTCAATGCACATTGGACTATACCCCCTGGCAGACCTTACACTCCACCCCCTGGCAGACCTTACACCCCACCCCCTGGCAGACCTTACACCCCACCCCCTGGCAGACCTTACACCTCACCCACTTGCAGACCTTACACTTCACCAAAAGCAGACCTTACACCCCACCCCCTGACAGACCTTACACTCCACCCCCTGACAAACCTTACACTCCACCCTATGGCAGTCCTTACACTCCACCCACTGGCAGACCTTACACTTCACCACCAGCAGACCTTACACCCCACCCCCTGACAGACCTTACACTCCACCCCCTGGCAGACTTACACTCCACCCCCTGACAGACCTTACACCTCACCCACTGGCAGACCTTACACTTCACCAAAAGCAGACCTTACACCCCACCCCCTGACAGACCTTACACTCCACCCCCTGGCAAACCTTACATTCCACCCTATGGCAGTCCTTACACTCCACCCCCTGGCAGACCTTACACTCCACCCCGTGGCAGCCCTTACAGTTCACCCCTGGTAGACCTTACACTCCACCCCCTGGCAGACCTGTTCATTCCATCAATTTCCATTTGACTTCTCTGGGAAACATTCAGCCACACTGCAATTACTGCACAAATACTATTCGTTCACCAATCGACCTCTGTCTGTGGCCAGGTACTTGCTCATACAGCTGAGTGAACTGAAGCAATGTGGAGTGAACCAAATTACCCAAGCTTCAAACTGACAACAAGAGTATTCAAAACCTGGTCATCTTGATTGAGAGTCTGCCATCCTAACATCTACACTACTGTGCCCTACAAAAGGTCACATTTGATTGGCA
This sequence comes from Lamellibrachia satsuma, assembly GCA_033239005.1. NCBI lineage: Eukaryota > Metazoa > Annelida > Polychaeta > Sabellida > Siboglinidae > Lamellibrachia > Lamellibrachia satsuma. The sequence continues at coordinate 31,225,012 of BSQZ01000001.1, read as the reverse complement.
GATATTAGACACATGTTTAACAACAGTACCAAGAAAGCCGTTGGAAGATCAACATACTGGATAATGACATGTGCGACAGAATCAATGCTTCATATCCAAGGTGCATCAGTAAACATGCTACACAGAAATAGTGTTCTGACTGCTCACAGCTAGGCCAATACTGCGAGCAGTGGTGGTGGAGGGGGTGGGGTGATAGTGACCACCTACCTATTCAGGGCGTAGAACAATGACATAAGTCTGGGTTGATGCAAGGTTTATAACATATGAACTTTCAACTGTGAGGCGAGTTGATGTTTACTATTTATGATCGTAATAAATTTTACAAGAGTTTGTTGTCCTACTGTCAGTTTACAGTCGTTATAACATTTCTAAGTCTGTAAATTACGTGCAGCAGGTAAGGACAGACCTTGAATCTGTTGTACAAAACAATTGCAGTTAAGACGTGATTTGCACGAATATAAATTTAGAAATTATATCAACTTATTTCTGTGAAATGCAGGCCCACTTAAAAGTAATAACACTGACTTAATGTAGGTCATCTATTATTTATCTTTATTTAAATAGCATAGAAATTAAGACCCAGCAGTGTACTTATCATTGAAACAAATATTGATGTTTATCATTACTGCGGTTTTAACTGCGAAGACAAGCCACTGTTTTCATCATGATAATTTGACCATAATAAAAGCTGGAAGAATTAATTATAAATGAAAACGCACAGCAGTATTTCCATATTTATGAGAAATGATCATTTCAAATTCTGATCAAGTCATTTTATTTAGATAAACAGACGACAAAATATCGGCCTACTGACACTGTCAATATTAATGAATACCGTGCTGACTTCAACAAAAACGTGGTCGGGTGAATGCATGAAATCAATGCCAAGTAATGGCAGTAGGTAAAGTCATCCCCCAGGCATTACGCCTTAGGAAGCCATGAAGGCTTATATGGCCAGTGCTTAAACCTGGTTTCTATAGTGCGAAGCAACTTAGAGTGCAGTTATACTGACCCTCCTGGACGGGACATTAGTCCATCGCAGGTACCTTCCAAACAGTGTTTGTACTCATTTGCAGCTGAGTAGACTGAGGCAAAGTAGGGTAAACGAAATTGCCTAAGCTTCGAAAACGAACCGTGCCCAGTGTGGGTCTTGAACTCACAATCCTTGAATTTAGAGTCCAACACCTTAACCACTAGGCCACGGCTGCCCCATAGAGGAATTTCAAATGCTGTAAGATAATATTTATCAACATCAAGCTTCCATTTTAGAACAACAATTTCAAATGCATAAATGGCCTATTATAAAACTATATTCAGTGTGATTTACACAGATTAAATCCAAACATTCTGCATTAAAAGCACACTAGATCCAGACTTTCAACCTTCAGGGTTCACACAGGGTGTTCAAACTCTGCTGTAAAGCCGTTTGCTTTGTAGTTGGGAAACAAATCTGTCAACTTTTGGTGATTTTCCCAATTGCATGGATGCCCAAGTTGTGGGTAAAGGATGTTGAGGCCCTATGGGACGGATCTTGAGGCCCTTGGATAAGGACATCGAGGCCCCCGGGGAAGGAAGTTGAGTCCCTTGGGAGAGATGTTCAAGGGATGTTGAGGCCCTGGGGAGGGGTGTGGCGGCCCTGGGGGAGGGATGTTGAGGCCTCTGGGGAAGGATGTTGAGGTCCCAGGGAGGGATGCTGAGGCCCTGGCGAGGGATGTTGAGCACAGGGGGAAAGGTTTGGAGGCCCTGGGGAAGGGATGTTGAGGCCTCTGGGGAAGGATGTTGAGGCACTGGGGGAGGGATGTTGAGGCCCTGGGAGATGGATGTTGAGGCCCCAGGGTAAGGATGTTGACGCCCTGGGGGAGGGATGTTGAGGCCCTGGGAGAGGGATGTTGAGGCCCTGGGAGAGGGATGTTGAGGCCCTGGGGGAGGGATGTTGAGGCCCTGGGAGAGGGATGTTAAGGCCCCAGGGTAAGGATGTTAAGGTCCTGGGAAAAGTAGTTAAGACCTAGGGGAGGGATGTTGAAACCCTTGGGGAGGGATGTTGAGGCCCTAGGAGGGATGTTAAGGCCCTGGGGAATGATGTTGAGGCCTTGATATGTACACACCTGATGATCTTATGAGACTGAACTGTTGATAGTTTCTCAAACTCAATTTGTTGCTTATCTGCATTTGGTTTTATTTCCTCTATGAACTTTGTTGATTCGAAGCAATGCCACCACCTTGAGGGACCCAGCCACAGTGAAGACCACAACAATGCACACCAGGACAGCAATATTTTACACAGGTGCTAAAAATCCCCAACCAGTGCATTAGGTGTAAGCATTCAATGATGTTGACATTAATTTTGTTTCTTTGTATCTGTGCTTTATTGTAGTAAATGCAAAAACTGCCTAATGCGATCTGGCTCAAGTAGCATGCGATTATTTATACAATTATTTATACCACCAAAGTGTCGTATAATTCCTGAGTATATCATATATGGTGTTTGAAACAATGTTGTTAATTTTATCAGGTGTTTCTTTTTATTGGCAAAAAGCATGTACTAACATCTCCATATCTCAGTACCGAGATGTGACTTGTGTGATCGGTACTTTCGCAGATAATGTTGACTTATTTCTGAGAAAGCATGTCCACTTCAACAACAGTTCTCCCTCTCGCTCAGTTTGCCGCCTCCTGTTTACTAGGTGTGTTTATTTACACAGCAGATACATTTAGCTTCATCAGAATATATGAGTATGCACCCAATGAATATTTACCAACAAGTATCAGGCTTGACGGCACTTTACAGGGTGTTTGCGGGTTTCGGCTGACCAGATATAAGAACTTTTTCAGACCAATATTACAAATAATTAAGAGCTTTTTCCCATGAAAAATTAATTGAAAAAAAATTCAAAACGACTTCTAGGAGACACTTACTGATTTGGTGAAATTTAATTCAAAACCTTTTTAAGACCCTTCTTTGAACATTCCCGTAAAAGAGATGTTTTCAAGGCCATAAAAATGCAAGAAAACAGCCATTGTCTGACAGCTTTAACATGGACGCCGGAAGGGAAACGGATCACCCAAAAAATAACCCGGTGAAAACCTGTTTAAAAAGAAAGACAAGAACCAGGTTGGAAAACAGGTGGCTAAATACAGAGCGAGCTGGAGAAGGTGCACAGCAGCCTCATGGGCCACGGATCCCAAAGAGGACAGCAGCATCATGGGCCATGGATCCCAAAGAGGACAGCAGCATCATGGGCCACGGATCCCAAAGAGGACAGCAACATCATTACCCACGGGTCCCAAAGAGGACAGTAGCCTCATGGGCCACAGATCCCAAAGAGGACAGCAGCATCATGGGCCACGGATCCCAAAGAGGACAGCAGCATCATGGGCCACGGATCCCAAAGAGGACAGCAGCATCATGGGCCACGGATACCAAAGAGGACAGTAGCCTCATGGGCCACGGGTCCCAAAGAGGACAGCAGCATCATGGGCCACGGATCCCAAAGAGGACAGCAGCATCATGGGCCACGGATCCCAAAGAGGACAGCAGCATCATGGGCCACGGGTCCCAAAGAGGACAGCAGCATCATGGGCCACGTATCCCAAAGAGGACAGCAGCATCATGGGCCATGGGTCCCAAAGAGGACAGTAGCCTCATGGGCCACGTGTCCCAAAAAGGACAGCAGCCTCATGGGCCACAGGTCCCAAAGAGGACAGGTAAACTGTGGTAAAAATACAGGATCTAATTGAAGACTTTGCACACATATTGCATTACCAGCCTCAGTTCTTGATCGTTGTTAACTCAGGGATTAGAAACTCAGTAGATGCCTAATTACTTCCTTATTTATAAATTACACAATACGTATGTGCCATAAATAACACTGATAATGGACTAAGTGAACTAGATACAGTCATGTGGTTTTTGCGGGTTCTGTAATAAAATGCACCTGTAGTTAACCTGGGGTAATTACTATGGAAAATTTACACACAACACACACTTCACTGTTTGTGATATTTGGTGCATGTAAGAAATGTCAGAGTGCAAGTGGGCACTATGTCAGTCCGCACTAATAACTGGTAAACATGAGAGTGGACAACACAATTAGGCCATGCAGAGTAGTTTTACTGATTATGAAGTCAGTGCTAATGATGAAGATCACAGTGTGGTACAGATGAAGATTATAGACTGGAGTGGTAGCAGCCACATTGAACAGATTTTCCTTATGCAACACAAATCATTGTAACAACACATAACCCCCTCCAGACAAAATCCCCTCCAGACAAACCCCTTCCAGACAAAACCCCTCCAGACAAAACCCCCTCCAGAGAAAACCCCCTCCAGACAAAGCTCCCTCCAGACAAAGCTCCCTCCAGACAAAGCTCCCTCCAGACAAAGCCCCCTCCAGAAAAAACCCTCTCCAGACAAAACCCCCTCCAGACAAAACCTGGCCGTATCCCGTTTTTATGTGGATGTTTCAAATGGAAAAATCATACCTAAATAAAACTGAGGCGATTTATTGTAGAAATACACAGGATCAGGTGACATCAATATGGAGCCACCACAATTGTTAATCAGGTCTCATATGCCGCATAATAATAATAATACAACTTCAACAGCCCCTATATCCTAGAGGTCCTGAGTACAGAGCCGCAGCATCAACAGCCCCTATATCCTAGAGGTCCTGAGTACAGAGCAGCAGCATCAACAGCCCCTATATCCTAGAGGTCCTGAGTTCAGAGCCGCAGCATCAACAGCCCCTATATCCTAGAGGTCCTGAGTTCAGAGCCGCAGCATCAACAGCCCCTATATCCTAGAGGTCCTGAGTTCAGAGCCGCAGCATCAACAGCCCCTATATCCTAGAGGTCCTGAGTACAGAGCCGCAGCATCAACAGCCCATATATCCTTGGGGCCCTGAGTTCAGAGCCGCAGCATCAACAGCCCCTACATCCTCGGGGCCCTGAGTTCAGAGCCGCAGCATCAACAGCCCATATAACCTCGGGGCCCTGAGTTCAGAGCCGCAGCATCAACAGCCCCTACATCCTCGGGGCCCTGAGTTCAGAGCCGCAGCATCAACAGCCCATATAACCTCGGGGCCCTGAGTTCAGAGCCGCAGCATCAACAACCCATATATCCTCGGGTCCCTGAGTTCAGAGCTGCAGCAAACCAGAATTACTAAGTGGACATAACGGTAAATCACACAATTTTACGGAATTTGTTTGCCTAGGAAGGAAGGAAGGAAGAAACGAAACCTCTTTTTATGCAGAAGTACAATATTTACTGTTCTCACAATAAACTTGCTCGAGATGCTTCAGTCGGTGACCCAAAAATCAATACCGGTGGTTGTGAATAAGGAACTGCAGTTCCCTGGTGTTAATCGCGCACACGATGTCGGCAGGCTGGTTCACAGCTGGCACAAGATGGCAGCACTGATCTGTGTCGCAGCCAGTAACGTGACACCGCTACAATTACTATGTTCCTCTTGCACATTTTCAACTACATTTTTTTTATTTAATTGAGAGAAGTGGTAAATTTTTAACTGATTCCATAGTAAAATGCTTTGCAAAAATCTACGTAATGGCTACGGCTGCAACAATTAACTAATAAATCGAGGAATCACATTTTTTCCAATCATTATATTTTAACAAGAATCACGATATACAATGTATGATACATGCAAATATATATTTTTTCAAATATAAGTTCAATATAAGTTGAAACTACATTGAAAACATGCCTTGGAAACCATTTTGAGTTTACCCATTTTAAATGTAGTGAACGGTGTCAAATATGCTAGCTGCACAATTTTGCAACCTGTCGAAATGTTACTAGATCTCGGAAAAAATGTATGCAACTATTCATAATAATCACTGACATCTATTGGGGAGCATCTGCTATGTTGATCTTCTATAAAAAATTGTAGGATTTGATGAAAATTCTACAGCATGACATGACATGACATGCAACAATGTGCAACATTGTGATAACATCTGAATGTTATTCTGCATACAGGACTAAAACATTAACATTATCCCATATGAAAAAAAAACAATGATCTGTTCCCATATGTTCACACAAAATAAATTCCAAAAATGGATGGTCTTTCAAAGCTATACATTCTCCTATGATATCCCTTCTAGGTCAAAAACCCTCTTTTATAAAGAAACCCCTATGCAATTTAGCAATATTACAAGAAACACCCATGTATAAATAAACACCCAAGTATAAATAAACACCCATATATATATATATATATATAAATAAACATGTAAACATAATGTTTAAATGGTCCATAATTGCATTATAGCAAAACCAAGGGATCATCCTGCAATTACAGTGAGTTATGATAAAATATACAGATGGCACTATATTTATGAATTGTTCACAATGACGGTATGACATAATCAATGAATCATACTTTAAATATTACAATAAATGTTTATATCTACATGGATCTATTACAGTAGTTTTATAAATAAAAGAGGGCTTTTTACTATACAAGTATTGATCTACAGGGGTTCTGAACTGGACCCATATTGGCATTTAGTATCAAAACAATCAGGCTCAGTCAATATTTTGTCATATCCAGCAACATTTAAAACCCTAAACAAGTTAATATCAAAGCGTACCATATACCCAGATGTATATATGAAGGTTGCATGTACGCACACTTAAAGTTTCAACTTATCATAAGTCTTGTTAAAATGTCACTAAATCATTCCCATTCAAACCATTTGTATAGACCCCGACGAGAATCCATTTAAACTTTGTGCGTGGTAGTTTTATCTCACCTGTAGAACGCAGCAGCAGCTGCGTAAACCAAATGTAATGTAACATGTTTTCTATATTTACAACACAAAAACATGACGGGACGGGTAGAAATGGAGGCTGGACGTGTTCACTAATGGATTTATTTGTTTGCGTGTTTGCAGTTCTGGTTGTGTTCTGGGTTGGGTGACAACCGTATTGCAGTGTGACGTATTTCACAGGTCTAGACAGCGGATGACACACCAAAATGCTGATGATTGTAAACACGACTATTTATCCAGGCTGTCTAGATGCATAAACCCTGTGCACCGAGTCACGGAAAAACATCACTTTCCATCAGAAACAAAAACTTGTTTTTCTCTTTCTCAATAATGTTTGCCATGACAAATATGCTCGCTGTAAGTATATAGGTAGAATAATAAGAGAATCACGACAGAGTTTAATGTAAGTAAATAGGTAGAATAATAAGCGTATCATGACAGAGTTTAATATAAGTATATAGGTAGAATAATAAGAGTATCACGACACAGTTTAATGTAAGTAGATAGGTAGAATAATAAGAGAATCACGACAGAGTTTAATGTAAATAAACAGGTACAATAATAAGAGTATCATGACAGAGTTTAATATAAGTATATAGGTAGAATAATAAGAGTATCACGACACAGTTTAATGTAAGTAGATAGGTAGAATAATAAGAGTATCATGACAGAGTTTAATGCATACATTGTGTGCTTGATTGAATGTATAAGGGACATATCTTCCTACAATCCAGCAAGTGTATGTATGTTTGTTTGTTTGTATATTTGTTTGTTTGTATGTTTGTTTGTATGTTTGTATGTATGTTTGTATGTTTGTTTGTATGTATGTTTGTATGTATGTTTGTATGTATGTTTGTATGTTTGTTTGTATGTTTGTTTGTTTGTATGTTTGTTTATATGTTTGTATGTATGTTTGTATGTATGTTTGTATGTTTGTATGTATGTTTGTTTGTTTGTTTGTATGTTTGTTTGTTTGTATGTATGTTTGTTTGTATGTTATGCTACTCCTCCTAGACGCTTTGCATCTCGTGTGCCAAACTATCAGGGGTTCATCTATGACCCTCACGGTCGGGTTGCCAGTTTAAAAAAAAATTCATCCCGCTGTTACCCTTTGTATGAACAACTGAATTACCCTTTGTATGAACAACTGAATTACCCTTTGTAGTTATTACACAAAACTGTCAACAATGCTATGCGAACAATTACGTACAATTGTACACAACCTCAGGCGTTTTTTTCTTCGATTGTCCCAAGTTACGTAAAACAAGAGCAAGGCGTCATTAGACGCTATCGTAACTGCCAGTGTTACGTCACAATTTCGAGAGTTGGATTCCCAGAAGCCATCAAGATATTGACTGGCAACACCAAGTACCAAGGCATAGATGGATATTCCTATGATAAGGTCTTTTATTATTGTTATTGTGACAGTCCCTTATGAAATACCAAGTTAACATGTCCGGAAGACGGGTATTTTGTTAGTGTTTGTAAGCGACCAACATGGTAAGACTCCATCCTGAAACCATTTAACCCACTGCAAATCATGATTGCTGCTGTTCAGATGTGTACTTCATAAATGTCCATTAGGCTTAATAAAAGAGTGTATACTTCTGTTAAAACCATCGAAAGAATCGACTTTGATTGTCAGGTCGGGTGACTTACAAAAGGGCGAATAGTCTTATGTCTGTGTAGAGCTGAACCACTTTTGTAATTTTTTCCCAAATTTTTACTGGATGTGGTAAAAAATAATTTAATAGTTTGTCTGAAAATTTCATCAAAACAAATGAGCACTTTGTAGTTGATTCTGGATAGGTGAATTTTTTTAAAAACGTGTCTGAATCGAGTGCAATCCACCGATATTTGGGGTCAATTACATTGTAATTGCAATTCAATTTTAATTACAACTCCTGAATTGTAATTGGTGTTTTGTTTATAAAAGTAATGGGAATTGGAGAAACTATAATTGTCAATTACTTTTCAATAACTTGTTCAATTACATCATGCAACTTTTTAACTAACAATATTCGCTAAACATGCAATAAAATACAATATTTTGCATATATCATGTTTGTTTGCTATTATTTACAAAATTAAAATAAATAAAGCTGCTCTAAACTACATGTAATTTGTTGGCATTGAGTATGTTTACTGTTGTTCTGTTCACATACTGTTATTTCAATATGGAACTGACAATTGGTATTGGTATTTTGTAATTAGAATTGGAACATTTTTGAGGTGTAATTGGAATTAGTATCTGTAATTGGTGTGTAATTGGAATTATCCAAAGACTTATACAAAATGTTTCATTATGTACAACTCACACAGTATTACACTCTGGAGAATCTGGCCAGATTTCTAGCAACAAACATGACGCGAATAACTAAACTGATTACTGTCGGTCAAAATGAAAACTTTACTGCAAAACACATTTATTTGCAGATGAACCAACCATTGAGAATTCTCGATGCCTTGAACTGTCTCAACCTCTGTTCATGGTGACCGTGAAACTTCACACCTCTATTCTGAATTGTCGGAAACTCATAGAATAAATGCAACTTAATGAGTCCGTGCCCGACGCTTCAACTCTTCATTCCGCGAAGGAAAGAATCTCATCAAATCATGCATGTCAGCAGACTTTCCACCGAACTCGCCATGACGTGGCTATCTTTTTACCAATTAGAGTCGCATTTGTCCTGAAAGGTATCCGACAGCCGCTCGATAATTTAGAGTGCGCGCACCAAAATGGATTAGACGGTGGCTTATTTTTTGAATGCAAGGACAGTTCGGCACGTATCATCCGCTGTCTTTGATGGCCTCCTGGGAGGACGGCCCTTTTAGTCTTCATTTTAATCTGATTAATGGCAATATGAGACGCCATCTGTCACACCAGGAAGCGAGGCCTGGCCACCATCTACTGCTTGCTAATAGTAACTGGGTATTATCCCTCGCCATTGCTTTCTTAATTAAAAAACTGCACTGAGGTGTATAGTGTAGTGTAGTGTAGTATGCCAGTGCATTCAGGGAGACTATAAAATTAATCAACAGAAATGTTGTCAAGGGGTCAGACCACAGTTACACTTATCAAAGTAGTAGTGCCTCAAAAAATGCGCAAGTTGGTGATTTCAGTGATTTCATTTGCCAAGAAGTAGTGCCTAAAGCTATGCAAGTTAGCCGATTTCAGTGATTTATTTTCCAAGATGTAGTGCCAAAAAATGCACAAGTTAACTGATTTCAGTGATTTTATTTGCCATGCCAGCAAGGTTGAAATGTTAGACCTTTGGCAGATGTTGCAGTATGAAGTGGATTGGAAGATGCATGGTTTTTTGCCGGTGACATTCCCGAAACACTGGCAGATGTTAATATTTTGTGAAAACTGCCAATTTCGAGGGTAAGCACATTTGCAACATGATTAAAAGAGCTGGAGGTTTGTGATTTTGATGAAACTTGTCCATAACATTGGTACCATAGCACCAGTGGATGTCAGGAAGTTTTAGAATTTATGATGGCAAAACGTTCACATGGCCACCATTGAGAAAATCAAATGTGGTTTGTGCCCTTAAGTGTTGGTGTAATGGTTAACTTTGATGTTTGTATACGTTTTGTATAAGATAACATTTCAGGTCCAAGAACTGTTATTAGACTGTGAATTTGCTACTGTTCTTGGGTAACTGACTTATTATAATGCCATGTAGACAGTGAGCTTAGTGCAAACCAATAAGGCCTGAATGGCACTGGTGCTTGCACTGATAGCATTCAAAGTCCTAAGTATGAATCTACAAATTTGTCATGAATCAGAAAAGACTAACATTTACTCAGAACAAGTGAACTTTGATCAAATTATTAACAGGGATAACTGAACTAGTGTCAATGTGCATGCATGCATGTAATGCACACATGTGACATTGCACATTCATGCACACATGTGACATTGCACAAACATGCACACATGTTACATTGCACAAACATGCACACATGTTACATTGCACATGCATGCATGCACACATGTGACATTGCACATACATGCACACATGTGACATTGCACATACATGCACACATGTGACATTGCATATGCATGCACACGTTACATTGCACATACATGCACACATGTTACATTGCACATACATGCACACATGTGACATTGCACATACATGCACACATGTGACATTGCTCATGCATGCACACGTGACACAGTAAATGCATGCACACATATTACATTGCACATGTATGCACACATGTTACACTGCACATACATGCACACATGTGACATTGCACATTCATGCACACATGTGACAATGCACATGCATGCACACATGTGACAATGCACATGCATGCACACATGTGACATTGCACATTCATGCACACATGTGACAATGCACATTCATGCACACATGTGACATAGTACATACATGCACATATGTGACATTGCACATGTATGCACAATATCACCAACATAAGAAATATTGCAAGCAGTATCAATATTACATCTAGAATATTCATGTCAACATTGTTAATCAGTCAGTTGCTAAAATATGTCCATGTTATTGCATAAAAAATAGTCAGCACATACACAGATATCAGTGTGTGTCTACTTTGTCACTGAAAAGACTTACTGAATTTTACCTATTAAGCGTACATGCCCTAACTAGTGAATACGCCCTTTTTTAATCAGCAGGGTCCATAATTATTGTAATAACACTGCAGGACATGCAGTAACCGTGGACATGCAGTAACCATGGACACGCAGTAACCGTGGACATGCAGTAACCATGGAAACGCAGTAACCATGGAAACGTAGTAACCGTATACACCTTTAAAAGACTCTTTAAAACTCTCTTGTTTAAACGCGCATATTATTCTTAACTGGCAAATTGATTCGACTTTTAGTGCTGTGTTCTATGAATTTGGATTTGCTATGTTTTTTTTATGTTTTTATCTATTTATTTATTTATTTTTTAATCTTGACTGTCTTTAACTAAGTTTGTGTCAGTGCCTTTGAACAGGGTCACCTGGATCCATGGCGCTCTAAAAGTGCTCTAATTATTATTATTATTATGACACGTAGTGACCGTGGACACGCAGTAACAGTGGACACGCAGTAACAGTGGACACGCAATAACCGTGGAAATGCAGTAACTGTGGAAACGCAGTAACTGTGGACACGCAGTAACTGTGGACATGCAGTAACCGTGGACACGCAGTAACCGTGGACACACAGTAACCGTGGACACAGTCCACAATACAGTAACTGAGACACAGTGAGTTACATCATTAACCTTCAACATATATAAGTGAGACAACGACGCAGTTACATGAGGAAGTGCACTAGCACTTTATATAATGGCCTGGTTGGCTGGTGCACTTGGCAAGGAGTCAAGGATTCCACAGACTTGTTTATAAACATGACCCACATATTGGACTCCAGCAGCTGAACACTTGGCCTTGGACAGCATTTGTTAAGGACAGGCCCTGGTAAATCTAACCAGGAGAAGTGTCCAGTGTCTTTTGATATCTTTAGTCTTTTTACTTCATCGCCTATAATGACCCCACCACTCAATGCCTGCTATGGTAATTACAGACAGTTTCTGCCACCATTCTTACCCCCCCCTGTTGTGATCAGACCTGTCCTTACTCCAGCACAACAGTCAGTGCTGCTTCAATTTCTGTTAAAATTTAGGTTTACAATGATCATAACTGTTGAAACTGGCACCTAGAATCACAACATTTATTCTCAATTATGTCAATTATGAACAGATATGAGAAATATAACCTTAAAATACAGGAGAGTTTATACCTTAGGATGACTTCAAGTGATCACAGTATATCACAGAAACCAACAAAAAAAAACCTGAATCCACTTATAAGTACACAATCTGGTCGTTTTTACTGTAAAATCATGTTATAAACAATATCTATTCGAACAGTCTGAACAGCCTGACCGCCCAAATGTGTTTTACTGATTGTTTTTTAAATTTGAGTGATTCGAGGCGAATGTTATGTTTATTCATTGGCCTAACAGGCGAACTGGGCAGCCATGTTGGACAAGGGCAGCCTAACAGGCGAACTGGGCAGCCATGATGAACGAGGGCAGCCTAACAGGCGAACTGGGCAGCCATGTTGAACGAGGGCTGCCTAACAGGCGAACTGGGCAGCCATGTTGAACGAGGGCGGCCTAACAGGCGAACTGGGACAGCCATGTTGAACGAGGGCGCCTAACAGGCGAACTGGGCAGCCATGTTGAACGAGGGCGGCCTAACAGGCGAACTGGGCAGCCATGTTGAACGAGGGCGGCCTAACAGGTGAACTGGGACAGCCATGTTGAACGAGGGCGGCCTAACAGGCGAACTGGGCAGCCATGTTGAACGAGGGCAGCCTAACAGGCGAACTGGGCAGCCATGTTGAACGAGGGCTGCCTAACAGGCGAACTGGGCAGCCATGTTGAACGAGGGCGGCCTAACAGGTGAACTGGGACAGCCATGTTGAACGAGGGCGGCTTAACAGTCGAACTGGGCAGCCATGTTGAACGAGGGCACCTAACAGGCGAACTGGGACAGCCATGTTGAACGAGGGCAGCCTAACAGGCAAACTGGGACAGCCATGTTGAACGAAGGCGGCCTAACAGGCGAACTGGGCAGCCATGTTGTTCTTAGTACAGTTATTTCTTACTTCCAATTATGGCTACGGTGTGGAAATATACTTGTTTTGTTAACTGTATTTTTGTAATGATTGTAGCTACACGCCTCCTCTGAGTTATATCTGTGTAACTCGGTCCAGCCATGAACTGTGTCCCTGTTGAATGACAAGGTCGATATTCGTAAACAGATAATGATAAAATTATACTAAAAAAACGTGGTTCATTAAAGCATGTTTCGGTTTTTTTTGTGGTTTTTTTTGATGTTAGATATAGATAGAGTTTATACTACATAACTATATCTATTCAACATCCTGACCACCGAAATGTGTTTCATGCTATATAACACAACTGGAGGCGTGCCTACTGCACAGGAGATGGTGAGGACACGGAGTGACAGGAGGCCATCAATGGCCCCTGAGGGCTGTGGCTGCAAAAGATACTACATAACACTGAGTTTATGATCAAACATTTTGACTTTGTGCCTTTAATGAGAGAGTGCTATAAAGACCATGTGAACTATGTAACCTGAGTGTCACACGCACTCATACATTGCGTGGTACGATGCACACAGTTAAGGCGCAATCCACTGCTGTCAAAAACGGCTACGTCTGATTGCAATAAATCAAAGTTCTCGGAAAGATCTGACACGCCAAAGATGCAGCCGCCAGCGCTGCCCTGGGCACACAGGTGTTGAAGGCACGACCATGTGTTTTCTTTACACCTGAGATCAACCTTTCACTCCGTTTGTGTAAACAAGCGTTTGTGAATAAACCACACAGTGACTGGCTAAATTTACCATTTGGCAAAGTTTCAATGCTACTACGCTCTGTATGAGGGAAGCAACCGTAAATACCCAAATGAAAGCTACTTTTAGTGACTCCACGTTTATACCAGGTAATCCTTGAGGGGAAAAGCCACAGAGTGGTTCGACCCTTGAGGGGCAAAATGTGGTTGGTTGTATCTGGTTCTGCCAGTCATAATTAGTGTTAATATTAGGTTATGGGTTTGTCCTTTTATATGCAAGGGGGTGGAGGAGTGTATAGTGCAGAGAGGGTGATAAGTACATAATTTTTTATACAGATTGTTTTATTGTACATATTTTATAACAGAGTTTTACAATGAAATGCATTTATTTAAAAAAGTATCCACTCATTTGGACTGTTCAAAGTGCTTTACACTTCACCCTCTGCCAGACTTGTTCACTTCAACACCATCTGGGAAGCATTCAGCCATGCTGCAATTACTGCTAGAACACTATTTGTTCAGATATCCATCTCTGTCAGGTACTCATTTATACAGCTGAGTGAACTGTGGCAACGTGGGATGAACGAAATTGCCAAAGCTTCGAAACGGCAGCAAGAGTATTCGAACCCGGGTTCTCTCAATTGAGAGCCCGACATTCTAACTGCTATGCTACAGTTGACCTCAGGTAGGATGGTCTTAACTGGATAGAGTGACCAAGACCTCGGGTAGGACAGTCTTAACTGGACCTCGGGACCAAGACTTCAGGTAGCACAGTCTTAACTGGATGGAGTGACCAGGTCCCCAGTCTTACCTGTGATGATGACCCAGACCCTTAGAATGACAGTGACATATCAGAGAAAAACAGATATGGTAGAGGTAATTTACAATCGAGTGCAACTTACTTGGCCTCAGGCCAGGTAGGTCAATTATATGTACAACGCAGTAGGTAATCCAGGGTAACACTCTAATTGAAGGATGTCCACCCTGGCCACAGAAGACAGCGCCAGGGTCTGACTCATCATGACAGGAGGACTTGAGGTACATGTATGACTACAGCACTGTCAGTGTCACAATAAGGACATTTAACCATAGATCAGGTCCAGACCTGCTCAACTTGAAAGGTGTACTCTTAAAACATCTGACAACATCAATTCAATGCTGATAAGTCCTCTGTCAACAAGCTGTAATTAGTGAACTGATAATACTATTCTGTTGATGCAGGATCTGGGGTGGAGGGATTGTGGTCAGGACCCTACTGACCCCTACTACCATTGATGTCCACTTGTGTTGTACACTGACCACACACTGACCAAAAGAGGTGGTGATTCAGAGGACATGTTTAGACTTCACCAAACAGTTATCGGGTTTAAAGTGATATGGTTTGGTCAATGAGACTGTTGTTACTTGTACAGGGAAATTATAGAACTGGTGAGAGGAAGGGAAGTAGGATAGCTGGACATACAATGGGGAGAGGGAGGGAGAAGGTGGGAAATAGGGTGGGAGAGACAGAGGGAGGAAGAGATGGAGGGAGAGTGAGCGGAGGAGCGAGAGAGGGATAGAGATAAGAGGGGAGGACAGATAAGAGGGGAGGACAGATAAGAGGGAGGACAGATGGAGGGAGTGACAGAGTAAGGGAAAGGAGAAGATCCAGAGGGAGGGAGGGAAAAATAGTGAAGGAGAGAGGGAGGATAGAGGGAAAAAGGGGAGGAATGACCCTAGGTATGTTTTCTATATATAATTCTGACCTGACCCGTCAATCTTTTTGAGACTTGTATGCTGAGAAAAAAATACATAATTTTACCCCAAGAAATCTTTTTTACTATTTTTCTTTATTGACGAAAGGATAAATATCAAACTAAATAATTTTCGTAAAATTCATGATACATGCAAGGCATTGAAAAACGAAATAAATAGTGGTCTAACTCCAGCTAGGACCCTCAGATGTCCAGGGGGCATCAAAAGGACAAGTGTGGTCTCTGCGAAGTGGTCATCTTGTCTATTGACATTAACTGAAGCAGGGAAGAAGACTTAAAATGCCAATCAACGGGTCATCCGTAGATCATTTTTGACACAATAATTAGTGGCGCGGTTACCGAACTGATGTACTCATTCATTATCCTCCACAAAAATCATTCCCAACTCCTGATGTATCTAAATCGCAAAACAATTAAGTGCATCCCCAGCAGAGGGGACCACAGGACCCAGACACTGATTATAGAAGATTACAAAGCTGAAAGACTGATGGCCACACCCCCCTGGGGAGACACCAAGTACTGTCTCCCAGGGTAATTACTTCTGTCATCCCTTCCCTCCCTTCCTCTCCCAACTGTAAGGATAATTGCAGCAATTATTACACTGTGTTCCCTGGAGTTGGCTGCAGGCTCCAATGAACAATATCTTCCCTTGCCATCAAATCACTGTGATTAATTGGGCTGTCTCAGGTTCAAAAGAAGCTGTTTCCCTGTCTAAATGCAAACTGAGACCAGCCTAGTGAAATTCTAACATTTTAAAATGTTGACAATGCTATAAACATTAATTGCTGCTAACTTATTTGAAGAATGCTAGATCATTCAAACAGTCACTCAGATCACACAGGGTGAATGCATGAATGCTAGATCATTCAAACAGTCACTCAGATCACACAGGGTGAATGTATGAATGCTAGATCATTCAAACAGTCACTCAGATCACACAGGGTGAATGTATGAATGCTAGATCATTCAAACAGTCACTCAGATCACACAGGGTGAATGTATGAATGCTAGATCATTCAAACAGTCATTCAGATCACACAGGGTGAATGTAGGAATGGACTGAATACACACTACACTCTGGTCACAGAGTGAATAATATACGCTCCCATCATACAGGGTGAATATACATTACACAATCATCACATGGTGAATATATACTACATGGGTATATGATCACACAGGGTGAATATACACTACATGGGGTATAATTATAATCACACAGGGTGAATATATGAATAAACTACAATAAAATACACTACCATTGCACAAGGTGAATATACACTACACTAAAAATACACTACCATCGCACATGGTGAATATACACTACACTAAAATACACTACCATTGCACATGGTGAATATACACTACACTAAAATACACTACCATTGCACATGGTGAATATACACTACACTAAAAATACACTACCATTGCACATGGTGAATATAACTACACAATACACTACCATTGCACATGGTGAATATACACTACACTAAAAATACACTACCATAGCACATGGTGAAAATACACTACACTAAAAATTCACTACCATTGCACAGAGTGAATACACAGAGTGCATACACAGTTATACTACTCTACCATCAGACAGGGTGAATATACATTACACAATCATCACACAGGGTGAATATACACTCCTATACCATACCATAGGGTGAATACATTATAAAGCCTACTACCATCACAAATATGGTAAAAACCTTTCCAGGTGTAGTATAAAAAAACCTAATTGAAAGAACTGTATCTACAAAAACAAGGTGTCCTAAAATAGTCACTAGGGTAGTTTGAGTGTATTGCACTAATTCATTGCACAATAAACAACAATGTTAAAATTGTCACACATCATATACATAAATGTGTGACAATAGCATACCGGTTAGAATGCCGGCCTCTCAATCGAGAGAACTCAGTTTCAAATCCCACTGCGGTCGAACCTTTTGCAAGTTTGATCACCCCACATTGCCACAGTTCACTCAGCTGTGTAAATGAGTACCTGGCAATACAGACAGTGGTGGATAGGTGAACGAATAGTCTTTGCTCAGTAATTGCAGCGTGGCTGAATGCTTCCCAGAGAAGTTGAAATGGCCTTGGAATGAACAGGTCTGCCAGGGGGAGAAGTGTAAAGTGCTTTGGGCAGTCTAAGGACTGGATACCCCGCTATATAAGAACTTACCTTTTTTTAATAACAACAAAGTGAAATTACAAAATGTATGCACATTTCACATAAATTAATAACAATACATCTACTGATTTAAGTAAACTTTCTAACAACAATCCAATATTTTGAAACTATTCTGGAGCAGCAACGACCAAGGCATAACATAATGGAATTCTGCACCAGAAAATTTATAATGTAATTGCATTTTAAAAACATTTCCAAGAAAATGAAAAATCAGTTACTTCCATATTATTACGAGTCTTTCACTTGGTAATCATTTCCCTCTTTTCATAACTTTATTACGTGTTTGTAAATTTGCAGGCATAGGATAAATTAATTGTTTAGGAAATACCATAATGTAGCTACTGTAAATTTATTTCAGGTCACTAGCTTGAAAACTGACTTATGGGTTTTAATTGGATAAATTTATCATTGTTACATTAACATATATTTCTATGCGAAGACACAAAGAATACATTTTTTCCAGACAAACACAATGTGATCTCCCTGTCACTTTGACCTGATCCCACTGTCTACCCAATCCAGGCTTCTTTCAGTTGATTCAAACCCTGTCAATCAACCCTACCAGACACTTACATAACACCCCCATTGTCACCCTAACCACCCCTTTGAAGTTATACCCCTCCAACTATGCCCCTTCCACCTTGAACAATCTTAGTCTTATTAGCAGCCCATCAGCAAATCTGTTAATTTGATTAGCACACACAGGCCAGCACCAGATGAATGAGAGGGGTGATCTAAGAGAGGGTAACTCCACTGTCCACAACCTAAACATTACCTCACCTCTTACCACACACACTAATTCCTGTGATTATTACCCTGGTGGTGGCTTTCTGGGGGTTATTTGATCTGTGCACCTGTTCTCTAAAGTAATTCATTAGTTCAGCTGCTCAGCATGTGATGAGACAATCTGACTGACACTCAAACTCAAGACAAGTACCCAGGGTTTCATATTTCAAGGAGTTATATATCAAGCTAAACGCAATCAACTGTCTGCAGATTAGTTAATAATTAAAGGTCCTCCTCAAGTTAATTTGTTCCGCTCATTTCAGACTCATTTCACACAACAATCAAACCTATCTAGTGTCCACTATGACACGCTGGCTCTAGTGTCCACTATGACACGCTGGCTCTAGTGTCCACTATGACACGCTGGCTCTAGTGTCCACTATGACACGCTGGCTCTAGTGTCCACTATGACACGCTGGCTCTAGTGTCCACTATGACATGCTGGCTCTAGTGTCCACTATGACACACTGGTTCTAGTGTCCATTACGACACGCTGGCTCTAGAGTCCAGTATGACACGATGGCTCTAGTGTCCACTACAACACGCTGGCTCTAGTGTCCACTATGACTAGTGTCCACTATGACACACTGGCTCTAGTATCCACTATGACATGACGGCTCTAGTGTCCACTACGACATGATGGCTCTAGTGTCCACTAGGACATGCTAGCTTTAGTGTCCACTACGACATGCTAGCTCGTTTGTGTAAATTTTTAATTTAGTTTAGGTGAAATCATCGAACCATTAAATTATTTTTGACCAGATTCAGTAAAAACCAGGTTGCGTCGCCTCTATATACTCTGACATAGGCCATTGACAGTTTCGCAAGTTAACCGATCTAACAATCAAAGTTAATTCATTCGATAATTTTAACAAAAGTACCCACTCTTTGATTAAACCAGTTGTGCATATTACTTAAACTAGTCACAGTCAGTCACACACTAACTTAAACATCAACGATAGTGACTTGTGATGGGTTAAATCAACTGAAGACAGAGTTTTACGCTGTTTGACACTCAAGGCAGAGTTTTACGCTGTCTGACACTCAGGACAGAGTTTTGCGCTGTCTGACACTCAGGACAGAGTTTTATGCTGTCTAACACTCAGGACAGAGTTTTACGCAGTCTGACACTCAGGACAGAGTTTTATGCTGTCTGACACTCAGGACATATTTTTACGCTGTCTAACACTCAGGACAGATTTTTATGCTGTCTGACACTCAGGACTGAGTTTTATGCTGTCAGATACTCAGGACAGAGTTTTATTCTGTCTGACATTCAGGACAGAGTTTTATGCTGTCTGACACTCAGGATTTGGGTTTATTGCATCTGTGAGCTCTGGTCTGTTAGTATTTAGGTGATACAGAAATGTTATTATTATAACATGCCATCTGAACGAAAATAACACCAACATAACACACACACACACAATGATCAATGTGAGTTAGTATATTAACATTAGAATAATGTTAAGAGATCTATTACTTAAACATTTTACATAATGATCACTTCTAAAAAATCTCTTCAAAGGGATTTCTGTTTATGAAAGATTTAACAAGATTTAACAAGATTTGCCATCCAAGCCAAAGGCCCAGATGGCAAGTGGACAAGGAAGCCATTGGCTTATCGAGAGTCCAACAATGTTCACCTACTTATAACCCGCCCTTCTGATATATGTGTCAACCTTGTTTTTAAACATATTCACGCTGCTAGCAGTTACACAATCTGTAGACAGTTTGTTCCATTCATTTACTGTCCTCTGTGAGAACGAGTGCTTCCTGATGTCCAATCTACATTGATCCTTTACTAATTTTACCTCATGTCCTCTAGTTCTGCTATCCTTCTTGAGTGAGAAAAACATATTTCTATCAATATTTTCATACCCATTCAATATCTTAAAAACTTCGATCTGATCTCCTCTTAACCTCCTTGTCTCTAGAGTTGTTAAACCACATTCTTTCAGGCGTTCTTCATAACTAAGGTCTCTAAGTTCTGGAATCATTTTAGTTGCTCTCCTTTGTATGCGTTCAAGCGTATCTATATCCTTCTTACGATATGGTCTCCATGCT
Organism: Lamellibrachia satsuma; assembly: GCA_033239005.1. Classification (NCBI taxonomy): domain Eukaryota; kingdom Metazoa; phylum Annelida; class Polychaeta; order Sabellida; family Siboglinidae; genus Lamellibrachia; species Lamellibrachia satsuma. Next base: position 31,204,041 of record BSQZ01000001.1, on the reverse strand, counting down.
TGTATACAGTATTCTAAATGAGGTCTAACTATTGCTTTATAAAGAGGTATAATTAACTTTTTTCCCTTGTATGTTATGTTTCTTCTAATCAATCCAAGAATTTGATTACCCTTTGAAGCTGCAATACCACACTGCTCTGAAACTTTCATATCAGCGCTTATTGTAACTCCTAAGTCCTTTTCTTTTACAGTAGTACCAAGAACAGTAGCTCCCATTTTATAGTTTACATTCAAGTTCCCATGTCCTGTATGTAGGCATTTACATTTCCCAAAATTGAACAGCATCTGCCATTTCTCAGACCATTTCACTAATCTGTCTAGATCGTTTTGTAAATGTTGTTTATCACCATCAGTATTAACCTTTCTAAACAGTTTTGTGTCGTCCGCAAATTTCAGTACGTTACTTGTTATACTGTCGTCCAAGTCATTGATATAAATTAAGAATAATATAGGTCCTAATACTGATCCTTGAGGTACCCCACTCAAAACCGATTTCCAATTTGAAACTTCGCCATCTACTACAACTCGTTGTCTTCTGTCAGTCAGCCATTGTTCTATCCAGTCAGTTATGCTATCCCCGATACCATGGGCTTTTAATTTAAGTAGCAATCTTTGATGTGGCACTTTGTCAAAAGCTTTCTGAAAATCTAAGTAGATAATATCTACTGGCGATCCTCGTCTATCCACTTAGTGATTTCTTCCAAAAACATAACACATTTGTTAAGCATGACCTCGCTTTAAGGAATCCATGTTGAGATGAATTTAATAATTTATGCTTAACGAGGAAGTCCACCATATGGTCTTTAATTAACCTTTCTAATAATTTACAAATCACTGACGTTAAACTCACTGGTCTGTAATTCTCTGACTTATTTCTAACCCTTTTTAAATAATGGTATGATGTTTGCTTCTTTCCATTCAAACGGAACAACTCCCTCTTTTAATGACAAGTTGAATACTCTTGCAAGTGGTATACTGATTTGATCTACTGTTTCCATTAGTAATTTTGGAGGAATCCCATCCACTCCCGGTGATTTGTTATCCTTCATTGCCTTTATTTTCCTAGCTACCAATTCTGGAGTTACAACTAACGGTCCTAAATAGTCAGATTTAGTCCCCTGAAATTTAGCATCAGCAACTGGTAATGAACTAATATCTTCTTTTGTAAACACTGAACTGAAGTAACCATTTAGGTCTTCCGCCATTAAAAACCCCTGTGATATTATATTTCCAGCACTGTCTTCTAGAGGTCCAACCTTGTCTTGTACGTTTTGTTTACTCCTGACATATGCATAAAAACTCTTGCTGTCAGTTTTTATGTTACATGCCAGTTTTTGCTCATAGCTTCTTTTAGATTGTCTGATTTCAGTTGTAGCTGCATTAAGTGCCTCTTTGTATTTTGCATAGTCTTCTTCCTTTCTGGTACGCCTATAAACCCTCCACATAGTTTGTTTTAGCATTATTTTTCTAATTGCCTCTTTTGACAAGTGTTTCTTTCTACACCGTTTTCCTTGTTTTCGGAAGGGAACAAATTTATCAATGATACTCTCAATTTCATATTTTAGAATATTCCAGCATTCAATTGCAGTCTTATTCATCAGCATGTTATTCCAATCTAGCTGTGCTAAGTATTTTCTCATATCTTTGTAGTTACCTTTGTAGAAGTTTCTCTTGTACGTTTTCTTATTTTTACTTTCTGATTTTACATTGATGTCAAAATGTATTTGATTATGGTCACTATTACCCAATGGTTCAAATATTTTTACATTGTCCACTAATTCTTTTTGTGATGACAAAACTATATCTAATACATTTTCTCCCTGGTTGGTTCTAGTACGTGCTGAGTAAGAAAGCTATCCTGGATTAAACATAGAAATTGTTGATCCTCAATCCCTGTGCTCTCTAGAGAATTCCATTGTATGTGTCCATGGTTAAAATCTCCCATTATGATACATTCCCCTTTACTAACTTCCTTTATAGCGTTTTTATTTTTGTGTTGTCCTCTTCGCTTATGTTTGGACTTCGGTAAACTAATCCAACAGTTAATTTTGAATTTCCTGAAACAATTTTGCACCAAACAGCTTCATCGCAATCTGCTTCCCTTTCTAGTTTCATTTCATAAGCCTGAATAGATTCTTTAACATATAAAATAACTCCCCCGCCCCTTCTTCCTATTCGATCTTTCCTAAACATTACGTATCCTGTCAGTCCTAATTCAGCATCTGTTATATCTATGTTGGCCCATGATTCAGTTATACCAATTATGTGAGGGTCAATATCTTCTACCATAATGTTTAATTCGTTTTTCTTATTTACTATGCTCCTTGCATTTAAACATACGCATCTATAACCTTTTTCAGAGATGTTTTTCGGATGATTTGATATTGGTTTATCTGTGCTAGTGGTCTCTTGTTCTGCTTGAGACACCTCTAGCAGAACAAGAGACCACTAGCTAGATGCCTGTTATTGGAATGCTGTAAGCTGTAATCTATCTCTATAAGCATGTTATTTCATCCTGCTTGTTAAGACGTGGATGACTTTAAAACAAGCATTATCAGTTACTGTGCATACCCACTTTATGACTGAGAGAGGTCTGCTGTTTGTTAAATCTTTTTTAGAGTGACCACGCTTTTTTACAGTGACCGCATTCTGTGGTACCAATTAAAATACTGTAAATTTATATAAATTCTCCAAGATTTAATGCGAGAACTGCGCACGTTGCAGTTCGCTTTATCTGGAACCTTTTTTCTATGTAAAAATGTTAACAAGTAGGGTACACACATATACATGGACATACACAAATATATTTTACATATACATTTCACATTGTAATCTAATTTTTAACGAAGATGAAGGAAATGTTTTATAACAAAGTTACAAGACGTAGTTAAATGGTCATAAATACAACATATTTAGTACTACTAAAGTGCTATTTTTGAGGCTGACATAGTAAAAAATAATAATAATAACTGCGTTAATCTATTAGGTATTCAATATCTTTTACAATGTTTATGTTAGCTTGCATATTTTGCACACAAAACATACAACAGGATTATTTTAACGACGGAATGTTTCATGTTGTCATTGGAACAAAGCCTTGTTTGCTGATACAGACAGACATATCTTATTGCACCGAGTTATTCTTTCAGGAAAACAGCAATTTTGCACACAAAACATACAACAGGATTATTTTAATGACGGAATGTTTCATGTTGTCATTGGAACAAAGCGTTGTTTGCTGATACAGACAGATATATCTTATTGCACCGAGTTATTCTTTCAGGAAAACAGCAATTTTGCACACAAAACATACAACAGGATTATTTTAATGACGGAATGTTTCATGTTGTCATTGGAACAAAGCCTTGTTTGCTGATACAGACAGACATATCTTATTGCACCGAGTTATTCTTTCAGGAAAACAGCAATTTTTCCCTGTGAATAAAAATAATCAAACATGCAACGGATGTTCCTACCTTGCTTAGAATTCATCGAACATTCCAACTGCGGATGAAGAAATAAACATCGTTGTGATCGTCGTCTTTGTCGTACGAGAGATCTGGGAATAGAATCCAGCACGGCCACAGCGGCTGCAACAATAAAGAAAATGCACGCATGTACATAAACAATGCTCGTGCATGCAGGCTAGTGTGCATGCACTATTGTTAATTACAATATCGGCGATAATAATCATATTTAATAAATGATTGCATGGCCAGAGTGTCTGTCCAGTGCGCTGGCCGACAGCTGTCCATGTCTAGCCAGATGTAATCATGTGACTGGCGCATTGCGTTGGCGTTACATTATAGAAGGCGGTTTGCTCGAGAAAAATCATTTACACGCGACCCACGTGGCTGGCTTTTCTGCAGCACAACCATCAAGATTATCTGCGTGGGATTATCTGGAAGCTTGCACTGGATTATCAATGGATTATCAATAGAAACAATGTTGCACAGACAGTAAACAGGATTGCAAAAGTCGCCACAGTGTGACCACAGGATGAAAGGAAGAGCGAGCTGGACGCAGGTAAATATACATGGGAGATTATTCCAGGTGATCCAGGTATGGTTGAAAATCATGAACACATGAGATGTGTATCACAAATGTATTCAATTGCTACTAATTTCTGATGGCCTACAATCCATCCATGTTTACACTGAGACGAAGAACACGGTCAGACAATTAGAGCATTTCTCATAAAACACATGCAAAGGTGGACAATTTATTTTGTTGTTGATCTGTTTGTGATGATGTTACTAGGATTACAATGAGCAGACTTGTTTATGCAGTATGAGCACTATTGGTTGACTAAAATCAACATATTATACAATACAACATGATAACCACACAAGAAATCAAGAACACATAAAAACAGAAAGTCCAGCATGATGAACATTTCACGATAATTAATCTCACTTTAATAATATTTTTATTCTGACATCCACCACTAGAATTTAATATTAAAAACATAAACAACAGCTAGCAAAACATTTACATCACACAAAGAAAACCATCATAATAAAAACAGTGTTATCCTTTCAAATTCCCCTGGCTGAACGACAAGCATGTGGTGTGACAAGGCTACCCTTGGACATCCTGACTGAAGGTCGCTTCTTTCAGGTGCAGCTGCTCATTGAGATCCAGGGACGCTTTTATTTCCTGGCACTGTGCAACTTGATCAGTGACAAGTCGAGGGCCGCAGATGGATGCAGCCGAAACATTGACTCGTTATGTGTGAGCCCAGCAGGGGGTGGGACATGATTAAAGTCTTTGCTGGGCATGTCAGCAGGTAGCTACTCAACTGTATTGAATATGGACTTTGAATATGAATAGGCTGCGGTACACAATCTGATACACCAGCTTCAAGTCAGCGGACGAACAGTATTCGTTACATTCATTTAAAATTTGACAATAACAGATTTGTCATGTTTTCAGAAAGAAATGTTACATCTGGGGATGTGACTAGTGTTGTTCAACGTGCTCCAAAGTGCACTGTCCTAAATGTGCTTTAATTGTGAGTATGTGCATGCGTGCGTGCGTGTGTATGCAAAAAACAGAAACTTCTGAATATTTCTGATGAAACATTCTTCAAAGATCATATATTCCAGAAATCATGATAAATGATAACAAAGAGTTGTATTAGTAGTTTGGAACGCATTAACAAATAACGTTATTTGCTACTCTTCATTTAAAGCTAATTATATTAGTGGTAAAGAAGCCCGAAGCGATTTGACATTTCGCGCTGCAGTGTCCGTACGGAGTCAGCATGTGACGTCAGTCTGACCAAATGAATACCAACAAACATTGTCAATCCATAGCAACACAGAACATCTACGCATGTTAAAAGCTTATATGTTGCATTGGGGCAAAAAATAATATCAGTTTAATTATTTGCAACATACATAGATTTTAAATAATAGCTAGCGTAGACCGAGAGGCACTTTGTGCACTGACAGCACTGTGCTATGACAAAGCCAATGCAAAGGCGAGGAACCTCTACTCAAAAGTTAGATAGACACAGTTGTTAAAAATTGCATATAGCAAGATATTTCGGCAGTAAAATCATATTTCCCCACGTGTTCCAATGTTCTTAATGAAACCACTGAGTAATGCAAAGGCAAAGTAGACCACTGGTCCAATTTCCAAGACTAGGCTAGGGCTAGGCTAGACTTGCCGACTGTGTCTACTAGCTTGTACAAACCATACATGGAATTTAAAAACAGTTTGATAAATAAATATGCATGGTACCAAAACAACATTATTGTAAATACATTTATATTTGTTATTAATTTTTTGAGGTTTTTGGTCCCGGGCATTTGTTTACTGCAGCGCGAATCCAAAGGCTTTGGCCAATAAATCAGACCTGGTTTGACACAACTCGCTATCGCTACTAACTTTGTTTTTGTGACTGACTGCGTTGTTGACTCGTACATGTATGGAATGACTTGAACCGATAAGTTTATGTCAGTTGCACCGTCAGAATCACAGTCGCTCTGCATTTTGCGAGATCTAAATCTTGCTAAAAGTTAAGTGCCTATGAACCGGCATAGGTGAAGTTTGTTTATTTGGCCAAAATGATGTCACGCGGCCTGACATCTACTGGCAAAAATCCACAAACTGGTTTAGGAAAGTGCCTTCGGGAATTTAGGTATATCCCCCATTTTATGACTAAATTAATGTCAGTTTTTACAATTAATAATTTTCATGACTGAATATGAATATGGGGATACAGTTCTATTCCGAACGAGTGAAAACAAGTAAATGTATCTGACCTGTGCACATGATCTTTAATATTGCAAAAATCTAAATTATGTACAATCATGTATATATGCAGGAAAAAATTAACATGAAATAAAAAATTTAGACACAAATTTACTTATATGGATTACACATATTTTTGTTTATCTTATGTAATCATGCTTTAAAACAAAAATATATTTCCCTTTAGTTGTACAGTGGAATAAACTGTACAGTGGACCCTGCTTAACAGAATCATGCATATCAGAATCAGCCATTTAATTTTAATATAATCTAATATATTGGTTGGGACAGAATCAATCCCAGCTGTATTAAAATGAGCTCTGGCCCAAAGTGATTCTATTTTAAGAACGGAGCCCACAGTAATAGAATCAGCAGAATTGAAGCTGTATCAACATGCACCACTTGATAGAATCAAGTCAGCTGGTTCGGAGAATCGCATACATTGTAGCGCAAGTAAACAGGTTTTCCAGCAATCAGTCACAATCCAGTTTTCGTTGCAGTCTGACAGTCTGCTGGGCTCCCTGCGATGGCTACGAAGAGGAAAGGAGTGTCAGTGACCGAGAAGAAAGAACTCTTAGCCAAGTATGATGCTTTGCCGAAGGTAAATATCAGCATTGCATTCATGGCCAAAGAAGGTTTATAAGAAACATTGCAGTATAGAATATAGTTTGTTTATTAACTGTTTTTGTCTTAGATTTCTGTAAAAATTATTTTGTTGTCATTAGGACAAGTAAACTTTCCTGATTCGTGGTTACCGATGCGTGTTGTTCGACAGTTCGTGACCTTAGTCCTAAGGTGATGATTGTTCTTTCTACGTATCATGTTCAACAGTTCGCGAGCTTAGTCCTAAGGTGATGATTGTTCTTTCTACGTATCATGTTCAACAGTTCTTGAACTTAGTCCTCAAGTGATGACTGTTCTTTCCATAGATGTTATTCAGCAGTTCTTGAACTTAGTCCTCAAGTGATGACTGTTCTTTCCATAGATGTTATTCAGCAGTTCTTGAACTTAGTCCTCAAGTGATGACTGTTCTTTCCATAGATGTTATTCAGCAGTTCTTGAACTTAGTCCTCAAGTGATGACTGTTCTTTCCAATGACGTTGTTCAGCAGTTCGTGAACTTAGCCCTAAAGTGACGGTTATTCTGTCTATAGATGACCCAAAGGGAGGCTGCATCAAAGCTGAATGTTTCGCAGTCCACCATTCAGCGAATCCTCAAAGAGCGTCAAGAGATCGAAGGCAGTGTCAACAGTGATCGAAAACGATTCCGGACTGGGAAGGCTCCTGATGTCGACGCGGCACTTATTAAGTGGATCCACGATGCCCTTGAGAAGAACGCACCTTTGTCTGGCCCACTGATAATGCAGAAGGCAGAAGAACTGGCCAGAAAACTTAACCATTCCACATTCAAGGCCACTGACGGCTGGCTTTCTCGCTTTAAGAAGAGGGTAGGTCTGGTACACAAAAGGCTACACTGTGGAGGTCAAGCTCTCGACACATTGTCAGATGACCATTGGATCAATATGCCATCACGTGACCAGTGTATCGACACTCTGTCACATGACCTTTGGATCGACCGAGTGTGGCCTGAGCTCAGACAAGCATATGCTGATGATGACATATGGAACACTGATGAGAGTGGAATTTATATCCGAGCACTTCCTGATACAACTCTCACCTTATCCACAGAGAGGATAACAGCTTTATTCACGTGTTCCATGACTGGAGACAAGAGGAAGCTCCTCGTTGTTGGCAAGAGCAAGGCACCACACTGCTTCAAGGGTGTTGAGAGTCTACCAGTGGCATACAATGCCAGTACCTCATCCTGGATGACCTGGAATCTATTCACGAATTGGCTGAAAGATTGGGACACGGAACTGCAAATTCAACAGAGAAACATCCTGCTTCTGCTTGACAACTGCACCGCACATCTGCCGAATGTCGAGCTCACCAACATTAGACTTTCGTTCTTCCCCCCGAACACATCATCGGTTTTGCAACCATGCGAGCAAGGCATCATAAGCGTGGCCAAAGCACACTTTCGTCATCGCTTGTGTCGATCTGTCATTGAAGAAATGGAGAACGCTAGTCGTCCAGCACCTGTAACTGAGGTGGCGGAGAAGATTTCACTGCTGGACGCGATCCATCTCCTCAGCCGGGCATGGGAGGAGGTGGAGCCAGTGACCATCAGGAATTGTTGGGTGAAATGTGGTCTGAAAGTGGGACCTGAGGAACAGCTGCCAGTGAGGCCACCCGAAGACTTCCCTGTTCCGCAGCAGCTCTGGGATGCTTGGATGAACATTGAGGAGGACCTTCCTGTTGCTGGACCCATGAGTGATGATACCATCATTGCTGAAGTGAAGCAAGAGATGATAAATCACGAGGATGAGGATGGGGAAGCCAACAACAACGATGACGAAGTAACACCTCCAACAAATGAGGAGATGAGAAATGCCCTCAGTGTGTTGAAAAAAGGCTTGTACGTCCGCGGGTTCAATGACATTCTACTTTTAAACCGATTTGAGCATGCTGTGAATGACTCATTGCTTGATGAAGCACATTCACTTCCACATTCTGATTTGAGCATGCTGTGAATGACTCATTGCTTGATGAAGCACATTCACTTCCACATTCTGATTTGAGCATGCCGTGAATGACTCATTGCTTGATGAAGCACGTTCACTTCCACATTCTGATTTGAGCATGCCGTGAATGACTCATTGCTTGATGAAGCACATTCACTTCCACATTCTGATTTGAGCATGCTGTGAATGACTCATTGCTTGATGAAGCACATTCACTTCCACATTCTGATTTGAGCATGCCGTGAATGACTCATTGCTTGATGAAGCACGTTCACTTCCACATTCTGATTTGAGCATGCTGTGAATGACTCATTGCTTGATGAAGCACGTTCACTTCCACATTCTGATTCAACTTTTTCCGGTGAAAAGTGAATCAGTCACTTAGTAGAGTCAAATTGCTCAGGACAGAAGTGATTCTATTAAGTAGAATCAATTATATTTGTCCAGGTTGTCCTGCAATGCAAAAACTGTTTTTCTACAAAATAAAACATTCTGTACCAATTGATTTTCAGCACTTAATCAATAATTTTCTGATTTAGAGGAAAAGGCAACAAAAATGCCAGTAACAGTTTATTACCTGGCGACAGGTGGCAACAAAAGTTGAGTCATTTAACGATGTTTTGCTAGGTACTGAAATCTTCACCAGATGGCAGTGCAAAGCTGCATTAATACATTTCTTTTAGTATGCACCTACGTGTAATATTCAACTTATATAGTTGCAAATCAAACTAAACTTATTATCTGCAACAAACTGTCATCTTCCTTGAATTCTTGGACCCCCTTACAACATTTCATCTTTTACTTTTTTTTCTTAAGATTATTTCACCATCAACTGATCCATCTAAGCTACAGTCACACTATGCAAATAAAGTTATTATGTTTATACACATTTATATTGCAAAAAAAGAAGACAAACTTGCTGTTTGCGTTCTTTTATAATACCGGTAATACAAATTTGGGTAATAAAATGTTTATTTGTGAAAAACATGAATAAACCAGTGCATACAATTAAGACACAAATAGCTGCGTGTACCATTAGATTATTGTATGCAGTCTGAGGGAAAAGTTCAGAAATTCTTCATTATTTAAAAGTCCTTTCTCAACTGATTTAATCCATCTCAAATCAGGTTAGTTGGTATATGAATAGTTCAGGTAACATACATCTACCCGGGTAGTCGGTTTAAGAAATGAGTTCATACTTTTGTTGAAATTAAGGACTTTGAGACTAGGTAACTTGCAAAAGTATGTATAGCTGCATTATTTTTTGCCATTTTTCATTGACTTTTGATTGAACCTTGCATGGTCAACAATAATTTAATAGTTTGTCTGGCACAATAATTTCATCAAAACTAAATAACACATTTGTACAAAAGAGCTACCATGTTGCAGTCAATACTAGATAGGTTTAATTTTGACGAACTGAGTCAGAGACGACACGAGCGAAAAAATCGAATTGAGAAGCAATGTTTAACTCATCAGCCAACAAACTAGGCACGTCTTGTTACATGGACTCGCTGAAGAATGGCCATAAGATAACTGTAGAAACCAACACTTATTCCTGATGTCTTTCAGGGATTATATCCCGCCTGATTGCATCTAGCTAACCAGACACTTGTGCACAAGTAATGAACAGTGTCGTAACGTTCCCGCGGTGACACTTAACCGACACAACATCCCGAACGATGAGTGTGTCAGTAGCGTCGGCTACACTGTACACTGCGTGGCTGGAAAATTTAATTTGTACTCACTGTTTGAACTAATAACCCCATCAGCAAATATTGGCTGAATTATTCAGGTTGTCATGGTTACGGGCTGCACTGAAGCTGGTCAATTTCCTGTCACCAAGGAACAGAGGATGGCTGGATGGATGATGTATTTATATTGATCAAGCCAGGGATGCATTAGACGATGGGAAGGGGGCAATTAGTGTCATAATGCTGTTACTGTAATAAATAAATGTGATATGCATCAGTAGTAAAAATAGTTACATTAATTAAACACTGCACAAGTTTTATCTAAACTATTTCAAAGATGAATTTTAAAGAGTAATTTTATAATATTGTATAATTAAAACATTTGTGTGATGACACAGCGGAAATAAAATATAATGTAATTAGGTGTAATTTGTTTTATAATATGGAAAATTCACTGAACTACTGATGCATTCATCAAACAACATATAATTATAACTTTTATTTATAAAGTGCGGCATACAGTATCTGGAACACAAGTGCTGTCAGAGGCATGTTTAAGGTAGGGCAAGCAAACACAAGCTGTGCATGTTTATTATCTCTGACTACCAGAAATAATTTATGCCACAACAATATGTATACACGTGTAGGGATAGGTTGAAGTATTTCATATATTATTAAAACAACAAATAAACGGAAGATTGACTATGGAGATGATTTACTGCCTACCTTCATCCGACCTGATTTATTAACTGTTTGCTGGTCCAAACTGTAAAACTTTAAATTGACAAAATCTAAAGCTGAACAATTTGTTTGTGGTATTAAAATCAATGTTCTTTTTTCTTTTTATTCTTTCTCTGGTTTGTGAGTTGAACATTATGAAAATTACCTTTGGTGAACTAATAATTCATAACTTCAACATGTGCTATCACTTTGATCCTACAGAGTTGACATTTGACCATGACTTTCTCCTACACAGAAGTTGACATTAGACCCTGTTTATGTGCCAGCTAATATTATTATAACGTTTGTGTGGCAGACAGGCACACACCCTATCTGCTGATGCTGTCAATTATCTCGCTGAAAACCAATACTTTTACTACATCTGATGCTGAGGTAATTCTTTTCATTTGCGACCACTCATAAATCATACACACGCTCCAATTGGTTTCGTCATTGTTATAACATACAACGATAGCAGGACATGTCTATTTAATGCACAGTTTCAGTTGCTCTGGATGATTTCAGCAACTCTGAATGAGACAATCACAGATGGTCCAGATTACATCAGCATCCCCAATAGACCACGGTGAAGGTCAAATGTCTGAGATCACTTCCATGCCATTTGCAAAGGTCTTTCATCATAATTAATTAAAACAAACACATTTCATTGTTCGATAAACATTGCATTTCAATGATATTCAGCAGTGACAAATCTGTTTACAGAAAGAACCGTCACCAATGATTTCCAGGAAAATGTTCACATCCGTCCTTGTCTTTACCACAGAGAACATTTAATTGTTCCCGTCTACGGCCATTAATCCCCTGCCAGGAACGCTCGAGGCAGTCTCCCGATGACAATGGGCAGCCATAAAGTAGGCCTATTCGAGGATCAGGAAATGTAGCGGCGCAGGTGCTCTTTCCATCCTGAAGCCACAAATTTGTATGGCGCCACGCACTAGTGCACAGCCATTGTCCGCAAACCTTTCGAACCGCCATGAATTATCACCCCGCTTTCAAGCGTTGGGTGCTGGGCACGCGACTGACTGGTGCACATTTTGATGACAACAATTAGCTGGGGAGAAATCAATAGCTGGGGCACGCGCCACGCGCCCCTTGCTGAGCTATCCATTAGGGCGCGTCCAATTTCGTCATTACCTGTCCGCTGCTACGGTCTTTACGCCTTGGGGGTTGTCTTGTCAGAGCATTAAATGAATGAAATCCTGCATCACTGTTTAATTTGTTTAAATGGTGCATTTTTTTTCTGCTGACTTCCATATTTTTTACAATATTTAACAGCGTCCCGCATGAAAACATCACACTGCAAATCAAGATTAAGAAAAATGGGAATGTCGATTACGATACGGTGTTGCCATGGCAACCGCATGATGTAAGAGGGATTGTGAATAGGGTGAAATTGTCGATACTAAACAGGGGAAGTGCGCACCAGAGGAGATGTGTGACAAGTCACGTGCTAAGGAGAGGTTGCAATTTACACGACTGTCACGAAGGTTGCAATTTACACGACTGTCACGAAGGTTGCAATTTACACGACTGTCACGAAGGTTGCAATTAAAGGTCCCTCCTCAATTTGATCATTTCACCAAAAATTGAACTTATCTAGTATCGATTACAACATGCTAGTTTGCTTGTAAATTAAAAAAAATTTAGTTTTGGTGAAATCACTGGACAAACTATTAAATTATTTTTGACCAGTAAACAATCTGCAGAAAATGGCAGAGTTGACGGGCTCCATAATATGACGTAAGTCAGCGAGTTTACATTGACATTCTGAGTTGACAAATGAGATTCGGCAGTAATAAACACAACTCAAGTTTTGCTTCAACACAATGATCTCACTGATCCGTTTTTTAGCAGAGAAATTTATTTCACACATAATTTCATTGCCATTCATTGCCATTGTGGTGATGCGAATTTCACAGAATTGTGTGCATTTCAACAAGAAATGACAGTTCAGTAGAAAATGCTAATTCGGCTTCGTTGGAACTGGTACTGGACAAAACTGCTCATCAGTAGGTTCAAGTGTCTCTGTGGGTTATAACATAACTACAACAGCTCACTGCATGCTCCCCAAGGAAAACTGCATGCTCCCCAAGGCAAACCATGTCATCAATTATGAAAGGTCACCTACGTCTTACTAGTCAATGCCGATGACACAGCAAATATTATCATTGCTAATTGTCTCTCTAATATTCAACTGTCATGGAAACTACTAGACGCTACCATCTAACCTTGAATTTATTCTGATTTTGTTATATTTTTATTCAAGAAAACCCCAAATAAAATACATCAACAGCATTTATATAGCTAAAAGCTCATAAATATCACCGGCTCTGTAGGTGTATCTGTCAAGTTGATATTCTTGTCCAGACTAGAAAAAACAACAATGTAAAGTATTCGTGAAAATGGCAGAGAAAGTTGGCTGAGAATACTGAAGTAATGACTGCCTTCTAATCACAACTTTTGAGATTTATTTAGCTGAAATGTCAAGTAAATCTCAATAGATGTGATTAGAAGAAATTGTTACTTCATAACAATGTCAAGGTTGTTTAAATAACATAAAATATTCGACGGTATGTTATGCAAAACAATAACATTTGTAAAAGGTAATTATTAATAATCAAACAAAGCGCCAGCCTGAACGCTTCATTACGTTCAACAGATAGCGCTGCTTCATGAATAGTCCGAACAGATGGACTCCCGCCTGTAAACCGTAGACACTTCCTTTATTACAAGCACAAACGTAAAACACCCACAGACAGGAGAGCTCAGTGACAACCTCCCCAGGGAATACTCCTGGCTGCCATGGTGTGACAACTTAGGACGGCCAAAATGAAACTAACTAATGAAGAATTATGCCAATGATCAAACACTGGGCTTATCCAGTCAAACAGCAAATCTGTTGCCATGGCGACGTGATGAATCACTAGGAAGCACACATGTAAATGTGCGAGAGAGGTGATATTCGGCATTTGGCAACGTCTCTCGCTTTAAAACATTTAATCATGCCATGTAACATTAGCAGTCACCTCCAGCTTGAGGGATGGGCTCGTCTTTTTTGGGTCAGCAGAAGTGAGTATTTTATTGCAGATTAATCGTGGTAAGATGACCCCGCAACCAAAACATTTCAATTAATCATTCTATGTATGTATAATAATACTCCCAGTAAAATTCCCACTATGACATTATTCTACAAAATACCCACTGCATTTATTAAAAAAAGAAAATTACTGTATTCTGTTTCACAAACGATGTCTTGCCATCGCACAGTACTTCCACTAAATTTAATCACTCTGTAGTATTACGTAACATTCTACAGTTAGAAGGTGCAACTGTAGCGATATAATCATATTTCACTGACATCAGGGAGGCAAGTAATAGGGCAGGGACTGGGCAGCTAATGGGAGAGGGAGAGGGAAGGGGACCATTCCAAAAGTATGCCAATGGCAAGTATGTTCAGGAATATGTAAATTTATTGGTGTTTTTAAAAGAAAATATCTTCTGGTCACAACAATATTAATAGTACACAGTTGGGCATTAAGCATATTTCTTATCAATTGCAGTAATATTTATTGTTTCAACAACCTGTTGGGTGAAATTCATAAATTATATTTCTCCAGAAAATCAACCTACACGATGGTCCCCATAAAATGACGTCCAAAACAACCACATCATGACTTCATGCGCAAGGTATCCTACAGGCAGTGACATATTTATATGTAGCTAGCCATCCAGAAATTGGGTAGTCCTCCAATTTTTTTTATTATCCTAGTTCAAGCAGGTAAAATAGTGATGTCTACATTGAACTACAGTGGCTCCATCTAACAACACTGGGAGTCACTACATTGTCACTTGGCTGGTCTGGTTACAATACATCCTAGTGACAGTAGACTGTCCACCCAGGGTAGACTGTTGACTGATATTGGACACAGAATGCCTCATTTCAACTCTCTAAGTACTATAAAATATCTCATTCAGCCAAAATTATGAGATGATTAAAAAAATTATATAATATATTTTTTACATATTTTTCTTGATCTTATGTTTAATTTTTTATTCTTAAACATTTAAGTTAGACAGTACTTACAATTCTATCATTAATTAATTATGTAATGCACATTTAAAGGATACTGCACTCTATTATTAATTAGAAGGACATTGCATCACTTCAGTTCAATGACAACAGTTTATATGCTTCATATCAAACATGCACTTTAAATGTAGTTTTTTTCTGGTGAATTTGAAACCAAGATGTGCTTGCTTTTATAATATTATAAAAGTGGAATTAATTTTGGATTCCACAAATTTTAAGAACCCGAATGAACAATGAATAAAGTAAACCGTACACAAGAAAAAAATAACTGTATATTAATTATGATCAAAGCAGCTGTGTGGTAACTCATGTACACAACATGCAACCACACCCTTTAGGTGGCATTTGCTGGCCTCAATTACTAAAGCTGCCATGGCATAAAAACCACATCTTCCAGGTGCATGGTATAAAACACTTGACGGTGTAATTTCCCCACAAGCTAAGGGATATAATTGATGCTGGAAAGAAACATTGGTAACATATGACGCAGACTGAAACACTGCCGTCATACATAAGCCATCCTAGAAATGTATGTAGCTAACTAGCTAGGTATACAAAGAATGAATCAATTATGAGAAAACGTTTGCAGTGAAAATTTTATTGATTCTACAGGCAGTATGTTTGGCAGAACTCGAAGCATGAAACATAGTTTCTGCAATGTTAATAAAAATTTTTTGTGGAAAATTACTTTGTCATGTTTTGTATTTTTTACAAGGGTTTGTCACATGATTGGGGTCATCTATATAGTATCGTAGTATCCACTGTGACATGCTAACTTGTTTGTACAAACCTATTATTAAATCTTGGTGAAACTATCGGACACGCTATTAAATTATGTTTGATTGGATCAGGTCAAAATTAAGAAAAAAAATTGCCAGCTCTATATACTTCTGCAAGTTATAAAATCTAACGATCAAGGTCAATTCTTTTGATTATTAAACAAAAGCATTCTTTTATTAAATCTACTGCTCATAATAATTTAAGCTATTCACACACTACAAATTTACACATCAAGGGCTCTGATTCGAGCTAGGCTAAATCAATTGAGGATGTTTTAATACATTGTTCACCAAGATATATCGTGCAAGTGTCACGTAACATCTCAGATGTAATGTACAAAGTGTCAACAACACAGAATCTGGGATAAAATGTCCACGTTCAGTATACAAAGTGTCACAAGATAATACAGGAATAGCTACAGCATTTCATTCCCTTTTTATTCTATATAACGTGGAGATTTGTCTACGCATACAATCTTCTCTCCACACACTATTATCTAGACATGCCACAAGCACATAATAGTATTAAACATAACACAATTTGTGGTTAGTTTTCACATGGGAAACATAAATATGCTACCAAAGTCAAAAACCTCTCCAGGAATACCAAGAAGGTGCATCACAGATTACACGGAAGGCAGACGTGTTGTCTGTTGGTCACAGATTTGGTGTGTTTACCTGCTGTTGAACACACTCACACTTATTTCTATATTAATGTTTTTGTTATGAACAAGTACACATTTTCAAGATTGTTCAGTTGCTATCTAGTTGATTATGCAATAAACAAGTTTCCACCAGTCGTATAACTGGTAAAAAACATGCTAATTTAAAACAAGAAATTGCACGCACGCTCATGCATGCATGAACCCACGCACATGCATGCACACTAAGAACCAGAAGCGAGGTTTATATATAACTTCACTTTATTCTGGGTGAATTTGTTAGGGGATCTAAGCATGTCATTTGTGGCAGAGATTCACTGGGGTATCTGGATCTCCCAAGAGTGTCCAGGGAACCAGGCTTAGTGATCCATTAGTTCACCATGCTACGATATAGTGCCACAACAGGTTGCATATGAAAATAAAAAAATTAAGCCAGAGGCCCAATGTCCCACTAATTACGGCACTGCAGAGATATGAAGCCAGTTTTCAACTTCATTTCAACTTTCGTCACCATTCTCAGCGGGGCTTATCTATGAAACGCCGTGTGGGACAGACTGTAACTGCTGCAACGAAGTCATCACGTCACCACATTAAGCAGTGGACATCATAAGTAAGTTTCCACAGCCACAAACACTGACTTGGTATCCAGACTGTCTGCCCAGCCAACAGCATCTCTATTTCACGACTGTTTGTGCCTAACAAACACCAGATCAATCATTGGTACTTTTTTCTCGTGGAATTATTCAATAAGCAAAGTTGAGATACATATGATATGATATTCTCCAGCCGTTCACCACAACATGTTTATGAGTTTTGCAGCTGGAAAAACAAATCACTAAATGAAAAATGATAAGAAATGGCAGACTAACATTACGCTACTGACGTCAAGTCAAGCCCATGACACAAGCCCAAGATCAGGTGAAACTGAAGAACTTTTAAATTTTGAATTTTAAATGTTCCTCCCCAATTAATTTTTTTCACTCATCTCGTTCCAGACTCGTTTTGCAAAAAATGTCACCTATCTAATACCCACTATGACATAGCTTGTTTATACAAATTCATTATTTAATTTCGGTAAAATCATGGGACATATTTGCTAATTATTTCTGACCAGATCCGGTAAAAATTTAGCCAAAAAATGTAGCTGTATATATCATAGCATAAGGTTAGTTACACTTTTGCAAGTTACTTGATCTAATGATCAAGTTACTTGATCTAATGATCAAAGTCTATTCTCTTGAAGATTAACAAAAGTATGCACTGTTTTAATAAACCTAATAAACATATAATTATTCAAAACCTAAAAATGTAAACATCAAAGAACCTGATTGACAATGAGCTAAATCATTTACATAGGGAGTTTTTAGCCATTAGTAATTGACTACAAAATCAGATACCTGAAATTATCTTGATCATCTTTATATAAAATATTTTATTAAAAGTGGTGGGTGTAAATTTATTAACAACAGTTTGATTATAACAGTACTTCATTTTCACAGTAATAAAGTTGTAAATTATGACATTGTTACAAAAATATCAGGTCGGTATATGCAATTATGTATGAGAAACGATAACGCACATGCGTGCATCATGTGACCCATCATGTGATACACTGATCTGTCATGCCTCATTACCATATCTGGTTGCATATTGGGTTTGTGCCTCCGGGAGCAGTGATGTAATAATAACTAATTATGGGAATATCAACTGAAATAGCAAATAAATGTTGTACTTAAAACCTCCGAAATTGATTTAGCCCATCACGAATCAGGTTCGGTGATATTTTGATCTGTAGTATGTGAATACTTTAAGTAATAAAAGGGTGTATATATTTGTTAAAACTACTGAAAGAATTTACTTTCATTGTTAGTTTTGGTGACTTGCAACAGTGTGAACGGTCAGTTAAATAGTATATAGAGCAGAGCAACTTTTGTTAAATAGTTTATCTAATGATTTTACCAAAACTAAGTAATTTTTTTTATAAACGAGCGGAGATTGGATATTAAAAAGGTAAATTTGCTTGCAAAATGAGTGAAACGATACGAATGAAAACATTAAATCAACAATACTGTTTCGTATGTAGACAATGTTTTGTATGTAGATAATGTTTTGTATGTAGACAATGTTTTGTATGTAGGCAAAGTAGACAAAGTAGACGATGTATTGTATGTAGAAAATGTAGACAATGTTTTGTATGTAGATAATGTTTTGTATGTAGACATTGTTTTGTATGTAGACAATACTCTATCATTTAAAACTATCATTACCATTACAAATAAGTTAAATGGTCTAAAAAAATGGCAGATGTTATTAAATTTTGGGAAATGTAAATGCCTACACACAGGACATGGGAACTTGGATGTAAACTATAAAATGGGACATACAGCTGTACTGTTCTAGGTATTACCATAATAGAAAGGACTTAGGAGTAACAATAAGTGCTGATATGAATGTTTCAGAGCCGTGTGGTATTGCAGCTCCAAAGAGTAATAACATTTTTAGATTGATTAGGAGAAATAAAAAATAATAAAAAAGCTAATTATACCTCTGTATAAAGTAATGGTTAGGCCTCATTTAGAATACTGTACACAAGCTTGGAGACCATATCGAAAGAAGGATATAAATACACTTGAACGAATACAAAGGGGAGCAACTAAAATGATTCCAGAACTGAGAGACCTTAGTTATGGATAAAATTCATATCGAAATGTTTATTCAATTCATTAGTTTATTTTATTGGTCTGCTAGTTATAAGAAATGAACAACAATATTTGGTACGGTTTATATTGATTAAATTATTATGCTAAAATGTTGGACTCTCAATAAGCCAATGACTTCCTTGTCCACTTGCCATCTGTTAAATCTTGTTAAATTCTGGTTAATGAACTTTAAAAAAGCTAGATGCAGGGCAGACATCAATGGAGAAGTAGTGTGAACATTTTTTATGAGATCCTTCCTCCAAACAACCAGATGATGATGATGAGACCAGCGATGTCATAAACGTACAAAATATTAACATCACGAAGACGAACCGTAGACATGACATTTGGCACATGAATGGAGACCCACTAAACATGAGCATATTAAATGTGCACACATTATTGCTGTGAAGCGGTGACTCATCTTGTCAGAGCGCTTCATCCCTGTTTCCTAATTGACAATGCATAAAAGGCACGGGGCAACGCGTCGCCGACAGGCTTTCCTGATCGGATAACGCAAGTTTTTATTAATTTTTACCGCATGGCCGCCCGCGCCTGGACTCTTGACAGCTCTACTGCGAAGATGCAATTCGGAGCTGCTCGTTTAATTGCTAATTCCTTAAGCTGTCTTTTTCAAATGCAAATGAGACACTGTAGTGGAAAAATGAAGTGCCAGGAAATTGGATTTTTCAAAGAAGATGATTCAGCTGTCGGTGAAAGGAACAAACTGAAACGTGAAAGTGGTCATCAGTCAAACTGCTTGTTATCTTCACTTGGTCAGGCAGACAATACTGCATGACTTCTTCGGCATAATTATGGTTGCTTGGCAGTGTGAATACTTTACCAAAACGTGTTTTTATTTAGTTAAAATAACAGTGCTTCAGACTAGTTTTTTCTTTCACAAGTGCATGAAACTGATGCTGGTATATAGATTTTGTTAAGTTCACCAAAGACATGTATTGCTACTTTAAACAATGTTAAAATGAGCATACTTTTATAACCTGTTTTTGCCAATGCACCCAAGTATCTAGAAATGACACAAATGAAAAGTGGCCTCTGTAAAAAAATCAACCTTATCTTAACTGTAAACTTCCAAAGCATTAATAAATCTTCTTAATAGGTGGTAACAGAGACATTAATTTTTTTTATAATGTAGATGCCATTTTTAGTCATTATGAAATAATTATTTTAATGTGTACCTTTGTTAAAATAATCCTTTTATTTTATACACATTAATTTTTAGTTTATTTAAAATATTTTCTAACCTAAAACATATGCATAACATTGCAAATGTACATATTGTACTTTTATTCAATCTTATGATTACAAAGGTAAATAAATTATTATTATTATCAGCAGTATTAATATATATATACATATATTATATTATATATATACATATATATATATATATATATATATATATATATATATATATATATATATATATATGTGTGTATATATATATTAGTAATAAATATTATTATATTTCCAAGTGAGAAAGATACACTAGTTAAGGAGTCATCATTGGGAGGATGATAAAAGGACAGGACAATGATCTACTCTTTGTGTCTTTATGGCCCCATACATCACAGACCAGAAACTGGACCAGAAAGCCAAGGACAACCAAGTCTGTGTCTAGAGTGAAAACACTAATCTTTCCCCGCCAGCAACAAACATAACAACCTGATCAACGTCTCACCTGGAGGAAAACGTCTCACCTGGAGGACAACCCACACACATCATCGCCTACTTGTCACCTTCACCTTGTACTTACATCAGCAGATGCCGTCAACACCAAACACGTGATTTGATATACAATGAATTATATACAAAGGGTTTCGGGGGAAAATGCGATAAACGCCATTTCGGGTGCCATTTCTGAATGGGTGAAATTTCAGAATTGAAATCTGCAATAAAAATGTCAGCCCTTGCTATCATTTGTTTTGATGTTGGATTCTTAAGATATTCCAGTATCATGTACAAGTTTCTGTCTACATTCTGAGGGTAATTTTGACTTGAAATTCTGAATAAATCGATTTTTTTCATTGGTTAATCAGCATGTAGCATTCTGATTTTGAGTGTTGCCATCTATCAGGCTATGAATACATTGAAATGTTCTTACATCGAACAAAACCCACTGCAAATATTTCAGCTGGTTTAATATTAGTTATACAAAGCAATAATTATAAATCAAATAACGGTAATTAAATGTCCACCCATTTATGAATTTCATGTAAACAAGTGGTATAGACAAACTTCAAAAGGAACGCGTCCTTTACCATGGTGCATATATCACAAATGTGTGCTATATAGGCTCCCTTTCATGTTACTCTACAACCCAGTTCCACACCACATCAAAGGTTCCGGCCGACTGACCACTGAGTGGACAGGTGTAATGAGACATGCTTGAGTGACCAAGGCAGAATAGAAGACCCATCTGTTGTGGCGAGAGACAATGAATCACAATCAAATCACATCAAATAAACCGCAAGGTGCAAACAGGTGCTCTTGATGAATTCCCCCAGGAGGTGGGGGTGGGCTGGGGAGTTTGATGTGCCCCCTCACCCCTATGGCCCTTGAGGGTCTGGGGTTGTACTGTTATCTCATTAAAAACCGCTATCTCTTTATTCTCCAGCCTGTCAGGTAGATTACCTGTACATTCGCCACAGGCAGGGGTAAACAGAGGGAGGCAAGAGTTCATTGGCTGAACCGACTATCTGGGTTATGAACCCTTTTAAAATCTATAAATAATGTTGTTTCTCTTGCTACAGAAAAAAGTTAATTGAAATTTTAAGTTAATTTTAGTACTTTTTTACATTTGCGTTTTGGCTACATTTAAAATGTTTAGTATAAATTTAATATAATAATTATAAACATATATATATATATATATATATATATATATATATATATATATAAAATAAACAATGGAAAAATTCTAAAAACAATTTATCACTGAAGTAACATAATTCATGGTTGCCAAAAATGTTTCTTTACAACGAGTACTATTACTGTTACTGTTACTATCAGTAGGAAATCTTGTAATATTTTGCTGTCATCTGAAGACTGATCTTTTTAAGGTGTTTTTCTTCCTCAGCCCCCCCCCCTAGTGTAGTCATCCATCTGTTGACACCTGTAAAATTGTATATGCATAATTATATATATATATATATATATATATATATATATATATGTGTGTATATATATATATATACACACACAAACACACACACACACACACACACACACACACACAACCACACGTGCACACACAAACGTGTATACATCCATTTTTAGATTGCCTAACTCAGGTTTCCGACAATTTATGCTCGAAAGAAATTTTTATATTAGTATTATAAAATTGACTGCAATGCAATGATAAAGTACAGTATCAATCATCCATTTTAAATTGTTAGCTGATCAATAAAGCCAGTTTTCATTATTCATTACAGTGATACAGTAGATCCAAGTGACTGGAGGAAGATATCACTCAGACACTGGTCATTGGTGTATAATCACCGGGAACCTATGATCACCGTGATCACCATGATCAAGACGACAGATGGTCTGATGACCAGCCCTACCCCTCTCTCTCCTTCCCTCTCTCAATCACAAGCCTTCTGCCATAGCCTCAGGCTTCTTCCTAAGTGCCCGCAGTATGTGATTCGAATAACGGTCTGCAGGCAATTCGGGAATAAAGATCCGGCTGACAGGGAGCAATCATTCACAGTCTGTTACAGCGGAGCAGATTAAAGCCATACAACTGAACATCGAGGAACCTGTGAAATTACGACCACTTTGTAGACAGTTTGATGGATGTGAGTCCACTTTGTGCGAGAAACGCTGAATTAAATCAATGTTTAGTCTTTGTTTACGCAAGCTGTGGCGTATGAATTGTTGACTGTTTGGTAGGACAAAACTAGTCTTAATAACTAGTTACAAATATTTAGTCATAATAATTAATTAGCATATATAAATAATAAACTAAAACCTGATAGACAATGCTGGGTCTGAAAAATGTTTCCTAGTGAAACTAGTTAGGGAAATCTGGAATTCAAGTGTACTTGTTATAGGCAGACGTTTGCAATAGCGAGGTGTCTACAATAGGGGGAGTGTTTGCAATAGCGGGGTGTCTGCAATATCGAGGTGTCTACAACAGCGACATGTTTGCAATAGTGAGGTGTCTGCAATTTTGAAGTATTAACATTAGTGGGGTGTCTGCAGTATCAGGGTGTCTACAATAAGGTGTTTTCAATAGAGGATGTCTGCAATGCGGGGGGGGGTGTGTGTCCATAACAGTGGGTTGACTGCAATAGGGGGTGTCCACAATGTCTCTAATCTGGCCATTCCATAATTTACAGTCAACCAGCAATATTTCTGACCTCTTCCAATGTTGATGAAATGTGACACACATTGGGCCCGTTGTGAAATGTGCATTATCTTTAGCAAGGTCATTGTATCAACAAGTTTCATAAAAAAATTAGCCCATCGATAAGATCTTGAAATGCAGCAATTTGAAGTTAGATAGCAGCAATGTTCGTGTCATAATAGGTTCGCAAGCATCTTCGTTAACTTCAATCAACTGGAACGAAGCACTGGGTTGAACTATATTGGTAACAGTTGATAACATCTAGCGGTTCAGTCCAGGTATTGTATATAGATATATGAATGCTGGCCTAACAGTACTTTTACAAATCGCAGCTGTTCCTTTGCACCCCGGGGGAAACGAGACAGAGACGAGAGAACCCACATAACTGGCAGATGGCGGTGAATGCGAGGAAACAGTAATCCTGTCCCAACAACTCTAAAGCAAAGGAAACCCCAGAAGTTTGCAGGGAAGTTGTGCGGGTTGAAGAGGGGTGAAATGCAGAATATTGCTGTGGGTCACATATGGCTTCAAAGGGGTTAATGATCCAGGCAGGGTGGTGTAACTGCACCCCACACCTTTAATTGGATGTCATTATAACAGTACAGGTCTGGTCATTATCCTCTGCTCCCTGCCAGACAGCCATGCAATGACACTAGTTTGAAGTGTGCCCTTGTCTTGGGGTGTGGGGGGGTGTGGCACCCCATCAAGGAACATGCCAGGCGCATGTCCTTCATATCAAATTGTAGATGAATTCAGCCATGCATGACACCAAAGTGTGCCCCAAAGTCTGAGATAAATAAAACCCAGACTTCAAAGTGTTTGAAGTATCCAGTTGGGGTGAGGGTGGGGAGTGTACTGCTCCAAATGACACTGATGATTTATGGCACAATATTAGCTGACTGTCACAGACTGGACTAGATGGCTTTGTTATGTGACAGGGCAAGTCACCTAAACCTGGTAGTTTCTGATGCACACAACTTCTATCCAAGACTTCAGCACACCGAAATTTGGACCACAGGACACATGCACAAGACATTTGAAACAGTTGCTCCTCTATTGTGGAACACGTTACTAGTTGCCATCAAGTGCAGCAGGATACTGTCTGCATTCAAGAAAACTGTTGCTGGTGGAATCACTTAGTGCCTTTATCTAGTTTATAAATTAAATGCATATTATCATCCACTAGAATAATGCTTTAATAATGACATAAGTATTTTATATTGTTTTTGTTCTATTTAAAATATTTTCATCTACTTTTCTTATGCTACATCTAGTTATTAACTATATACTGGTACATATTTTTCTTGTTAATTTATTTTATACATCACTTATTACTAATACGTTACAAAAAGCACTTTGAACATTTCAAGGATATTGCGCTCTGCATTATCTATATAATTTTATTAATACGCTAATTTTTGCGCCAGTCTGGCAGTATCTCCTCCCAGGCGCCGACATCTACTCGCCTCTTTCTATGTTCCTTCGCCTCCTTGCACCAGTAGTACCAATTTGCGATGATAAAAATCCACTCATAAATTTACTCATAACATGCATACGTCACTATCCTAGGGACTCTTTATGTGGGTAATGGCGGACGGATCGTAAATGCGGTCTGTGGCCAACAAATGCCACAGAGTGGTTCTACACTCAAATCGCCCACTGTGTCCATCTTTGTCCGACGGGTAGAAAATAACTCTAAATAACAACCTTCGTGGTTGTTTAATGAGTGAATTTTTTCTGAGTACTTTCACATTGGATACATTGGCAAAGTTAATGTTTTTTTTACTACTTCTTTCATCTTTCATTCGATGGCAACATAACACAACATTTCTAAATCATTCACTGGGCTGGGGCCGAAATTGAGGCGTATCTGCTTTGGGTGTTTTTTCTGAAAGTTATGTTATTTTGTCGAATTACACACAGCATGTGTGTTAATGGGGCATCAACAGGCTGTGAAATGTAGGAATCTTAAGAAATATCATAATGACAGCCTATTTGAAAATCAAATGTGGTTTCACCCCTTTTGCTACATGGACAGGTGTAAGCTAGTTATTATTATGTCCACATACAACTACCATAGGGTGACATGTCCACATACAACTACCATAGGGTGACATGTCCACATACAACTACCATAGGGTGACATGTCCACATACAACTACCATAGGGTGACATGTCCACATACAACTACCATAGGGTGACATGTCCACATACAACTACCATAGGGTGACATGTCCACATACAACTGCCATATGGTGACATGTCCCCATGATATTATGTCCACATACAACTGCCATAGGGTGACATGTCCACATGATATTATGGCATAAGGTGTATGAATGTTAATTATCTTGATCAAGAATGTCAGTGGAATTCTTGTAGATACAGTTACAGATGTTTCTCCCCAAAATATCATTTGTTTACTAACTAAGTACCAAACCACCTTCCCTTCAAGTCTTCAAGAGTTAGCAAATACAGCACTACACGTACACTCTCACAGTACTACATGTACACTCTTATAGTACTACACGTACACACTCACAGTACTCCATGTACACTCTCACAGTACTACACGTACACTCTCACTGTACTACACATACACTCTCACAGTACTACACGTACACTCTAACTGTACTACACGTACACTCTAACTGTACTACATGTACACTCTCACAGTACTACACGTACACTCTCACAGTACTACACGTACACTCTAACTGTACTACACGTACACTCTCACAGTACTACACATACACTCTAACTGTACTACACGTACACTCTCACAGTACTACACGTACACTCTCACAGTACTACATGTACACTCTAACTGTACTACATGTACACTCTCACAGTACTACACATACACTCTCACAGTACTACACATACACTCTCACTGTACTACATGTACACTCTAACTGTACTACACGTACACTCTCACAGTACTACATGTACACTCTAACTGTACTACACGTACACTCTCACAGTACTACACGTACACTCTCACAGTACTACACGTACACTCTAACTGTACTACACGTACACTCTCACAGTACTACACATACACTCTCACAGTACTACACGTACACTCTCACTGTACTACACGTACACTCTCACAGTACTACACGTACACTCTAACTGTACTACATGTACACTCTCACAGTACTACACATACACTCTCACAGTACTACACGTACACTCTCACTGTACTACATGTACACTCTAACTGTACTACACGTACACTCTCACAGTACTACATGTACACTCTAACTGTACTACACGTACACTCTCACAGTACTACACGTACACTCTCACAGTACTACACGTACACTCTAACTGTACTACACGTACACTCTCACAGTACTACACATACACTCTCACAGTACTACACGTACACTCTCACAGTACTACACATACACTCTCACTGTACTACACGTACACTCTCACAGTACTACACGTATACTCTCTCAGTACTACATATTATACACTCTTATGCCTGGATAGCTACATGCATGTGCTGCCATCTAGTGAAAATTATACCAACTTATTATTCTAAGCAGCACAATATATCTAGGCAAGTAGGTGAGGTTTAATTAAACTTTAACTAAATCAATCCAAGCTCATCAAATGAGATGTGATTTTCAACAGATTTACTGAAAACATTCCCAGTTTTGAAACTCTAATTTCAACCCAGGAAAGATTCACTATGCTACTACTACTTATGTGAATTATGTGTCAAAAAAATAAAAAGATATTATTCCAATAATCTAAAAAAAGATGTAGGTGGGTGGGCCCATTTGGATTATCACCAAAAATGGGAAAGGTTTGTATTTTAAGAGGTTTCTCTCAGTTGAAATTTGGCAATTATTGGCTTTATTTAACTGCTTTCGCAATGTGTATGTGCACAGTGCCTCCAATTTTAAACTTTTTTGTTTTTGGATAGGGGTACGGGTGGGTAGGGTGAACTGCATTCACACATTTGTGAATATTGTTATTTTTTCTATTTACAAAGCTGCTGCAAGAATCATTATTTTGACAGTACAGCATCAAGCAGCAGGTTACCAACACATATCCAAGGAGATGGACAGAACAACTTCAAAGTATGCGTGCAGGGTATTTCCCACACAACCCTGGGGTTGACAGCAGGCCACCCTGTATTCACAACCCCCTGGTTCAATGACATGTGTTACTATATCAACATGGGGTGACAGGTTGCACACCTGTAATGCCCCTGAATGAGGTTTATGATGAGCTGGTTCAACACCTTTGAAGCAGGGTTCTTCTATCTTAATAGTCACCAGGGCAGTAAACAGATTTGCATCAAAGAGAGCAGTACTGAGGGGGTTGTACCAGGGAGATGACACTGGGCTGGTTTTGTTCAGTCTGGTGTAACTGACTAATCACTGCTGCTATTGTCTGACTTCTCTTTGATGTTCCACACAAATTCACCCTCCCATGTATCAAGTATACCCTGTAACTGAGTACAACCCCTTTCATGTGCTTTATTAGTTACCCCATTCAGTTTTCCCCAGAAGGGTTCTTCCAATGAAGAAATTCTAATGGTGTAAGTAATTAAATTAGATTTGTGAAAATCTCCAAGATAATCTTTTTAGAGTTAACCATATACATGTGACATTAGAAAATCATAATATAGCAACCAGGAGTTGCATAATGAAATTGTACCGTCACTTTATGTATTATGCTTACACATATAACTTGTTTATTTATTTACTATTTACACAAATTGTACCGTCACTTTATGTATTATGCTTACACATATAACTTGTTTATTTATTTACTATTTACACAAATTGTACCGTCACTTTATGTATTATGCTTACACATATAACTTGTTTATTTATTTACTATTTACACAAATTACTCAACTTAGCTATTTGAAACAAATGCTGACCCAAACCAATTCACTGACCTTTTCAGCCACAAGCTACATTAATAAATAATAACCCATGCAGATTTTATCATTAAAATTATGTTGTTTTGCAACATTGCCTGCGTGATATTCAATGTGGCACCAGTGTCCTGCTTCTTTATGCAAATGTAGCTGCATAATGAGATAAACACAAGAGCTGTGATTGGACACAACATACACCACAGAGCATTTTATTAAATAAATATATTAAAATAAATATACTAAATATTAATACTCTGTTTTATGCAGTAAAATAAAATATACTGTTCTTACTTTTTTAATGTTCAACTGCTACAAAGTAATACATATTAAAATATATCCACATTATTTAAATATAAACATAAGTCTAGTTTGACTGACAAGTACTAATATATTCAAATTTATGCAAATGAACAAGTTGAAAAAATGCTGTCTATACAATTTTGCGCACAAAACTGAATGGCTGTGATATAATAAAATTAGGCAAATCGTTTCGGTTTTGCATCTGTTGTTATTAAGTGACAGCTACATTTGGAGGTGGATTTAATGAGCAGTATTATGCACCTGGGGAATTGACTAGGCTTCCTAAACTATCCGGGTTATTATATTAAGGCAGTTCAAAAATGTGATGTAATTTACCTTGCAAAACCATTACCAGGATAATTGTCATGCAAATTGTATTTAATGCCTCACACATGTTTTTACCAGATTGTGAGCCAAGTCCCGAACACAGAATGAAAACTATTAATGACAGAATCTGACTTTTTAATCTTCCCATGCTAGAAACATTACTTACAGCAATAGTTGTCACAGAAAAACAAAATTAGTATAAATAAAATTTATTTGGCGCTAACAAGAGATTTTTAATACTTAAAAAAAATAGGTGAAGTGAAAATATGTATGATTAAGTGTCTTACTGCCGTTGACTCTCTCTCTCTATAAATTTTATAGAAATCACTGAGGGCACTCCTATTCCAAGTGTCGCCATCTATGAAGCTACAAGATATACCTGCACCAACTGGAAATCTACCTAGCATCAAAACTATTTGTGCTTCGACCGCTCGCTATAAGTTTGTCATTCGATGTTATACTTGTCTGATGAACAAAAGAAAACTTGTACTTTATCAGGATTTTTCCATTTGAAACAAATCATTATAAAAAAACGGATAAGGAATTACCACCTCCAAAGAATCCATATTGCACACAGGAAATATGAATGATTTGACCGGTCTGGAACTGTGGCAGAACTTACAACTGATTCCTTGTGACAGTTCCAGTCCCTCAAGAAATCAGATTTAGATCTAATCAGAGATCACAAGACTCTGTTGTCTGGAATTATGTGCGTGCACTGTCGATGCACCATGGTTTGGTTGGGAAAGGTTTAGTGCATCATAATATTAGTGTCTGAATATTTAGTATTATCATGTAGAAATATTTTGTTGCAGGAAGGGAATATATATATAATATGTATAACTATTATAAGATGTAAAAGAAAAGAAACCATTACACCTAATATACTGGCCAGTTGTAGAAATTTATATTTTTAATTTTGTATACTGATAGGAGTGTGTCTTAATCATTGATGAATTACCCAGTTCATCTGCAGCGGTTGTACAAACTGAGGTAAAACCGTCATTTCCCATGGTTGTAATTAGCAACTACCTGACATGAACCAGCAGAACTAGAATAAATATTTGCTGCTGACAGCGGGCCTGTCCAAGTAATGTAATCTCATTCTTCAATTGCCTTTACTAGGGTTGACAGCTGAGCTGCAGAATAAATACCCCTGGGGGCGCTGTATCTGGCCACAGATGGCAGCTGCAGCAGCGGGTTCAGTCTCCCAGCACCTGTATGCAAATCAGGGAATTATCACTTTAAATTTCCATGGGTTGTTCTGTAGCCAATCTATCAAGTGAGGTTTTGTGCTAGTTGTGACAGATCAACTTGCATCTTTTCTGGGTCATTCCTAATGAACTGGTCCCAATTACCAGAACGCTGAATTTATAAATTAGTTGTCTGCTTTAAGACATAATTTTCTTGTAATTTAGAATTCAGCATCAAAGACCAACTGTTTTTTCAATCATATTAACAATAACAAAATGTTGAACATGTTTACTTGACTACATAAGCTGGGTATAGCAAGATGA
Source organism: Lamellibrachia satsuma (assembly GCA_033239005.1). Taxonomy (NCBI): domain Eukaryota; kingdom Metazoa; phylum Annelida; class Polychaeta; order Sabellida; family Siboglinidae; genus Lamellibrachia; species Lamellibrachia satsuma. The sequence goes on along the minus strand of BSQZ01000001.1, from coordinate 31,173,107 downwards.
AGCATGTTATTTTGTACAGTGATAAATAAATTATTAAACTTGAGAAAACAGTCGTGTAAGCACAAAAACAGTCAATTATGAAAATTGCACTTTGGTAATACAATAATTGTATATATAATACAAATATTATAACAAGATAAATTTCATACAGTAATTAGTAAATATTTACTATATAATAATTTTGGAATTCCAATAATTTTCTGTATTGTTTTGTTGAAAACCTCTAAATACCCCTTAGAAACTGTTTCAAAACAACCAATACTGATATATAACCGAATGACGTAATGCCATAACGTGCGTAGTAGTCTGTTGCAGCCGGAGACTCAATGTGAAAATGGTAAATATAGAAGCAACATTATACATTTTAGTTATTGTAATTTGTTCATAAAAAGTATATCTTCAGTAGACCTAAACTATAAAATGTGCACATAATAAATGTGTTCTAGTAAATTTATATATTGTTATGTATTGCAAAACGTATCATATCATGACACAAATATCGCAATACCTATCGTATCGTGGCTAAGTGTATCGTTGCAGCCCTAGTAACTAGCTTTCAGTGATCAATGCTCCTTCCTATTTATACAACTTCAACAGTGGTCAACAGTTTAGTGAAGAATGAAATCACTGAAGGAGACGGATCTGGGGTGATAGTGTTCGGGCGCTGGCACACGTCAATTATGAGCTGTTACCTGGGACAATAGCAAGGGGCCCTGGGAGAAAGCCCCTTTCACAACACAAGGGAGGGCAGCAGGGGTAGCCAGGAAGCTTGTCACCCCTTTCCGCTCCCTGGTGAGATTTGTCACAGCTGAAAGCCCCCTGCAAACCCTGGGATAGCCCCCTTTGAAATTATGAGAAATCTGCAAATATTCTGCAAGTGATTACTGCTCCTGTGCAGAGAGACCAGCTTAATTATCCAAAGCAAAAAATTGCCCCCAGGGCTAGGGATGATGCAACCCCTGGGGAGGGCCGTTAATGAATGCCCCATAATTTTCAAGGGTGCTCAGATGAGATGTGCAGAATTAAAATGGACATCTGTCATGGAGAAGATGCACTGGCAGTGTCAGGGAATGGCAGAACTGAAGCAGTCAGTGTGGCTACAGCCAATTGTGTCAACAACAGAACCACTTGTCACGAAGATGTCATCAAAACACAGCTGTCACTAAATCATGAAATGTCATTGGCAACATGAGGCATATATACTTCTGTACAGACAAAATTAATGTTTACTTACGACAAGGCTAAAACTAATTACAATACAGCATACATGTAATGGTAAGGCAGCATAGGCGACAAGGATTTAGAAAGCCAATAAATTGTATAAGAGTAATCTATGCACTAATCTAATCTAACACATTTTCCGAAGTAAGAACAGAAAAATACCTGCAATTCTCTCCCAATCAGCTTCCTCTTGATAACATTTACTGAGCAACTACTCATTAGTTATCAATGTACTAAATCAGTTGCAATGCGTCCAAATTGTTGAATCGCAAATACCACATTTTCAAGTTATACACTGGTGTTCTTATTACGCCACTGGTTGTAACAAAATAATAAGTTTAATCACTTTTTGACATGTTATTTACCTCTCAAGAAACTTGTTTGTATTCGCTGAATATTTCGGCCAACTCACTCGACCTTCATTAGCAAACTGATGTAAATAGTAAAAAATAATAATAAACTTATTAGTACACTGTAGTATAAAAATATTATTATGGCTGGTCATATGACTGACAGATCTTCCCGATAGTGGCAATAAAAGAATAAATTTATTCCATTTTCTTAATTAAATCACAAATATATATATATATATATAATATAAAAAGTTTGTAATAACAATACTCTACACTAATTACCAATAAAATGATGATTTTTATTACGCTGATTAATGTGTTCATCTGTTCTACAACCACCACCACCAATATTCCTCACTTTCCTTCGCTTCAGTGATCAGTGCATTTTCCTCTCTAAAATTTTAGATTTGGGTGAGATAATGAAATTTCACTGCACCACACTGTATAATAATTAGAATCTTATGAGAGAAGCATCCAAATGAAAGGCGTGGTTAAAAAGATCAGTCTTCAAATGCTGGTGACATGTTTATCTTTGTGAGAAAGTTGCTCCGTTTTTTCAGAGACATTGTTTTGGGGGAGAGATGTTCCATGTTCCTGGGAAATCCTTCATTAGGGAAACCCCAACAATCAGCCAGAACACAAGGCAAAGATGATATTGTGGCTGATGAAGTGGCAGTGAGTAATGAAACACAAACACAGCTTAATGAGAGGTTTGAGTGACAAGTGATCAAAGAGTTTGATGGCTTCAGCAGCCATAGGCTGAGCACCTACACCACTACTCCACATGACATCTGATCTTGTCATTCTAATCACATCAGTTGCAAGAATATTAGTGCACAAAAGAATCCTTAATAAATTCTGCTTCCTCACACACATGGCCGAGAGGTGCACGCTGGCTCTTGTATTAAATTTGCCAGAAATAATTTAATTTTGCTTCGGGCTGTTTCACTACGGGGTGACTTTCCGAGATTAGTTTCCACATCTGCCACAACGGCTGCTACTATTGTCGACAACGACAGACAGGTGATCACTGCATGTCCACCTTTTCTGATAGCTGCACGTTCTAAGGTCACCTTATGACACTCAATGTTGTGTGTAGCCAGCCATAAAATTGCAATTTTTAATTTTTTCTTCAAATTTATATCTAAAAAATTTAATTGGAAGTAATTTTAGCTACAGTAAAGTAATATATTTTCTTCAAATGTATTATTAAAAAAAATTTGTTTCATACATAATGTTTGCTACAAGTAGTAAGATTTGATAAGAAAATACTCAATTTACTGCAAATTGTATTATGTAAACTATAGTTTGTAATATATGTGATGACTAAAGATCAATGTGGCAATGGTAAATTTTATCATAATATGCAGTACATGTGTGTTTTTATAGAATCAAACGATTTATTAACCTCCAGGTGACTCAGGATGACTTTTCCTCAAGAATATGTACCATCTGAATCAACACCCATACTGTCTCACATGAAACAAATTCCAACAAAACACAATTCATACTGTTTTCTAAAAATTCTGTATAAAGCTGTACAAAACCATATAAAATTTTTCACTGGTTAATCAGCCTATAGCATTCCAAGTCAGATCAATCACCATCATCTCTGAGGCTCCAAAATACATCTACAAACAAAATCTGTTAGGTTTCACCGAAAATCTGTCTAGTATCAAATACATTTTTGCTTTGAGTCTGACGGCTATAAGTTTATACTTATACACAAGAATACACAAGTATGTACTTTATCATGACAAATCCATAAAAAAACAGGCTATGGCTCCCAAAAATCCATATTGGAAAATCCCTTACGATGTGGTAGGTTGGGCCAGTGATCCTGACTGAAGTGGCTGCACTCAACTAGTGGTCATATTGTGACACAGCACCACAAACACTGCCATCTGTGACTGTCAATGCAGACAGTGTTGTTGGTGCGTTGACAACTTGAACGATGTGATGTTCAAGTGGCCATCTAGTTGACACATCCTTAAAACTGTTCCTACTGAGTCCAACAGATGTGGCCACAGACCACAGTTTGGATCTATCTGCCATTACAGTGTACCCTCATAAAAAGTCCCTTGGAAAGTGAGAATTGTGTATGAATTTTGTCTGAGCACTTTTATAACTACATTAGTAGTTATTTTTTTCTGCACTACTAGCATTAAAAACCCAAACCAACTCGTACAAGGACCATGTTGATATATGCAACAAAGAAGGTTCGGTCATCCTACCACCTCGAAAAGCTTTCAAGACTAGAGTTCGGCATATGAGTGAAGTAAATGCAGCACGTAAGATTGTAATTAGTGCACAACCTGAGACAGTATCCACAGCGCAAACTACACTGTGCTACACATATGATGAAATGCAGGAGAAACATTACCATGACATTCTCGGTGCATTTGACAGTTGCGATTTGACTAATGCTCTCCATAATGCCTGGAACTTGGTAAAAAAAATTTCAGGAAAGAAATAAAAAAAACCATCTTCATACAAGGGGAAGATCATTTGGATGCTTGGACAACTCACTTCAAACAACTGGTGTCTTCAGATAATGAGAACATCCAACCATCCAGTTGATCCGATCTATGAGACTAACCCCAACATTGATACTATTGTAGGGTTAGTAGATATATTTGGGCACAACATATCATTTAATTACCTACTAGAGGGCCAGGAGTCTTGCATACATTAAAACAATATCACGTGGGGGCATTCGGTATAAAAAAGAGAGGATCAAGGTCGTCTTCCAGGTGGGTTTTAGGTTGATGGTTGTGAGGAAGGCTCTCGGGCAGGGTACATGCTAGGATGGCACATGTGCAGGTAGCACTCTCTTTTTGTTGGTTATTATAGACTTTAAGTTGCTCTAAATTCTACTTAGCTGTGACAATTTTATAAGCCAGCTATTTTATCATGTGTTAAGATTGTATTTGTTATAATAAAGAGATGTGCAAATTGGGATTGTTGCGTGGTTTTGATTACTATTAAACGGAAGCATTAGCCGTAATCTGTTCTATTAATTTATAAATAATTTATTAATTGAAAAGAGAGCAGCACAACAACTGTCGCAGAATCTGGGGTTTTGAAACTGGGGCTGCATAATTCGAATACTTGATATTCAGTAGTAGGATATAGACAGATATAAGATACGCATTACCTGAACCGAGTGCTGTACCTACTAAGCCTGCACAATAGAAAACCCACCGCATCGTTGTGTTAACGAAAACAAGACGGACGGACCAGCCAAAAACATTCGAGGGAAGAAGCAACGCAGCATGGCGTTGGCCGAGACAAGCGAGGCGCCGCCAGAACATGTGGCCGGAGACAGGCTCGCAGCAGCGATGGACGTGATGATAGCAAAACTGCAGCAAGTGTCCTCTAAAGCTGCACGACTGAACTACGTCATGACTTCGTTCAACAGTACCACCAATGACGCGGAGAATTGGCTGCAGCAATTCGAGTGATATGCGAGGCTGCAGCAACTTACGAGCGACCAATATATTGATGCGTTTGCGTTCCAAGTCATGGGAGTTGCACAGACCTGGTACGTGACGGCAGTTCATGTCCTTGACAAAGTTTGGAGAACGCCCATCTGCAGACTCACCAAACTGAAGATTTTCAGGATGACGGTTCAACTGCTCCTGATATATGGATGCAATTCATGGTCAATAACACAAACAGTATAACATGCACTGGATGGCACATACACAAGAATGTTGCAGAAAACTCAAAACATCTCGTGGCGGTCAGCATATGTTCCGAACATACGGTGACTGCTTGCATGTCACTTCACTGGCTATTCTGCAGAATGCATCAACATTTAAACATTAGTCACATGTATTGAGGGGTATCAGCTTTGGGTGCATTTTTCTGAAAAAGTAATTTTCACAAAAATTCACACAGCATGCATGTTAATGAAGGATAAGTGTGCCGTGAAATTTTAAAGAAAATTGTAGGAGAAATTTTCCAGGAATCCAAAGAAACATTATAATGGCCACTAATGGCAAGATCAAGTGTCGTCTCACCCTTTGCCATTGAAACAAAATAACATGTTTCTACAAACAAGCTAACATGTCATGGTCATTACTAGATAGGTTTGATTTTTGTGTGAAATGATTCTGAACCAGGACAAGAGAAACAATCAATCTGGAAATGAAGTTAGATTTAACAAGATTGCCACCCAAGGCAGAGGCCCAGATTATCTTAAAACTTCAATTTAATCTCCTTTTAACCTCCTTGTCTCCAGGGTTGTCAAACCACATTCTTTTTAGATGTTTTTCATAACTAAGAGGTTTTTCAGTTCTGGAATCATTTTAGTTGCTCTCTTCTGTATCTGTTCAAGCGTATCTATATCCTTCTTACGATAGAATCTCCAAGATACAAACCAAAACTAGGCAGATAGTTCTACGGAGCAGAATGTCAACATCCTGGTTAACAGTATATTCTATGGAAGCAGAAGACCTCATGTAAAAACTAAATGCACAATTTGTTATGGAATTAGAACTCTTCACATATTTTACAAAACTCTTAGGTTAGCCGTACTGGCACAAAACTCTCAGGTTAGCCGTACTGGCACAAAACTCTCAGGTTAGCCGTACTGGCACAAAATTACAACTAATCATAATAATAATGAAAACAAGTAAATTTTCAAATAAAAATGATGGATTCTGTACAACATGATATTTTACTCTTTTAGGCATGTAAAACACTTGCAACTGATGTGAAACTCTGAAGTATTGTTCTAATTTTAATGTCATTCCAGAGGCAGATCCACGGTTTGACAACATTTCTGATTAATCAGTGTCATACAGGCCTGGTGTCATAAAATACCAAGAAATCCTGACAATCTGTCAAGGTCATGTGACTTACGTTAGCCAGGCAGTCCAGTTTTGATGTCAACAAGACGCACAACAGACATTAATAAGTAAAAACTGGCCCAACACAGACATCAGCAGCTGCCAACATTGGTATGATTCTTATTTTGTGCGACAGTACAGTGTCTAGGTCTTTGCTCCCATTCAGGGCATGATATAGGGATTAGGGTGGAAGCATTTTAGGGCAATTTCTATCAGAGCAACTCCCATTATGGCAATTTTTATCCAACTATTCGTGTTACGACAACTTATTGCCTTGTTACAGTAAGGAGGCAATAAGGATTATTCAAAGCCCGTCAACTCAAGTGTCATTCAGATAATAAAGAAAGATGAAGTCAGTAAGATCTATACTACACATGTTGGGAACCTTTTGCCGCTCAATGTTGCAATTCATTTGCTACTACAATGTTAATTAATCATAACCTAATTTTGTTCATATATTTTGTATAATTACAAATAATTCATTTTGAAAGACTTAAACAAATCTCTATTAAAATATATGTATACATTGATCAAATTAATTAGCTGAAAACTCCATATAATTGCTTCATGACGAAAATGTGCAGTTGCAAATAACTAGTTAAGTAAAACTAAACTTTCTTGGCTAATTACAATTTAACCAAATTGTGGAAATGAAAAGGCTATGTACACAGTATTCACGCAACACATTTCTAGGAATAATTATTCAGGACATGGAAAATCTCTATGATATTTAAGCAACTATTATATTTAATAAGTGCTAAGATAAATATCACTTGCACGTGACAGTTGGTTGTATATCTAAATACAGATCAGTGCTTTAATGGCACAGCCGAATGCCACCACCATATCACATAATCTGTATTATGTGAGAAATGTCAGCTTTAAATCTCTTGTCCCTTGTGTATACATGATTACATATAAACCTTTAATGAGTAGCATTTACGATGGTATTATTTTTAGCCTACCGCTGAACCAGCAAGTTACTTTCTAAATTAAACTGAAGGATTTTATGCAACAAATTAGTCTGTTTAAATCCTTCAAATCATTAGAAAAACTAATTTTCATAGTAATTTATTAAAATCAATTCCAGTTTTAAATTCGATACCCGTTTGTGATTGTTTTTTCACACAGCCAGTATAATCATGATTTATATGTGATTACACACGAAATTGTGAATGCGACAAATGAAACCTCATCAATTTTTAATTAATCTGCCACTGCCGAACAGCACCCGAACCCTTCACATGATTGATCAACTGTGACAGGTGGTGCCACCTGTCTGGGCGTCCCGTCTCTCAACTGCACGAGAACAATCAACGAAATTCTAACTGTTGTTTTACTATCTTTCAACATTCTCGCTGCCGCCACAGTAATGGCCCTCATTTGCATATTCACAAATAAACTGCACGGATAGATGGGAATTGTTACGGGTTTATGGCCGTAGCCACGCACAATGTGGTCGCGTGGCACGAACATAATTCATCTCGTTCTACCCGAAGCTCTGACCCCCAATGCGGGAAGTAACGGTTGATAAGATCGTAATGACGGCACGCTTCAGTGACATCGATAATAACAGGTCCCTCATCTCTGCAAAGCAGCGATAAAAACAACAAAAAGCAGAACAGTGCCGCCGAATATGGCATGCCCATCTGACTGTCGCAGATGGTATGGAGTCATGGGGTCGTTGCCGTCGGTGATTCCAAGGACGGCCACTAGCTGATGTGTAGTAGAAGGGAACCGTGGACAGATGGCCTCACAGTGTGCAGCCAATAAACATGAATAATGCAATAATATTAATCCAAGGATGCAGGAAGTATTAGCATTCCCTCTGCACCATTTTCACACATAATCCTCCCACGATTCACTGGACATTTTAACGGGGCCTAGCCACAACTTTGACCATCTTGCATAATCACCTGGCTAATGGATTTATAATAGGCACCCTGTTCTTCATAGCACTAATCTAGCTGGGAGCTTGGGAAATTAAGGGCATTATGAGAATCCTATTTATTGATTAATTTAATAAGGTGTAAACAGCGTAAGACACAGATCATTACACTTCATCACACATCGCAATTAACATTGCTTGTTTGCTCAAATTGCAATGTGCAACTTCCCACATTAGACAATATGTCTGATACGGATGCAGTCAGAAATGCCTGTTGCAATATGTGCAAATATTTAGGCATAACAATTACATTAAGAATTAATTTGTTAGCAACATAATGGGTGCAGTCAGCAATAAAGAAATTAGTTAATTGGTAACTTAATTATCCTGAAAAATGTTACACTTTGATAAAACACAATATTCATCAGATTTATGACTCTTTGTAAACATCAGTAAACTATAACACAATGATTAAGGTTATTTACATAAGTGGATTTCTAATACTAAATACTGTTAAAAGTTATAGATTTTATTAAATTAATATTGACAGTGACTGAGATATAATTTACGAACAAATGTATGCTATTCAAAACATCCAATTATAACACAAAAGAAAAGGCTATTGCAATATATGCACTCTTCAATCACAACACTAAATCAAATGCATGAACAGTTTTCAGGCTCATTTATACTCAAAAGTAAATATTTCTGGTTCTATAATATACATACACTACTGGTCCTATGTATATAACAGTGTAGCTTTATACACAAGTTAAATCAGTATAACATCTAATTATGTTTGAAGTAGTGAACAAAACGTATATTATTTTATATGGCATAATTATTATAAATCAATTGGTCAGTCAGTTAATAAAGCAGATAATCTTATTTGAAGCTAAACCTTATTTATACGTTTATGCAGTACACCTGTACATGGCTATATAAATGACATTAGTGTATATGTATATCATTTATAGCCATTTATATATTTTATTGCCATTTACACACATCATAGCCATTTATATACTTTATAGCCATCTGTGCCATGAACATGGGACATTTACAGCTAAACTCTTTATTAAACAAACGTTCACATAACTGTTGTGATTCCATAATTAATAAAATATGATGAACTATAATTAACATATTTTATTTCCACCAAAACAAACATTAACTAATTCAACATAAAATGTTAGTATAAAAATAAATATTCTAATACAGAAAACCATGATATACATTGAACTAAATTAAGAATAGTTGACTAAGCTTGACTTTTATACAAAACTAACTATGTGAAAAACACACATAGATCCACCATACAAAGAGACTACCAACAGATGACTCAACAGCAGCAACAGTGCAACTCAGTGGCTCCGCCGAGTGGATAATATAACTATGTTAACTGTGTTAACATCACGTGGCGGCATCTATTGGAAATTGTAAATAAACTTACCTCAACATGAGAAGGCATGTTATTGAAAGTACTGTTATTAAAAGTACTGAAACAACATTATTCTATCTGAGATGCTGCCATAATTCATCTAAATATATACAATATGAATACCGGTAACTTAAATCTTAATCAGAACATATTCTACATAATGCTTGTAAGTTAAAATATGATCATGTCCACAAATCCTTGTAAAGTGGGCAGACAGCACTATTTTGGTCATATCAGTTATCAACAACTCCTAAATTGGCATGAAAAGCAACTTCAACGTAAACTAATTACAAAACAATCAAAAGGTGGCAACACCAGTTTGGTGTTATGCCATCCTATCCACCAGGTGGCAGCACATAATTACACACAAGTCACTGCCTGGTGCCATCGTTCCAACGAAGTCACCATGTGGCGCCACTGTTGCAACAAAGTCACTGTGTGGCGCCACTATTCCATAGGACACCTTGAAACACGTTTTAGTGATGATACAATGTTGGATGGCAACTTTAATGTGGACAAATAAGCATACACAAGATCAATTGTAATTATGTATTGTATCTCCATAGATCTCCAGAACATTTTCTGTTTCGTGTAAATATAGAATTAGTTTGTGTACATGGTATTTATCTTTAACAATAAATAGTGGCAACTAACTAGCAACTGGTAAAATTTTTTAAATAGTGAATCGAATTGCATTTCTAAGCAACTTTGTGCTGCAGTATTAATTTCTCTATGTGCAACACATTTCTCAGTGATAACTGTATTAAAACTATTAACTAAGATATAAAAAAATAAAACATAACAAACAAAATGTTTGCAAATTCCCAGCAGAAAACGAAAAATCACAAATAGTCCACTAAAAATTGACGATGACTCAGACATATAGGTTAAAAAGCCAATGTTTGTTTTAAGGTGGCCAGAGTTCTGGCAGTGAAACGGGATCAGTGATGAAGACGGGAAAAAAATCAACATCACAGATAAAGAGGAGAGCAACAAAAACATGCTAAAAATGTATTATGACCTTCTGGCTCTTGGTCGCATTGACCCACCTATAAAAACACTGTTATAGCACTATATATATATTCATGCAGAAACATTAACTTGGGGTATTTTACAAAACAAAAATGCATATTAGAATTTGCCCTCCAACATTGGTACTGATTGATAAAATCTTGCCTGGTTCGTGGACACTTTGTAATATCTATATGTAGGCACTAAATCCATGATATTTTCAGTTTAATTACTTTAATTATTATATTTACTTAATCAGGCAGAGTTTACCACTGTCTTACTAACTATGGATTACTCAATAATAAATCAAATTACAACTATCTTTAGGCCATGGCAACAAAATTAAATCGTTAACAAAGTCATGATTTGCTTTCCATACCATGTATACGCAATGGAGTCAAATCCACTAAACACACATCTATTCGTAATAATCACCACAGAAAATGTTAACTCAATTGATGATAGTTCATCGATTAAGTTAATGATTTTGAATACCAATCCCTTGTGTAAAGATTGATTGAAACAAGCATTAGTTTGCTGGCCAGTGCAACGCATTGTATGCGCAATTTGGTATGGCTGGCTAACCAATAAAAGAAAATATGATAAAGGCATTATACATATTTTGTTTCTGAAAAAAAATTTATGTTCCCAGAGTTGATTTTGGTTGCATTTTTTCGGCAAGTCCAGGAAACTCTACTAATCATGTTAAGACACTAATTTGTTTTTTAACCAAAATATCTGGGTTTTATAAAAAAGGGGCTGAACTAAAAACAGTTTAAAAAAACAAAAAAAGTTATATATTTTAAATGCATTTGTTTTAGATTAAGCTTATTTTGAAGGGCAAAAATAATACAATAACTAGCGAAGTAATAGGGTTTGTATTTTTAATATATATATATATATATATATACATATATATATATATATGCCACACAGGATGACTTGGCCCGCATGTGATTATGTCACACACTTTTGAACAACACCAAATTTATTTCAAAACAAAAAAGATTCACGCAAGAAAAATTAATGAGTTGGACACATATTTTTTGCGACTTTAATATTGTGAAACAACCCTTATTTAATTAGTTTGATTTATCAAACTTACATGACGCTGGCATCAGTGACACAGCCACTAGCCCTTGATTAAAAGGTGGGTGTGCTGGCACTTTCTGAAGCTGTACTAGCATACAAACCATTACAACGTTGGAACCCCAGTTACTATGGAATTTTCATTCACTAGCAGGGTTGGCAAGTTTCTGACGAGACAGTAAATACCATGGTACCACCTTGTCAGAAATACCTTTCTGGCGTCTAAAGCATCAGAAACTGTAAGAAATTGTCAGAAATGACACATAACTATAAAGCATCAGAAACTAAAAAACATGAGCCATTTTATATAATGTGTAGACTGTAATTTAAAATCAATTTATTACTGCATTATTATCCTGTCACCATTTAGATACAAGTATAACTTTTACTCGTGCTTGATTTGGTAGCACATAGAAATGATTCCAGAAATAATTGCAGCACTGTGGTTTCACTAGGTAGCTAGGACAGGTGTCAGTGACAATTGGGAATCCATGAAGGGAAATGGCTGGGGTGTAAGTGCATACCAGCAATAACATTGGAGAGAACATCAATGAACTGAGTTAGGACTGTGGACAGTTGTCAGTGACAGTTGGGAAGGCTTTCTTTGTTGAATTGCAGTTAAGATTAAGCAATACAAATGTAGTTACAAGCAGGATTGGCCAGTAAAAGGCTCCGTTGTTGCAATATCATTATGCAGGCTGTGGCTCAATATCAAAGGAGATTTAATCTCAGTTCCAATATTGCCCAGATTACTGCTTTAAGCTGATAGTGAGCCACAACCCTATTGACTGGGCTTGCATTCTAAACAAGGACAATGGATTGATTGATAATTTTATTTTCACTCTGTAACATGCTTAGTTATAAACTATTTCTATTCTGGAATTTCTGGACTAGAAGTGAGTATGCATAATAAGCTAATAATATGCTAAAGTGTTGTGTAGAAATTGTCTGATTGCTGGATAACATGCATAATATGACTGAACTGACATGAAATGATAAAGTACATTAGCAATTTTGAGATGGACTTTAGGTAAATTGTATGCATAAAGTGCTAATAACATCTAAACTGTTGTGTAGGGATTGTCAGATTGACATGAAATGGTAAATTGTGAATATATTTGCAACTCTGGCTAAGAGTAGGACTATTAATAGATGAATGTGTAAACTAAAAATGTCAACTAAAATCTAATCTGGGAAACCATGAAGGAAACTACCTACATTTTATGTAACATTACTCATGACTTTATTGTTCTTGCCATATTATTAGCAATATCATACAATATCATACATAAATCGATAAGAGAGATAAGATACTGACAGTTTCAGAAGTCAGAAACCTGTCAGAAACTAGTTTCTGACATTGTCTCGTCAGAAATACCTCTCTGACTGTCAGAAACCCAACCCTGTTCACTAGATATGGTAATGTACATATTCGTATTCAGTACTTTTTATGGGATTTTTTAAAGAATGTTTTGTTTAAAGGCTATGTTGCGGTCCTCTGACAAGGGTTGATTTAATTTACATATATGATGTTATTTATTTACATTTAAATTTTTTGGGGGAACTGATGTATTGTGTGGCCTGTCAGATTAGAGTTCCCACAAAACATTACCCTACACTGTTTCATTATTTTACAGCTATAACAAAAGGCAACGCATATCTGACACGGAGATAATCTCTGGCGTTCTTCGAGTTTCTGTGTGTTCCATGTATGACGTTACGGCTAAAATCAAAAAGCATGTGTTTCTTCTCGCATAGGGAAACGGCCCATCATTGTTGTACATTTAGAACATTTTTTTCGTGATAATAAAACGTGTTGCCATTTCATTTGGTTAGAATGTTATGTTTCCTATCAATATCAGTAGCTAAAATAACTAGAAAAAATGGTCGCTACATAGCCTTTAAACAATTAGCCTTTGATTGTATACTGTTGTAAATTAAATTATATCACAAGGCAGTAATATGAAATTTCTGCAAAAACACACATGCACACACATACACAATTTAAACAAAGACACATACCTGTCTGCTTCCTATATCACATGTCGTATAACAGTTGTGAAGATTCCATAATCCTGATATGATACTGATAGGATAAAAAAACAATACCTAATGCCCCAACAGACCGGGTAATCACGAGGTGCGCTAAAGACAATGCATACACATCCTCCCATTGCCATATGGCGCCAGCTATTGTCTGCAAACAGTCACTGCAGCATCCGCGTCTGGTTTCCACAGTAACACACAAACTAACATGGCTGAAGCAGAAACAGCAGAGAAGAGACAAAGAGCTATGACTGGTCGGCTATGCAAGTTGCATTATTTATTCTTGCTTTGTCTCAGTGTTTCTAGCTGCCACACACTAGTCTATTTGCTATCACAAACATTATTATTTTTCTGTTGAGGAAATATAACACAGCCGGAAACAAAACAATACACACCAGAAAGATACTACTAAATACTACTACTAATTTAACAGGAATTTGTGTAGCGTCTGAATCCACTTAAAATAATATATTCTCAGGTACTTTACAATAACAAGCGCATAACCTGCACATAAACATAATATTTGTAATGATCATACAATCAAATCAGGGTTTCCTAAAATCTTAATTTGTTATGCATACATGGGCAGATGGACAATTCAATTCAGGCCAGCACATTTCTAGGAACCCTGCACAGCTTCCACACCAATGAAAGAAGAACAGGCAAGAACTGGAGAAATCACCCTGATAACAAAGCTGTAATCACTTGCATGTGGGCACTACAGAATGTTCAGCACAGCAGACTTTATACTGTGTCTGCGACTCTAAGAGCACAAAGGTATTACAGACCTAGAGAGGAGATTTGCAGGTGTGCCAGCAGATGCCCAGGTAGCAAGTATTGGCGGCAAACCTTGCTTGTACAGCTGCCCTTTGTTATGACACACTGTGTGCAGGTACTTATGCAATATTGCAATTTTCAGCAACAGGCCAGACATGCCAGGAACCAACAATGGGAGGGAGAGTGGAATCTTCTGCACTGTGTCATATTAAGTACAACTTTCTGCTGGGGTTTAGTCATTGTTTAGAGAGGCAATAGATTAACAGAGTAACGTCATGGTTCGTGTTCAAATTTCTCACACATAGAAAGTCTTGTCACATAAATATTTGTAGACATAACAAATAATGGGGAACTAAAGTAAACTGTATACTTTGTGCACCTATTTATAGCAACACAATTAATTGCATAATAAAATAAAAAATACATTTACACTATGATGGCAGTGATCTGTTTAAATGTTAAAACAGTTTGTCATATTATTTCTGTTTAAAAAGTTGCAATGCAAATGCAGACAAAGTAGTGAAACTTAATAATTAATGGACTGGAACAAACCTATTCACATGTGATACTGATAGTACCACAAACTATTATTCCTTTGTATTATAGTTAAGACAATATGTACACAATATTTAACAAGATTGTCATCCAAAAGCAAAACCACAGATGACAAGTGGACAAGGAAGCCAATGACTAGTTCTCATAGACCATCATATCATATATGTAACCTGCCCTTACGAGAAATGTAAATTTTGATTAGAAAATTTGTTCCATTCATTCTCCTCTGCAAAAGTAATTATTTTGTATATCCAATATAAACTGTTCTTTTACTAACACTACTTCAACATTCGTGTCTTCTAGACTAGTTGATACTTCTTCTACATCTCATGTGAACAAAATACATATATGTATAATAAGTTTTTTCATAACCATTCAGTATTTATAAAACATATAATTGATCTCAAACGCAAACCCTCTTACATACACAAACATATGAAATTAACTGTTTCAATGAACCAGGTTATGACAAGTACACACGTGGCGCATTGATTAAACAATAGACACAATGTCAATGCAATAGCAGTGAATACAATCTTGACTGTGGTGTTTGCCGCCTTTGTTACGCAGGTAGCTGACGTTCTCGCTGATAGAGATTGGTACTACTATGGTATTGCTAGAAATAAAATGTTGAAAACTTACCTCAAACGCTCAGCTATTCTGCTATAATCCAATGTAGATCCGTAACTGAGGACGTACCCTGGACGGTTGTCACAACCCGGGGTCAACCCGGAAACCGATGATTGAGACCCAAATTGTCAACAATCGACGTCACCGCGTGTTGACAATCCGCTGCATATCGCATAGCCAATGACTAGCTGTCAGTTAAATGTTAGCCAACATACTCGAAAACAATACTATCATTAACTGGATATGTAAAACTTGTCTGTTGGTATCAAACATAGTTAAACAACTCATATCCGAAGTCCACATGGCGCATGTGGGGGTGTGCCTATCGGGCCAAGTCACATGGCTATCAACACACCGCAAGATCAACAAACTTGCCAAACGCAAATCCGTTTTAGTTCGTAACTGACACGCGACGCAGGAAAGGCGGGTGTTTTTCTCGTAACAAATCCGATATCTATTCTTCAACTGACATGTCATCGGATGCGAAGGCAATCCTACCGGCGTGAAATTCAAAGAACAAAGGCAAACCTTCGAGTTTGACAACAATCCCGCCATCTTCTTTGTCCCCGAAGCCATCTGGGTCAGCTAAATCGAAGAAGTAATTTCATTGGCTTACGCCGGCGCCACGTGGCGTTCGTAGGCGTACCTAAGCGCGAGAGATTTCGGGATTTCTCTCTCAGCCGACCGACCACGTAGTCAAGAATTATTGACTTGAAAATAGCTTTTTGGTGCTTTCGGTGTACTAATTCAGGCAAGTATAATTTTGGAAAAATTCATGGTGTGATATTGTCCGTTTATCAGAGGCCATTCTTTAAGATTTATATATGTTCTAGTAGAGTTAATTTACGTTTATTGAAAGCTTTAGTTTGTGACGGTCGATAATAGGGTGTGTACGCGTTAAATACTGTCACAAGTCTTCCTTGGACTATATCTATGTCTATGCACATGATGGTATTCAAGGTGATCGAATCGCTGGTTGGGGTTATTCATGAAAAAAAACATGATAAAGGTGTATTAGTCTGGCCGAAATTATTAATGCTGTTAAACATTTTTACCAAATTTTTTCGATGCTAATGTCAATGTGTTCTTTGCTTTGGCTTTGGCTTTTCCTTTTCCTTTGGCATTTGCAGGTACAAAAAGGATGTGTATTTGAAAAAAAATATTGTGTTTTTGCACACTTTAGCCCAAAACATCGCTGTACTGGCAATAGGCAGAATCATCTGCCCCACTATTGAGGGCGGAAGTCCCGGCTGTAGAAATGTACGCATGAATTTGGGCTTTCTGTAGCCAAATGGCTACAGAACTAATAACTTAAGTTTTAAAACCGATACGCACTAATCACATGTGTATTCCGTTACATACAACCGACACATGGGCATCAATAAGCAGAAGAAATGTGCTTCAAATAATTATTTATGAGTACATTTATCGGTCACATAGAGAAGGTTTCATAAATAGCCGTCATACTGTGCACGTGATGTTGCTTTTGGTTCACATGGTCTAACACGATTTTGTGTGGGGTGGTGGTGGCCGTGTGTAGAATGAGGCCAGAGTGTGCTAGCAGATGGCAATTCTTAGTGTGACCTTATATTGATCTGCGCTGCAGTCGTCGGCGAGCTAACTACTCCACTTGAAGCTTGATGTTGTCCTGGAGCATCGAGCTGGAGCGGGCCCAACTTCTCCATTGACATTGCTTGAACCGTCAAAATCGTATTAGGTGGCACAATGTGTGATTATCAGCTGTATTAGGTGGCACAATGTGCGATTATCAACAATCTATTTGAACGGAACCAGTCTATAATTTAGTGTGTATATTATTTATAGAGAGTAAATTATGTTGCTTCACGTAGTCACTGAGTAATATTGTATAAACATTATCCATTGCTTGCCTTGTATATATATATTTTTACTATATTTCATAATACTTAATAATGTTAATAATTGGTCTATTTTAAAACTTATATTTATTGTATATCTTTTATTTCTCCTTGTCACCACCACCATCATCAATGTACGAGCGAGAGGAGATGAACGTGTGGGATATGAGTCATATTTATTCCTATTGTTACTGTTTTATGTACTGTTTTCATGTATTTTATATGACCACAAAACAAAGTTCTCTTGAGAAATTCAGTAAAGTATCTTGTATCTTGTTTGCTGGTTGACTGGCCATCGTGGAAATGACAAATCTATCTTTTCTCTGGCTCTCTGTCTCTTATACTAAAAGGTTCATGGATCGCAATAAAAATATACCTGAAATTATAACACCAATAGAATTTATATACTTTTTGCTTTGCGCTACACAGCTCCTGTTGAATTAGCGCAGTCACATGTTATCATTCCCCTGCACCATTTTGGGTTTTCTTTTGCAAACGTGTGCGTGTTGAACGAGATATCACGTTCCCGTGTGTGCAACTGCGACATCCATACATAGCAACCCTACGCACTCTGACGTCTGTGTAGAGCAAACCCTACGCACGGACATCACAGTACACACGGTTTTACCATCAGGAGTATCACCGTGGCAGGGTGAACGTCAGTGAATGGGTTTTCGGCGCAGTGGAGAGAGCGATCTCTGCAGAATGCAGAGGCCGCTCGAAAACCGAACGACAGCCATCTTTTTGTAGTGAAATGAATGATAGGATCCAAGCATTAGTAATGCCAAAAATAAACACTTCAATGTCATGTTTTTGCCCTGACAGTCCTATGAAAAATTATTTATTACAAAATTATGTGATTTGAGCTAGCAAAACACTTGTTTATAAGTAAGATATTTGCAAAACATTTGTGTGATGGCATGTCAGCACCTTTTTTGCTATGCTAAAAACAGGTCGCATATGTTTCCTCTAGGTGTCGCCTCTTTAGGAAGCAGGTGGTTCGATCTTTTGAGGCTTTTTAACATTAAATTGCACTTTTTCTTCTATTTTTCGTCTTATACAGTACGAGATATTTGTCAGTGAAATCGCCTTTACGGCTCTGATGCCACCGTGATATTGTAAATCACATTTTGGATGATCGCCATATTTACAATACCGGCTATTGTCAGTACAGCGATGTTTTGGGCATTAAAAGTGCACAAAAACAAATATTTTTTTACAAATATATGTCCATTTTGTACCTGAACTGATGAGGAGTGATGCATAGAACAGATTAGCATTGTCTAATGGGAGGATTAGCCCCAATGAGTGCCATGAACAATTAGATTTGGCGCTATATCAAATAAAATATCTTATTATTATACATGTATTTTAAAACAACAGTTTTGTTGCTATTGTAAATCAAACTATGTTATAATTATATAACGTTATATAAGCAAAAATCATGTACTCTGTGTTAAGACGAGTAGCCAAATAAATTTGAATAGAACACGTTTGAAAGAGTTTATAAATATAAACATCTATATAAATGGCTATATATCAAATAAAAATAAGATTTTTTATTTTAAAAAATCATGATTTTTTTCAACTCTGCAGAGCAAAACCAGAGAGGTAGATTTATAAATATTATGGAATTTGCCACCACCAATACATCATAGGGCACGCTAGTCTTGTTTGTCACATTAGCATTAAAATGTAACAATACTAATACCAATTGTTTGTTTTATAATGACATAGGTACATTTAATGTGTTATGGTGTGCGCAACTTGGGGGCCAATAGTGCATTATCTCGTCACCTATCGCCTCGAAATGAGAATCACTTGTGTCCCCTATTGGCATCATTACCCCATCAAAGATATTGTAGGCATCACTGACATTAGTTGGCATATCATATTGTGATCGATGATCGTACAGTTTCTCTGTTCTGATCCAATAAAACGACCACCTAGAGCCGCCAAACTTCTCATATCTCTAACATACATACATCCATCATGTGATACAAAAATACACTCTCATATAATGATACAAATAAAATTTTGCATTATGCTGAGGTGCCTCAGCTCATGAGCTTCACGAAAGTATTCAAGGAGTAACTTCTATAACTGCATATTTAATTAAGTAATTTTTAACATTAAATAATGGGTAAACTTAGTTCTTTTGATCTGATTTTGTTGTTGCTCTGACCTGTGACTTATTGTTTTACAGAATGATCACAGACGTACAGCTGGCGATATTTGCCAATGTGCTTGGCGTCAGCTTGTTTTTGCTCGTCGTCTTGTATCACTACATCTCAGTGAACAGTCACAGGAAGGTGGACTGACATCTTGGTAAGTGCACGGTGTCTGTATCGTACACATCAAATGATATCAAATCTTAGTTCTAGGCTTCTAGCCCGATGTCGTTTGAAGTTTTTTGCCCTGGGACATTAAAATGTACAATTATTTTAATATAAATTAACAACCTTTACTACCGTAGCATATATATATATATATCGTCAGAAATTTTATAAAAAGAGAATTTGACAATGGCGACCAATAAATCATTAGGGCTGTAAATCAACCTGTAAAAATTTTAAATGTTGTTGGTCTGTCATTAAATGTAGTAAAGTGTTCTTTATATGTAACATAAAAACTAGCATAATTTATTTCATCTGCAAATCGCAAGAGATGAAGGATTACCATAATTACACATTTTGTATGTATGTTTTAACCAACCGAGGCATTACTATAACTTATAAATACTAATAAATTCAGTGTCGCAATGTCCTATAGAACTGTTGTTCTTAACCAATGGATAACGTACAATCCCTTTAACCGTGAGCCCAAGAGATGCACAGGTTGTGAACCATCATGGCTTCATCGTCTTACTTCTTAACTACTGTCTGTCCTAGAACTGATACAACTATCTCTGCACCAATATGCCTCTGGGAATATCAGTATACATGATCATCAGGTCCTAAGCCAAAAATGCATTTTTACCAGTCTTGAAGTTTCTAAAAAAATTTACCTTAAGCGCACAAAAAACCTCCGTGGAAGCTGTTCGCATATATGACAGCAATTAGTTGTCTTTTATTTTACCCATCTTCATCAGACATTTGTCCATTTTCAAGACACGCAGACAGGTTCGCGGCTAAGGCCATTGGTCATTCTAAAAGTTTCATTTGCACCTCTCTGAGTCTTAACAGTTACCCAATGACATAATCTTAATCTTACGTAGCATTTCTTCTCATCTTCTGGTTTTCTGTCTATCATTCTATTCATAGTTTTCTGATATATATTTGTTTACAAAATGTTATGTTTCCATTGGGACTCTTGATCGTATTAAATTCAAAATTTTTTACACATTGTCATACCCCCTTAAAATATTGAAAATTTTCCAATATATTTCCAATATTGATGTACCCGATAACCATGTTATGACACAGTTCATGTATGTAGTTAAATGTTAAAGCTTTGTATTTTTTAACAACTCCATGGTGTTGTTTTCCACAAATTTGTGTGAATCTCCAAGATGACTGACTATTACGGTGCCATTTACGCGATTTAAGGCAATAGTAGTTTTGTAGCAGTTCACTGTGTGGCCTTGCACAGCGCAAAGGTGGTCGTATTTTTTGGCATGCAGCCGACATTAAAAAATAATAAAATTCAGTGCGCTTTGTGCGAATAAATAAATGTTGACAGTTTGTTAGGAGTCTTGCACTTCTTGTACTGCACGCATGCATGCACGCACCCACACACACATTTAGTCACTGTTATGTTTATTATTTATGTATTTTTTTAGGATTGTCATGAACTGAAGATACAACCAGCAGCTGCAGTGATGTCCAGGGTGCTGCAGAACCGATGGCTTATCCTTGTGACAGACAGATGGCAGATGCAGGACGTTGTGATTCAGTGATCATCAAATGTATCACTCACTCATTAGCTTCGGAGACAACAGCAATTCATTCCTCTAACATTATATTGGTCCACAGCTATACATTTTTTCAAATGTGAAGTAATTAAAATATGTTCATCCAATCTCCCTGTTGTTGTGCTGGTTTGTGTGAATCAGGAGGGGGTGATGATCTCAAATGTAAATGAAACATTTTCGAATGTAATTGATTTGTTAGTAAATTAAACTACAGTAGAATGCATATCCGTTTAAAAATCCATCACCAGACTTGGTCGAAATTGTTGTTTGGTTTGATGTCATCTTCACGAATTTTGTACAAAGAGTCAATTAATTGATGTTTAATGTGCTGTGAAAGTTTAAAGAAAATCATGGACAAGTTTTCTACTGAGTCCAGGAAACGCTGTAATGGTGATCAGTACAAAATCAATGGTGGTCTGAGCCCTACTGCCAACGAAGCGACGAAGGGTGAAGTCAACTGTCAACAGAAGTTTGACAAAATTGCCATCCAAGGCAAAGGCCCAGCTGGCAAGTGGACAAGGAATCTATTGGTCCTGGCTTATCGAGAGTCCAACATTTTTAATCTGTGTAATCCGCCCTCCCGATGTGTCGTCGACCTTGATTTAAAACATATTCATTCACGCTGCTAGCAGTTACACAACCTGTAGATATCTTGTTCCATTCATTGATTGTCCTCTGTGAGAACGAACACTGATATCCAATCTACACTGATGTTGCATTATGTTTGTGATTACTGCGAGGATGTGAACGGTGTGTGTGCGCGATTGCACGCGGTTTCATGGCTGTGGCATTTCGTAGATAATGAGACTACCATAATGGCCTTGTTTACAAACTGCAGTTCAGCTATACTAATTTAATTATAATGTTCCGTCGTAGAAAGTGTATGATGATATATGTCACACTCAGTCGCCAGGTAGAGAAAATGCCCAACTAGTCGTTACGCAAATATTCACCAGACGACACCACCTCAACGCAGTTAAATGCGCTTTGCTTTCCAATCTGGGGCATACCCAGAATTTTCTTAAATGTGAACGCGAGTTGACGTGGGCTCGTGGCAGCGAACATGTAAATCATCTGGTCGACGGAGTTCTGCATTTTATATGCACTAAATGCTTAAAAGTATGTAATTCCAGTGAAATTATGTCTCTAAAAGGTGTGTATTTCAATGAATAAATACATTTTTAACTTCGAACTAACTTGGGCACCTACAGATTATCGGAGTGATGCATCGTTGCGGCGACGATATCGTGGATCAGTGGATGTGTACAACCAGTAGTGTTTGGGTACAAAATGCAAACACCAGCAGGGATCGAACCTGCCACACAACGTTGAAACGCCACAATCACCAACTCCTAACCACGTGTTATTTTTCTTGTCTCAAGTGACTTAAAAGTATAGCACAAAGTCGTCAACACCTGAACGAGTACTTGCAGGATCTGATACGGCCAAGCAGGGACAGAAAAGTTGGGTCTTCAGATGACGTCGAAACGTTATTATATTTCTTTAAATACAGTTGAGGCATGTTATTATGGATTCGTTGTTTCTATTATGTGACTTATTAAATGAATTACGGTGGTTGCAACATTCTGATTTATCTTGACATTTTGGCGGCAGACCCCCTCCCTCGCCTCCTATTTGCGCCAACCTCGCCGCCAGGGGCCTCTGCTACATCAGTACCCCTGCAGATCAACCCGTTGAAACGCTGATTTTTCAGTTGCCCTGTTAACCAATGGGATTGAGTGCTTTAATGTACGAAGCCTGCAATCGGGAACTTAACTTTAATAGATTGTAGTATGTCGTCGCTGGCCGGACGGGTAATGATAGGCATTTCCTAGAAACGCTCTTTGAAGTTTCCCAGAAATGCGTCGACCAGGACAGCAAGTGGAACGAAGTACAACTGATTAAGCGTACATAAACTAACAAATATACATTTAATAGGTCGGTCGGCCAATAGTTGGGGAGATCGGGGCTAGTTGTATACAGGGACAAATTGTTACAGAGGTGGTTTAAGAAAACATAGCACACGTGGAAATATCATCGACAGTAGTTGGTTGGAAGTCCAACAGTGGACACACTGTCCACAATTCTGGAGTTAAGAAAACAAAATTAACGAGATGTAGAAAAAAATTACTTTTTAACCACCTAAAACGTGTTTTGGTATGCCCAGCATTGCCCACATAATATCTCCATTGGTGGAGTTTTTTCGCAAGAGGCTGGACATTTATAGATGATTTTGTGTTTTTGTTATATTTACATGTTTTCTCTCCGCAGTAATACATAATTTTTCACCATTCATCTGATGTATATACGGTAAACAAATTTGGTAAGATTTGCGTACGTCGCTATTTCCAGACGGAAAATCACCGGTTGTCAATATTTCATGAACCACCGCATGCAAAAAATCGGTAAAACCCCATGTTTTGGTGTCAAGGATTCCAATAGAGACCCTCCGAACGACACGTACAGACGAATAATAGATCCCCCACTCAAAGGAAGATTTCCGATCCAATTAATACATTGGTGACTTCTCGTCTAACATTTTTGGAAACATCGAAAAAACAATTTCAGTTTCAAAAAACTAGTTACTGTACGAGCATCTGCCGAAAACTCCAGTGATGTGTATCTTACTTTATTGTTGTTCTTTTTATGACTGATTGTTTAGGCTACCTAAGGACAGAGACAACTACACACGGCCTTTATGCAGCCTGTTATCTGAAAAGAACTGAAAACCAATACATATTGAGCAGAAGAGGCCTGAGAAGGACACCGCAGAGTATACGTCGCAACTAATGGTTGGAGGGTAACAGTTCTAATACTGTGTTCTATTCTCTGCTCAGTCTAAAATTGGACTGCTTTCCGTTTTTATGTGTGGAGCATCGGCCGTGACGTCAGCGGGCACCTGAAGAATAAACATCGAGCACTATTGTAATGGCTGCTGTGGTTACAACTTTTACTTTTTTTTTTTTTTTCATTCTTAACATTTGCTTGCTTTTCAGACAATAGGGTAGCAGGCTGGTGCAGTCCAGGGTGTAGTCGTCCCTGCCCTTAGCTAGCCCCGGGCGCAGCTAACCCGGCTGCCAGTACATGGAAAGGGTCCGTACCCAGGGTGACGGGACAGGTTGGACGCAGAAGAGGACACAGAAGAGGACGCATAAGATAAAAAAGAAGAGGACATAGAACTGGACGCAGAAGAGGACGCAGAAGAGGAAGTGGACAGAGGAGAACACAGAAGAGGACGCGTCACAACGAATGCAGGTAGTGTATCACTTCTAATGTTGTGATGCTATCCTTTGCTCAATTTAAATGTGGCCTGCTTTCTGTTTTCATGTGAGCATCATCGACCGTGACGTCAGCGGAAACTTGAACGAGCATCGAACAAAAGGTACTTTTGTAATTACTGCTGCGGTTACACATTCTACCTTTTGTTTTCATTCTTAAGTTTTGTTTGTTTCTTAGATAACATGGTAGCAGGCTGGGGTTTGGTCGTCCCTGCCCTTAGCTGGTCGTCCCTGCCCTAAGCTATCCCCGGACACACCCTTTCCGGGTACTGGCAGTCGGGTCGACTGCCAGTTCCCTACCCAGGGTCACGAGCTGTGTGGTTGACGAACTCACATCGCCAGTCAGGGCAGCGATTCCGATATTGCAAAGCTAAAAGGTACTTAATCAATTCGATTTTTTTAGTCTCATTTCAAATAAATTTTACAAAAAACATACCTACCCAGTATCCACTGCAACATGCTAGATCGTTTGGGCAATTTTTGTATGTACTTTTTTGGTGAAACCGTCAGACAAACTATTATATTAGTTAATGCTTTTTCAAGCATTAACAGAAGCGAAAATCGAAGTGCTTTGTCATGTGATCGGCGAGAGGATGGAGGTCACGGCCATGATCAGCATTGACCCATGGTCCCACACAGTGTTTACCATTTTGGATATCCACTATTTTGATCCTTACCAGATCTAACGACTAAAGTCAATTATTTCGATGATTTGAAGGCAGGTAGGCATTTTCTTATTAAATCGACTGCGGATGTTACATAAACTATACAATACATTGGACAATTGTCGCCTGCTTGCTGAGCATCACAGATAAAGAGGATAAAATGTTAGGTAAACATGGTTAATAACAGTAATATATACATGAAATGAGTTAATAAAGCTAATAACTGTAGTACATACATGAAAGTTGTCCATACATTATCTATTCACACGCTACATATTTGGACACCGATTAATCGGATTTGCGACAGGCTAAATCAGAGGAAGCAGTGTTAATGTGTTATCTGTTTTTAGTTGCAAAGCAGCCCAACATCACCCCAGGCGTCAGCAAACATCACAGGAAGCATTATCAATCAATCAGCATGGATGTTTATACTTGTTGTTGTTGAGACAGTTACTACAGTTGCATGTTCTCCATTTTCTAGTTATTATTAATTTGCAATAAAGGTAGCATGTGTTGATGCTTTGTTCTGACCAGACAATTAATGTCTGGTCTCTCTTTTCATGGGCGAAACATCAGCCGTGACGTCACCAGACATCATACGAAGGATTATCGCACAACATGTAAGCCTATCATTTGATATTATGTATGATGATTTCATGCACTACTGTTACAAAAAATGCAATCGATATAAAATGTTGGTGACACGCCAAGCACTCCTGTCGGTTGACACGCCAAGCACTCCTGTCGGTTGACACGCCAAGCACTCCTGTCGGTTGACAGGCCAAGCATTCCTGTCGGTTGCAATAGATTGCAACCGACAAGATTGGTTGGTGTGCCAACTGTATTCGTTACTTTTCATGGTTATTCATGTATTCGTTGTTTAAGCATCATCTGCGTTGGCGTTTTTAAGCAAGACCATTCGCGTTGATTACGTTGAATACTTACAATTAGTTAGAGTAATGGTAATGGTAAGCATGTAACGTAAACAACGCGAATGCTTGTGTTTTTAAGAGAAGGTTAACATAGTTACGTAATTATCACCCTTACCAACCACTCACAAGGCGCATGTCTTAAGATACGGCCATATGTTATATATCAGCAGCGGATCCAGGGGGGTCATAGCGGTCTCAATACCCCCATAGATGGGGGTCTTAGACCCCCCTTGTGTCCGTGGCAAATATTACGGTAAAGGAACATTTATATAGGCATATATCGGAATTAGTGTCAATGTAAAGACGGAAGTATTAGCAGACCCGCCCCTGTATATTTTTAGAAATTCATTTGCATTATGTATGTTAGTCATTCGACACCTCGGTCACTCGTTGTTTGTGATTTATTTCAGATGTACGTTTTATTTGCAAATACAACTAGATCGGTTTGATGGCACAGCGACAAGCGACACAGCGACAGGCGGCACAACGACAGGCGACACAGCGACAGGCGGCACAGCGTGCTGCAGCAGCATGGCAGCCAGCAGACAGGAGAGAGGAGACATATGGGACAGCTCCAGATGGTTCATTTGCCGGACACAAAAATTACTGCAAAACAGTGATAATGTTAATTTAAATAAAATCTTTGTGTTATATAAAACGAGCCAGCTCTCAGTAAAGGTGAACTGCAGCTCAGAATCACAGAACTGTGTACCTTCGGAGGAAGTCAAACGGAAAGCAAAAACCGTGTATATGCACAGACGTTCATTACGATACATTTGTGTGTGTGTGTAAACACTTCGTTTCTTTTGTATTCTTACGCTATGTTTGGTTTGCTTACTTGGATGGATTAGAGTCATATGTGAAAGAGTTGAGTGATCGGTCGCGCATGTGCGAGGGCGACTATGCAGATGCGAGGCAGTCGGGCCTTCGCGGGGCCGGCGTCGATTGGCTAATAATCTCAGTAATTTTGATCATCACATGTTGACAGGCATGCAAGTGCATGCAGGTGCATTAAATAACGCAGTGCACATATATGCAATATAGGTAACAGAAGTAACATTCATTGATATGAAGTAGCAGAATAGTAGGCACGCTATGCCCCTATGGAAGCACGGAAACAAACACTCTTGTGCCCTTTATCTCTCGAGTCGTCTCGATTCGAACAAGCAACACAGTTATTATTATGTGCTATATCCTAGCGTCATATTGTCCTTCTCTAGTGAGTCCATCACATCACATAGAAGGGACCAACGGCTTTTACTGTTTTGTCCGAAAGACACAGGCAAAGTGGGGTGAACGAAACGAGGTGGAATCGAACCACCGTCCTCTCGATCGACAGGCGGGTGCTCTAACCATATTAGACCACTACTGCCCTGTTCTCGTGGAGCGGTTTCTTTGTGGTCTGTTACAGCTGTGGCGCCGTCTGCCGACCAAAATGGAATTTTTTTTTAAATCTCACGTGAAAATGTTAGCATGCACTCATTTTGCTAACATCTACTTTCATGTGTCAACATTACTACTTTCGGGCGGGAAATACTGCTTTTTGGACGAGATATCCCGCTTTTTTTGCAATTTTTAAATGCCTATGCGGTTAATTATCACATAAGCTGTTATAACACACGAGGCCATGTGAGTCACATGTGATTTCTATGGTCTCAAGTGAGTTCACATTTTTCTCGCGCGTGCGTTCACCGCCAACGAAAACGGCACATTACAATGGCGACCCGTAAAACAAGGGCGAAAAGAACTTTTCGTCCATGAGCATTTGTTGGCACCTATGTACTTTGCAATTAATTTGGCAGCTCCACGTGATGTAATACTGGCAGTTGTGCTTGAATACTTTCCGTAAACATGGACTCAGCCGACATTGTCTTGTCGGATTTGGCGCGGCTCAATTGTCGCACCTCGCATTGTCTAGAACACATAATTCAGTAGCGCTTTGTCATGCGACACGGTGCGTGTCGCCCGATCAATCGGACAACTAATCGTTCGTGTGAACGGGCCTTAATACTGAAATCGTTAATCCCACGTCGTTATGAACTTCTGGTGCCGACATTCCGTGGTCGAGCGGCGCGCCATATCCAGCTGCACCCGTTGTCGGTCCGCGCTGACACGATGGATGACGACGAGATACCTGTAGTTGCACACGGCCCACTTGTCGCTGACGAACGTGAAGCGGTAACTGTTCGTTGGCACGATGCGGACCTGGTCGGCCAGTACCCCGACGTAGGCGTCCTCGTTGGGGAAGGCCCGCAGCCGGCGACTCTCGGTCAAGATCTTGCGCATTGCACTATACGACAGCACGTAGCCGGTGCCGCTGGCGTACGCCGGGTAGTAGAGGGGCGGGTACTCATGCTCCGAGACAGCCCATGGGCTGTCGTCATTACGGATGACGCGGGTGTCCTCGGCTATCTTGCCGACGTACAGGTCGTCGTCTGGTTGGACGGCGAGTAGCCGCAACAACACGGCGACGTTGACGAAACAGTCGTCGTCCGTCTTGAGAACGAACCTGCTGGTGCAGTTGCTGGAACACCAGTGGAAGCCGGCAAGGACCTTAGACGTCAGGTTCCGGTACGAGTCGACGAACGTGCCTTTGGCGATGTCCCGGTGCGCCGCCATCTCGGCTCGAACCGCGCGCTCGGTGACTTCGTTCCCGGTCGCCCCGACGAGGAAGACACACTGGAACCGTCGAGAGACGGCGTCGATCACGTCGCTTCCCGACCGGAGCGACGCCGGCGCCGACTCCGCCGTCGCACACCACGTCCGTCTGATGGCCGATCTCTGGACGACGTGGTCGGGCGCTGACGTAATGAGTATGACCAACAGCGCGTCATCGATGCACACCGGGGCCGTGTGGATCGCTCGCTGGATGGATTTGTACATCGACTCCGTCCGGTCAGACACGATACTCCGTGGGGTTTGCACGGGTCTGTGACGTACCTCGAACCTGTGTCTCGGCTGGCCAACTCGCGACTCGTCCGTGAGCATCCCCAGATAACACCAGAACACGACAACGACCACGGTTGCCACGAAGGCGATGCGGACCATCTTCCCCCACACCGGCCGCCGCCTCATCGCCGGCGCCACGCTCCATATTGTGGGACACCTGTACCGAATACACTCAACGCCACCGTGTAAACAGCTACGTACTCCACTGCCAGTGTCGGCGGCATCGTTCGAGTGCGGACGTGAACAAACACCTACCAAATTTGATGGCAACGAGTTCCGTCGACCGTGCCAGCAACGAACACCACATATACCACGTCGACTGTGCCAGTCAGCGCGGCCACGAACACGCAAGGCCGCCAGTCAGGCCCAAAACTGTCGCAAGTGACACACTTCGCGCCGGTTGTTTATCTATTTCGACCCGGTTAACCTTTACCGCCTGTCGGACCCAAATCTCAACCAGATCGCTGACTGACAGGTCTCGCACTGCTTTGCCCGCCCGCGGCGACTACCAACATTCATTTAATACAAAGGTTTCGTGTCGCAAATGTGTCAACAACGGAGTGACACCGATTTATCGTCACCTAGTTTTACGTTTATATACAGGATAAAAAGATTCATTATATAATGGTGTGCGTGCGCGTGCGTTAGTACGTACATGCCTGTAATGCTATAAATATACAGTCGTGCAATATTGCTGACTTTCTTACCACACAGAACACCGCACACGCCATGTTTGGGATAAAGTAATTATTTCTACCAGACTGTGTTAGTCTGCGTTGAGTTCTTTTAACCGCCCAAGTGTTCAAGCATCGAAGTGACAGTATCAATATTAATTGCCTTTTTTTGTATGGTGAGGACTCCAAGGAAACACTGAACAATCCGCGCTTCAACAAGCGCTCTGCCAACTATACTTGTGTCGATCTTGTCATAAGCCCCTGGCGGCGAGATTGGCGCAGTTGGCAGACGACATATTGATTTTCCCGCGGTCGAAACGATTTCAAGCTAAATGGTGGAACCAGCGCAATTAATTTAAAAACGACATAACAGAAACAACGAATCCTCAATAACATGCATCAACTTTATTTAACAGTCTTCAATAGTAAACGCAATACAGGCATTTTATAAAATAACTTACATTGGTAGCTTCGCATTTAACACAACCACAATACTATATTGCAACTTATGCAATCCTAATTAATACCAAATCGTTCATTCATAATTTAATCCAGATACTATAAATTATAACGAGATTCTGGCGACTCATGATTGGAAAGCGAAGCGCATTCTGTAACTGCGTTGAAGTGGTGTCGTCTGGTGAACACTTGCGTAACGACTAGTTGGACAATGGCTCCACCTGGCGACCGTGCATGACATCTATTCGCATGCAAGTTTCTATGACGGAATATTAAATTATAGCTGAACTGCAGTTTGTAAACAGAACCATCACATCAGTCTGATTATCTACGAAATGCCACAGCCCTGCAACCCGTAAGTCAACACGTGCTCCCATGACTATCCACTGGCAGTGATTTTGCCCCTATACACGAGCTGTGAGAATCTGAAAAAAAAAATAATTTAACATTCTACAAACCTGGAACTTCCCAAACTGTGTGCCGACTGAACGACCTACCCACCGACCTCGAGAGAGAGAGCCTTGTCCAACAATAAATAACATGGTAAAAACGGCAAAGATTCAACAGTTCAACTACGGTAGAAAAATATAGAAATCCATTATTTTTGTGACATCCAAAATCCCACTTCTCCGCAGTGCTCTCTTCCTATGTAATAGATTCAACTCCGTACATTTTAACTTTACGCTGTATAGATCTCCAGTATCGACAAAACTACATTCTGATTGAAACAGCATGTTGCGCTATGACTGTTATGGATACTGCATGACAATGGGCCCCTGTGTTATGTAAAGAGGCAAGAGATGCATAGTTCAATGTAGAAACACTTTAAAATACTGTGACCACTCTGGTTCTCTCCTAAAATTGCACACCCGTCACCTGACTTTCTCACACTTCAATGACCACATTTATACCTCCAGCACACACACACAGTTCACATTAATCACAATGGAAACATTCCAGTACACACGGACGGGTTCTAATGATGTAAACGGGTCAAAATTAATAACGAGAAATGTCATCGGCAATTATCACACATGTGACAGTCATTCACAAAGGTTCCATCAAACCTTGCCGTTGACAACAACAATATCACTGAGGTATAGATGCCTTCAGACTGCCTCCTGTTGTCAACTTCTGCCCACAGTTGGCATCACCCTTCGCTGCTTCGTTCGCAGCAGAGCTAAGCAGTCTCGTCTCCCATTTACGGCGAAGTTCCTGAAACCGCTGCTCGACGTATGCGTCGGGGTTATCCCATTTAGACAGATACCACGTCCTGTTTGACTGACATGCTGTGCATCCATCTCTGTTACCATCTCCGCTCCCTAACACAGTGTGACTTTGCTTCGATTCCCACCGTTCTATGAGTTCTTGGAAGCGCTCGCGAGACCGGAGACGAAATTCGAAAAACTCGTGTCGCGTACGCCTGTGATTCAGTTCCATGTCCCCGTGGCTCGAGTATGAACCAGTGGGTGATAGCAGCGAACAGTCGTCAAATGACACGCACGAATCAGATGAACTGTACGACCGGGGCAAATAATCGTCATCGGTCAGACGCGACATGTCTGCCACCAGGTGGTGCGAGTCATCGAGCAGCCTCGCTTCCATGCAGCGCGTCATCATGGCTGACTCTCGACTGAATCTACCACGGCTGCTGTAGTGTCGATGCGAATAAGTCGACGAAGACGACGTGTAGATATCGCGAAACATGAGGTCGAGCTCCAACGCACTGTCGGTGCTGGAGCTTCCCTCGCTGCGAACATCGAAGCTGTCGTCCAGACCCGAAGCATCCATCTCGAGCCGCCGCATCGAGTTGAGGGCGCTGAAAGTACGGAGAGTGTGCGATGAAAACAAGGCTCCGGTAGCATCGCAGTGAAGGTTGCGTAATGATGTTGATGGTGACCCGGGCAGAGAATGTGAGCGGCTGTGACGTGTCGCTGGAGTCCGGAAGAACTGCAGCTCATCTGTAGTGATTGGCGTACATGGAGGTGTGATCGGGTGGCACGGCGATGGGTAGTCAAACCACGACATCCAGTTATCGCGCAAACTCCCGATGAGCTTTGTGTTGCCGTCTTTGAACTTTGACGTGAATGGGTTGTCGGTGTGTGGCGTGTAGTAGTGGTCATCCATGCTCATGACCTCGCCAACGACCTGCGGGGTCACAGGGACGAAGTGTTTGCATGGCTGTGGCAGTGGCTTCACCATGGCGCCATCTGGTGATGGAGATACGAGACCACTCTCGGCAGCGGACTCCTTCACACAGATGGTGAACATGAACGCTTCATCAGACCGGTTCCTCTTATGTCCTTTGCCGACTGCAAATAAACAATCATAAACTTAGTTGCCAGACAACGTGCATCTGTTAAAGGTCTGTCCTTAGATAATTTTGCTCATCGCAAGTCATGGTCATTGATGTTCAAATTTGTAGTGTGAATACTTCAATGCACAGTCGGTAAAACTGTGAATATGTTGGTTAAAATCATCGAAAGGACTGACTTTAAACATTAGATTGGGTAACTTGTGTGTGTGTGAATAATTATAAATTTTGTATTACGTAGAGCTGAACAACCATTGCCATTTTTTTAAGAATAAAAAAACTAATGTAGTAGTTTGTTTGATGATTTCACCAACAAACCTAAATAGTAAATGTATACAAATGCGTAAACATATCATAGTGGATATTAGATAGGCAACATTTTTTTGTGAACTGAGTCTGAGAAGACTGAAAACAACTTAATGAGGAAAAGTTCTAAAGTTGACTACCAAAACACCTGTGAGACAACCTGGTCATGCTGGTGATGCTCTGCATGACACAGTGACATGACAACAAATGATGAGCAGTGACACAATAACAAATGATGAGAAGTGACATGAGACCAAATGATGAGCAGTGACACAACAAATGGTAAGTAGAGACACAACAACTAATGATGAGTATGTGACACAACAACAAATGATGAGTAAGTGACACAACAACAAAAGATGAGTAGTGCCACAATAACAAATGACAAGCAGTGACACAACAAATGATGAGTAGTGACACAACAACAAATGATGAGTAGTGACACGACAACAAATGACGAGCAGTGCCACTGAGTAGTGAGTGAGACTCACCTAGAATCTTCTCGAGGATCGTCTTGTCCATCACTGTGTCTGGGTCTCGGTTGAGGTTGCTGATGTCAGCGAGGACATTGGCCATTTGCGAGCGAGATTTGATCTCCTCCAGCCTGGTGACCATGTCACTGAAGGACGGCCGCTTCTTTGGGTCAATCTGAAAGTCAGTCAGAAAGTGTTCACAAGGTGAAAGCAGCACTGTTCAACACATAAACTACCAGCACGTTTGTATTCAGCTTCGATCATCTCGTTCTGGTCTACTTTAGTTCTCATAGTTGAAACAAACACTGGCGCATGGGCTTTCTCAGTTGCCGCACCAACTCTTTGGAATGCACTCCTGGTTACTGTCAGGTCAGTAGTAAATGTAGTAGTGTTTCACTGTCATCCGAAGACTTATCTATTTTTAACCTACCTTACACTCCTTAGCTCCCTGGCATATTCATCCTACATTACTTAACACAGTAGACCAATTCTGAGATTGTCTAACCCTTTCATTTTGATATGCTTCTGAACCTGGGTTTCCAAGGATTTAGGTGCGATAGAAGTTTTCATATTGTATTGTAGCATCTATGTTTTTTATAACAGACACACAATAACTACACTTGCACACATGCATTGCAACTTTCCATATATATTTAAAAGCAAACTGGTACCACTTATGATGTACATTTCTATTTTTTCTGTTATTACTATGGGAAAATATTTTTTTAACTCCTAAAAGTTGTCTCATAGTAAATGCTGAAACAAACTGCATCACTTACTGCAGACCTATTTCTACCCACTTATTATCTACTCTTCAAAACCACAGCCAGCAAGCTGTGGATTGAAATACCCACCTGACAGCAGTTGAAGGCGAGGGTGAGATAATGGAGAGGACATCCGTCGACCATCTTACTGAAAGCCACATAGTCCAGACCAAAGTTCTGCAAGAATCAACATCAACGAAATCTCAAATGTGATTATTGCAATAAATTACAACTTCATAAGGCATATAGAATAATCATCTACCCATTCATAAATGTAAGTATATACACTGCACAAACTATTGCAGCAAGTATTATCAAACTTATTACAATAATTGTACATATATATTAGAATATGTACACCTGGCATTACATATTCAAAAACATTAGAAAATATCAACTTTTGTATTGAAAGTATTTGAATACAAAAGTTGATATTTTCTAATGTTTTTGAATCCAATTCTGAACTACTGTGAAATGTTGGTGTTTGGTGACAGAAATTTTTATACTTCCGGACATGACAAATCCTATTCTGCCTCCGTACCTGCGTGCGAGGCAGTATGTCAGGGTCGGCCTCTATTCGTGCTATGGTCTCACACATAATGATCCCCGCAGAGAAGACGTCAGCCTGAAATGGTCACGGTTCATGTCATATGCCACTTCTAAAATCATTGCATTGGCTCCCTGTGCGATATCACATTATTTTTAAGATCTGTACAATTACCTATCAAGCCCTTTCAACCAAATAACCTGCATATTTACATTCAATGCTCACTCCAGCAAGACAGCCCAGACAGCTTCGGTCGTCTGGTTCTGGTTTACTTTCTGTTCCCAGAGTTAAGACAAACGCTGGAACTCGAGCTTTCTCGGTTGCCGCACCAACCCTGTGGAATTCACTCCCCGACAGCGTAAAATCAGCAAGAAATATAGCTTCATTTCGCAGTAATCTGAAAACCTATCTTTTCAAAATGGCCTATCCTCCTTAGCTTCTTGGCACCTCCATCCATCGGTTGACGACTTTTTGCATTGTACATGGTCATGAGAATGCCTAATCCTTTGGTTTTGTTGCACCACTGAGCTCGGATTTTCTGAGGATATTGGCACCAAAGAAGTCTTTATTATATATATATATATATATATATATATATATATATATATATATATATATCCACAACTTCTTTCTAAAGTTACAGTCCATAATACCTTGGTATGATTCACTGACTGAAACCTGTTCTACAACCAATATTTGGGTTGTGACATGTGATGTTTTGTTTGTGACGTGATGTTTTGTGTGTAACGTGATGTTTTGTTTGTGACATATGATGTTTTGTTTGTAACGTGATGTTTTGTTTGTGACATGTGATGTTTTGTTTGTGACATGTAATGTTTTGTTTGTGACATGTAATGTTTTGTTTGTGACATACCATGTTTTGTTTGTGACATGCAATGTTTTGTTTGTGACATGTATGCTTTGTTTGTGACATGCAATGTTTTGTTTGTGACATGTGATGTTTTGTTTGTGACATGTGATATTTGGTTTGTGACATGCAATGTTTTGTTTGTGACATGTATGTTTTTTGTTTGTGACATGTGATGTTTTGTTTGTGACATGTGACGTTTTGTTTGTGATATGCAATGTTTTGTTTGAGACATATGAAATTTTGTTTGTGACATGTGATATTTAGTTTGTGACATGCAATGTTTTGCTTGTGACAAGTCACTGACTGGCAGGAAACATCACATCCTTCTTACAAACATCAACACTTGGGCCTATTCAATTAAAGCCACTAATGGTTACACCAGCAATGGCTCTTACTGGTTCCGTTTACCCTTGTCCTCACCTTCTCATTGTATTTCGCGCCATTGATGCATTCCGGTGCCATCCAGTAGGGGGAGCCAACCACAGGCAGTGATTTTGCGCTGTCATTTCTAGCATGAGAAATGGAAAAACATCAATTCATATCACGCCAGCACAACTACTGAATTGGTTCCTCCTTATTCACTGGGTGGCCCCACTTTTCCATAACACTCCATAGCACCTGAGATGCTACAACTGGCATTCAATGTCTCAACTATGACTAAATAGAATATACTGCTTCTAAGAATGCACCACAGGAGGCATATCGCAGTTACCCACTAAAGGCAATTTATTATTGCAAAAACATCAACAGGTGCTCATAAATGTACAGAAAGTAGATATTCTGAAGTCCCACCAGTAACCTAATTATCATACATCATCAGTATTTAAAAAAGAAATCTGAAAACGTAAATTGTTCCAGAGAAGGAATGCTAGAATGTAGAGATAACTTGCATCAGGAGCAGAAAAATCATAAAAGACTGTAACTACTTGATCTGATTTGGTAAGTTGTTTAGCCGGGGGGGGGGGGGGGAGCAAAAGGAATAAAAAAATATTAATATTAAGGGAACACATTTAGTGGTTATTTTATTCCAGTTTATTAGTGTTCAGTCTCATGATAGTCAAATACTAATATAATATACAAAGACTCCGCTTAACAGAATCAGTGGTTTTGTAGTATCAAACATATTGGCTGGGATGGAATAATTGCCTGGTCTACGAGCTACTAGAGATTGATAGACATAGGCAGAAATGAGCAACGTGACTTACAGTGGATCTGGAATCTTTGCAGCAAGACCAAAGTCACCAACGATGGATGACAACAGTCCGTCCGTGTCCTTGCGGATGAGGACATTCTACAAGAGGTGAAGATGCCATCGTATATGTAATGTTGTCATGTGGCATTTAGCATGAGCAACTAATGTCATAAGCCTTCACACTAACGACGACTTTTCTTTACTCCAAATTATAAGTTGTTGTCCTCTATCTATTTGGCTAGTTGCCTGCGTCTTTCAAATATCAAGCAGCTCAGATCATCTATCTCACAGCTTTGTTCCTAATAATAAGCTTAACGTGGGCAAGTGCACTTTCTCTGTAGGTTTCCGCAAGATCTGGAACTAACTCCCCATCTTTAAAAAACCATCTGAAACCATAACTACCCTAGGTACTTTCATATTGTCATATTTCTTTTAAAATAGGATTTCCGCCTCAAATCCTCAATGGTTCCTCACTCCGGTGATGACTAAATTTTGGTTTGTTGCGCTGTGATCTTGGGTTCCTTAGGATTTAGGTGATATAAAACTTTCATTAATATGTGTTATGTTTGAGTCGGGCATACCTTCGAAGTGAGGTCGCGATGCATGACGCCATGTGCGTGCAGGTAACGCATGCCTTTTGCAAGGTCACTGGTCAACTTGATTCTGACTGGCCACGGCAGGTCAACAGACTTGTCAGCCAGTAGCTGCTCCAGACTGCCCCCGTTGACAAACTACAACAATACAGCACCATTGTTAAACACACACCAACAAATTTTTATATTTTACTGAATTTAATAATTTACTGCGGTTTGCATTGTGCTTTATAAGGTGCTCAATCAGTCAGATGGAATTTATTGTTAATCCTCAGATGGAATTTATTGTTAATCCTCAGATGGAATTTATTTTTAATCTTCAGACAGAATTTATTTTTAATCCTCAGACAGAATTTATTTTTAATCCTCAGATGGAATTTATTTGCAATCCTCAGTGGAATTTATTCGTAGTCCTCAAATGGAATTTATTTGTAATCCTCAGATGGAATTTATTTGTAATCCTCAGATGGAATTTACTTTTAATCGTCAGATTGGATTTATTGTTAATCCTCAGATGGAACTTATTTTTGTTCCTCAGATGGAATTTATATTTAATCCTTAGATGGAATTTATTTTTAATCCTCAGATGGAATTTATTTTTAATCCTCAGATGGAATTTATTTTTAAGCATGCAGAGGGATTCTGCTATACTTATTGCTCTCCCAAATACAAACATTACTAATGTTGCCAGAAGGAATGAAGCAGCTAAATGTAGGTTACACATTACCAAGGAGTCTTCGACTTGGTCAGACGAATACTCAAATGGCAGTTCTTCATAATTAAGATTTAACAAAAACACCAGACGGCAAGTGGACAAGTGGACAAGCGGACAAGCGGACAAGCGGACAAGCGGACAAGCGGACAAGTGGACAAGTGGACAAGGAAGCCATTGGCTTATCGAGAGTCCACAATATTATATCTATAAATTTTATGCCCAGTAAGGACACCAAAATATTCATGGAAAACGACCTGAGACATGACAGTGATCACACACAATGATCACTCACACAGTGATCACACAAGGTGATCACTTGGACACTGTGATCACCTAGTGCCAACTCTGACATTCAAGTACACAGGCTTGTCCAACTATCTTCTAGTCACAATATCACAGAGTGTTCAGTTACTAGTAAGTGGTTATTGCTGGAAACTATGAAATAACCACTTTTATCATGTAAGCTGTGTTGTACAAAGCCGTGTTGTACGAAGCAGTGTTGTACAAAGCCATGTAGTACTAAAAAATAAGTCATTCTATTTAAACATTCCAACATGATGAGGTACTTCACAGATTAAGTGCAGCTATTAAACAAACTTAAACGGTATTACAATACAACATTCCGCATTATTTGCATTACACAGTGCCACATTGGAATGCAGATATTGAAGAGTGATGTGTTTAACATTGAAACTTTGTAATCTAAGAGAGTAACAGCAAGAATGTTTAAAAACAAAATTGACAAATATCTCAGGAGGGCAGGTTACACATAGATGAAAAATTGTTGGACTCTCGATAAGACAATGGCTTCCTTGTCCACTTGCCATCTAGGCCTGGCTTCCTTGTCCACTTGCCATCTAGGCCTGGCTTCCTTGTCCACTTGCCATCTAGGAGTTTAGCTTTGGATGGTAATTTTGCTAAATCTTGTTGAAGATGTTACATTGTACAGCACAGCACGCCAATGAATCACCACATCAAAATACAACACAAACAGAAACCACATAAATGGTCTGATCTCACAGGCCAATACACCGTCATTTCACAGATGGTTTGAACAGAACTGATTTACCATAAGTAGTAAATTTCCCAGCAAACTGAGCGACATTGCTTCCTTGTCAATGTGGCAACACGATATACCCTGTGTCACCTTGGCATACAATGACACCTTGAGACACCGAAAATGCATTTATGTAACACTTCAGTGAAAACCCCATAAAAAATAGACACATCTGTCCCTTCAATCAACACAAGACGTGACGCAGGGACTGTCCCTCGATGACGTCGGAGTGTCCCTCAGACTTGTGAATAAGAGAGCGAAGTGGAACATTATCACTGCGTAGATGCGTCACAAGACTTAATAAAAACTTTAAAGATGGGTGACACTGTCAACGTGAATGACAAGCGTCCTTCCACTGAGATAATGATATCATCTGGCGGTGATCTGTAGAATAAATCATTATAGCACTTATGACGCTTCCAAGAAAGTTCATCTATTTTTTTTTACAATTCCGTGCTTCGACACCATCTGATACCATAGAAATCTGCAACAATTGATAAGGTTCAGTTAAATGAGCAGGACATTTAGTCACTGGTATAAGTTGACTCTTCTGACCACGAGACATTTCATTTCAATGTCTGCAAATGGACATATTTCCTGGTCTGGACTATTCCAGTGTTTTTGCTGTGCCATGCAATCCAGAAAATGAAATAGAAAAAACAAAGCTGCAGACCTGCAACATTTGTTATGTTTAAATCTGTATTTTTACTTGGCATTCTGTATAAAGCTGCATAAAAACATGTTTAATTGGTTAATCGTCCTATAACATTCCTATTCCAATTGAGTTTCACCATCTTTCAGGCTACAAAATATACCTGCATCAAAAGAAATCTGCTACGTTTCGCCAGAAAAATCTGCCTTGCATTAAAGGTAATTGCGCTTCGACTGTTATTTCTTTCTCATTTAATTTTATACTTGTCTGATGAACACAAGAAAATATGCACTTTATCATGATTTTTAATCTGCGTAAAAATGGGATATGGCTGTGTACCCTCCAAAAATCCATACTGCACATTAGAAATCCATATGGTAAGGTTAAAGATGATATTTAAAATATCATCATTTATCAGAGAACGGCACATGAAGTCTTTTTCACAGTCACAACATCACTAACATGGCTCTTGCTGAAGCGTAAACGGATGATTGTTGGCTTAAAGCAAAATGCATTTCTAAAGTCGAAGTCATGTTTCAGCCAAGCTATTTTCAAGCAACCCAGAGGCTGCATGCATCACATCTGAGCACTGTGAATAAATTTCACTTCCTTCCTACACAGGTTGTTGTATATGCATCTGGTGCAAATAGACTCGATTAGCATCACTTATGCACAGGGTGAAGCGTGGGAGCATATAACACCAGTACACGGAGACGGAAACTCTGCCTTCCTGCGTGCCGTGTTGAATATGGGTCTGGTGTGAAGAGGTGGCAGATTAGCATCTCTCCCGAGGATAGGTAATTCATTAACTATCACTCTCAGTCTACCGGCACAGGTCTCCGTGTACAACTAGCAACAGGGATGTAGGCAATGGAAACATTAACTATCACTCTCAGTCTACCGACACAGGTCTCCGTGTACAACTAGCAACAGGGATGTAGGCAATGGAAACATTAACTATCACTCTCAGTCTACCGACACAGGTCTCCGTGTACAACTAGCAACAGGGATGTAGGCAATGGAAACATTAACTATCACTCTCAGTCTACCGACACAGGTCTCCGTGTACAACTAGCAACAGGGATGTAGGCAATGGAAACAACTGCACAGATATAGCTGCACACCCCCACATTGTACACCCCACTCTCAGATATATTACCGCACACCCCCACATTTTACACCCCACTCTCAGATATATTACCGCACACCCCCACATTTTACACCCCACACATAAATAGGCTCCACTGGCATATAAAAATCATGGCAAACACCCACATCAAGCAATCTCCATATTCAAGTAGCCCCTAGTAATGTACAGGGACGGGTGTCTTCCCCAACTAGTGTTCAGGGATGGGGTTCTTGCAATGGTGACTAAGCTCGGTTGACCAAACAATTTTACTTTCCAATAAAATCAGTGCAAGCTGGTGGAGGTTGTGTAAAAAGCTGGTGGAGGTTGTGTAAAAAGCTGGTGGAGGTTGTGTAAAAAGCTGATAGAGGTTATGTAAAAAGCTGGTGGAGGTTGTGTAAAAAGCTGGTGGAGGTTGTGTAACAAGCTGGTGGAGGTTGTGTAAAAAGCTGGTGGAGGTTGTGTAAAAAGCTGGTGGAGGTTGTGTAAAAAGCTGGTGGAGGTTGTGTAAAAAGTTGGTGGAGGTTGTGTAACAAGCTGGTGGAGGTTGTGTAAAAAGCTGGTGGAGGTTGTGTAAAAAGCTGCTGGAGGTTGTGTAAAAAGCTGGTGGAGGTTGTGTAAAAAGCTGGTGGAGGTTGTGTAAAGCTGGTGGAGGTTGTGTAAAAAGCTGGTGGAGGTTGTGTAAAAAGCTGGTGGAGGTTGTGTAACAAGCTGATGGAGGTTGTGTAAAAAGCTGATAGAGGGCGTGAAAAAAAGCTGGTGGAGGGTAAGTAAAAAGCTGATGGAGGGTGTGTAAAAAGCCGATGAAGGGTGTGTAAAAAGCTGGTGGAGGTTGTGCAAAATGCCGATGGAGGTTGTGTAACAAGCTGAAGGAGGTTGAGTAAAAAGCTGATAGAGGATGTGAAAAAAGCTGATGGTGGGTGTGTTAATATGTGATGGTGGGTATAAAAAGCTGATGGAAGTTGTGTAAAAAGCTGACGGTGGGTGAGTAAAAAGCTGATAGAGAGTGTGTAAAAAGAGGACACAGGAGAGCAACCTTGGGGAAAAAGAGGAAGATACCTCAATCCCACTCTGACCTGCCAGAGTCGCTCGCCCAGAAGCCCAGCCAGACAACCCTATCCCTGTGCCTGGGACAACCGCTCCTTGTCATCTCCCCAGACTGCAGCCTTCCCATCAGGTCACATGGTAAACACAGACGTTCTCACGAAACTGAGTTTACTGTTGACTGTTGACACACAATGCACTGGCTCTGAGACAGTCTTGGTTGCTACGCTGATGGGCAGGCACATGCTGTAACGCATCAGGGAGGGCCACTTAAAGGGGTTACACCCGTCGTCTTATAGTAAAGACTCCCTTCAGGGTTATACCAGCATATGATTCAACACATTAATAAATTGGTTCCACCAATGTGGGGCTGAATTAGAATTAAATAGTCATAATACAAAGGTGATCCTGCTAGCGACAGTTTCATAGATTGCATAAGAAGAGTTTCGTGATCATGTTACAAAATAGTTGTCAGACAGAAGTTTTCCTTGCCCTAGATGCAGCGCAGACAGGAATTCTTGGCACAGCCACATTATTCAAGAGTGTACATAAATATCACTTTTCCCCTCCGTTACCCACATAAATAATGCAGTCATATCTCTTTTATCCATACACTTTGGTACCCAGTGTTTCTGGGTAGATTAACAAATCTTGCAGATTAGTGAAACACAGTATTCGATTTACTGCATCTGACGTTTGATGAAATTTTAAGTGATTTTAAACAAACCAGTTAAGTGAATCATATGACAATGTTATCCTGCGAAATGGCTCCCTGAAACGGTGTGCAGCAACGAAATCATGACAAAATAGATTAATGAAGCAATTTATAGTGTATCGAATTTGTACCCACTGAAAAGAATACAGATTATTGAAAAACAGATTATCAAAGAATGTATCAACGAAGCATTACTTGATCATGAAAACCGTAAATCCTTCTCTTTGGAGTAGACACAGATATTCGCATTGGAAGTCACTTAAATAAAAATATATCTGACCCTGTGGTCAGTAAGTACACAACAGGTGAACCCTGTATCTTCAGTGGAAGACATGAATTATTTAACAGTGCAGTTGTCTGCGGCGAGACCTTCATATGGCCGTGGGTGCCATCTTGTGGCAAAGATCAATGCAATCGTATATAACCAAAACACCGAGTGGTAATTACCTTAACCGGCATTGAACACGCTAATGATCATCAAATATAGCAATCAGGACATATCTGAATGCTCAATAATATTTTCGGATGCATCTTGTAAAGGTAGTCAACATGATTGTGGCATCCAGCAGTTCTGTATGAACTGACAGTTTATTTCAGTGGACGGGGTGTGAAGTTGGCCTGTATTAAAACACCATCTTCAACTGATTTAGCACATCATGAATCAGGTTCGTTGATGTTCAAATTTGTAGTGTGTGAATAGTTTAAGTATGTATAATAAATGTGTAGTGTGTGAATAGTTTAAGTAGGTATAATAAATGTATAGTATGTGAATAGTTTAAGTATGTATAATAAATGTGTAGTGTGTGAATAGTTCAAGTAGGTATAATAAATGTGTAGTGTATGAATAGTTTAAGTATGTTTAATAAATGTGTAGTGTGTGAATAGTTTAAGTAGGTATAATAAATGTGTAGTGTATGAATAGTTTAAGTATGTTTAATAAATGTGTAGTGTGTGAATAGTTTAAGTAGGTATAATAAATGTGTAGTGTATGAATAGTTTAAGTATGTTTAATAAATGTGTAGTGTGTGAATAGTTTAAGTAGGTACAATGGAGGCAATCAGTATAATAAAAAAGTGTGTACTTTTCTTAAAACATCGAAAGATCGTTAGATCAGGCAACTTGTAAAAGTGTGAATAGCCTTATTTCAGAATATATGGGGCTGGACTAGTTGTCTTTTTTTCGGATCCGGTCAAACAATAATTGAATAGTTATTCCACTGATTTCACTGAAACTAAATGAGTCTGAACCACAAGATGAGTAAAACAATCAAATTGGGGAGGGACTTTTAATTCTGAGGAACTTTGTATTTAGCTATTCACACATTGAAATCTCACATAAGCCACACATACCAAACCTCACAAACTGCCAGAAATAACAGCAGTAAAATTTACTGTCAAAAACATTACTAAGAAAGCAACCTTGTAAGATTATGGTGATATATCAAATCAGTTGCATACAACAAACTGTTCAGTTTAAAATAAAAATTAATTAACCTGAATGATTGTGGTGCAATAATGATGACAGATGTTTAGGACAGATGTCTAGGACAGATATCT
Organism: Lamellibrachia satsuma; assembly: GCA_033239005.1. NCBI lineage: Eukaryota > Metazoa > Annelida > Polychaeta > Sabellida > Siboglinidae > Lamellibrachia > Lamellibrachia satsuma. The sequence continues at coordinate 31,128,568 of BSQZ01000001.1, read as the reverse complement.
AGGACACATGTTCTGATGAAGTAGTGATTATATCAGAAGGAAACAAACAATGGAAATGGGATTTGAAGCTTAGCATGAACATCCCTAGTAAGAAATTAGCATTTCACAGCTACTGCAAATGTCTCGATATGTAAATATGACAATTATACAAATAAGATTCTTCAAATCAACAAACCCTTGCCTAATCTACTAGCTTCAAAGACTTGACAATACTACATTTCTGACAATTGAACAGCTGATGGTTAAGCTCATCAGGGGCACTGAGGTTTCATTTGCCTAATGCATTGGTTATTGATGGCAATATTATTCAAACACATGGAACTTGTGAACCAGTAGTGACATTGCAACGTCTGAACAGACTTAGAACTGAACTTTGGCTCACTTGCTACAGCAACTACTGTGATGCACACCTGCCACTTATTTTGGTTGAAATCCGTATTTTTGATTTGAAATTTTGCATACAGCTGTATAAATCCACAAAACATTTTTCATTGGTCAATTGCACTATATTATTCTGATTTTGATTTAGTGTCGAATACACCAACATCAGGTTTTACCAGAAATCTGCCTAAAATAATTTGTCATTCAATATTATATATTCTTGTGTTGAACACAAGAAAATATGTACTTTATCAAAATTTTTCCATTTTAAATAAATCTATTTAAAAATGGGACATGACATTATACCTGCAAAAATCCATATTGCATACTGGAAATCTGAACGATTTGGCAAGTCTGAGTTTGGTAAATATAGCTTGCCTTGGCTTCTCCAGTCACAAATGCATGGAATTGTTGTCCAACATTCAGCACGGATAATGTGGCAGCAAATCATGGTCTCTTCAAGTAAAATCTGCACTTCCACGAGTGCAAAATTTGATTTTGGAAAAATCAATATAATAAATGTTTCATACAAAATGCCAATCTATGGCCAATCTAGTGGCAATAACTCTGTTCAAAATGTTATTACAACTATAAAAAGTTTCACGCAATTCTGAGCACCTTAAGAAATGATCCCATTAGGAATGAGGCTGCGCTGTGTGTGGATTGACTCCACGGGGCAGTACAGATGAGGCCACAAACATATTAATCAACATAAATAGGTTAATTTATCTGCAGACTGGCCAGTGGATTTCCCAATGCAATACAGATTTTTGGCTGTATCCTGTTTTGATACGGACTTGTTTTAAATGGAAAAATCATGATAAAGTATATATTTTCAAACTTTCTTGTATTCATTCATCAGACAAGTATAAAATCGAATGACAAACTTGTAGCAATCGAAGTGAAACCTAGTATATTTCATTAGATGTAGGTCTATTTTGTATCTTGATAGATGGCGACACTCAATCGGAACAGGAGTGTTATAGGACGATTAATCAATATTATACGGATTTATCTGGCTTTATACATAATTTCAGGTTAAAAATTTTGCAGGTGTGCTTAACCTTTTCATCTTCCTTTACCTGTCCTCATCAGCATACCAGAAGGTTGCCATGGTAACATGCAGATTTTAAATATGTTGCCATTGGCTACAACCACGTTCTACACGACATCTTTGTCTATTGATTTCTTTATTTTTACTGACAAACTTTTATGAGATGCATCAGTGGATACCACTGTACATATGTACATCAGTAGTGGATAACACTGTACATATGTACATCAGTGGATAACACTGTACATATGTACATCAGTGGATAACACTGTACATATGTACATCAGTGGATAACACTGTACTTCAATGGATAACACTGTACTTCAATGGATAACACTGTACATCTGTACATCAGTACATAACACTGTACATCTATACATCAGTGGATAACACTGTACGTCAATGGATAACACTGTACATCAGTGGATAACACTGTACATCTGAGTGTTCTGCAAAGTCTTTAGTGCAATAACTAACCTGAAAAATGTAAGTTGTCCGTATCAGACATTTAAATTGTTCCCACCTGAACTGTTGCTTCCTAACCTATGAATATAATAACAGACCTGCCACATATGTCTGCCACTGTATAAACCGTATACCATTTTCATTGGTTAATTGACCTATAGCATTTCTATTCTGACTGAGTGTTGTCATCTGTCAGGCTACAAAATATACCTACATCAAACACGATTCACTAGATTTCGCTGGAAATCGAAGGTGCTTGTGCTTTGGCCACTATGCGTTTGTCATTTGATTTTATATTTGAGTGATGATTCACTGATGAACACAAGAAAATTTGCAATTCAAAATTCATTTTAAACAAATGCATATAAAAACAGGATACTAGAGTCCCCTTCCCTCTCCTACACAGGCCCAGCTGTATTCCCAACCCTGTTTATGCCAGCCCACTGTTCTGGCATCTCCCAGGAGGTGCCTCCAGGATTTGGCTCTCCTCCTAATTCCCCTGGGAAGAAACTACGTGCATGTCCACAGCATTGACTATCCAGGCTGATCCCAATGTGGGTCACCTCATTTATCCAGGTTGGCAGCAGAAGCAGCAGCCAACGTAGATGTTTATCAGTTTTTATGCGTTTACATGTTTGTTATAGACACATGTATTCATGACATACTGTAAACAAGTGTGTTTACAAAGCAACACATGTGTTTCCAGCCTTATAACACACGCAGTTGAACTAACATCACATCCCTTAGCAGATAGCTGTAACAAATCATTATCAATACATGTAAACATCTGAGCACAAAATATCTTTGATAAAATATAGAAATTACAAGATCACTGTCACATCCACTATAATCACTAACATCCCTAGGCCACTTTCACTAGGATTTGTATATGTAGTAACTTAGTAGATACTTTTCATCACAAAACCTGTTTCACGAATCAAATAAGCAAAGTGAAAATAATGATCTGTAAATATGGTCTGGGTGGCATGGATAACTACCTCATTATGAAAATAATGATCTGTGAATATGGTTTGTGTAGCATGGATAACAACCTCATTATGACAATGTTGCTCATTTATTATGATGGAACTTTTAGTCATTAATATCTCAGAGCAACTTTTTGAAACGATCATGTGATCTTGACGGATTAATGCACTACTGATGCTGACATCTGCTTGTGAAGAGTTTTTATCGAGAAATGTCAGCATACTTCCACACTGCAGTTACATCTGCTGTGGGGATGACATTGAATAAAACTCATCGCTCTGACAACAGAATCAGCTCGAGAGTACCACACACAGGCAGTAACAACCCATGGAGAAATGGGTCATTTCAGGTACCTGAACTCCGTATTCCTGAACTGAGAATTCAAGAATAAACACCACCTGAAATGACCTATTGGGCCTGTGATGGTGGATAACTTAACAATCATTCATTTTGTAGGCAACTTGTATCCATGACAACGCATGTCTGACCATAACCCGAACATATTTAACAAATTAACATGTCAGTAAATTATTCATCTTACCAACAATACCTACTTCTACAGATTTGCCACATCATACGGATTTCACATGTGCAATATAGATTTTTGTGAGGCACACAACCATATCTCGTTATCATATGGATTTGTTTCAAATGGAAAAACCGTGGTAAGTAGATATTTTCGTGTGTTCATCAGACATGTTTAAAAATCGAACGAAAAAGTTATAGTGGTTGAAGCACGAATGCTTGAAAAAAAATCATACCCATTTATAAAGAATTTCAAGTAAAAAATACAGATTTCAACCAAAAAATGTGGCAGGTTTGAGAGAGAAGGAAACTGTCGAGTGCAGCAGTAGAAAGGAGCCTTACCTCGGTGAGAGCGTGCAGCTGTCCTTCGTGAACGCACACGCCCATGAACCTGCAACAACAAAATAACACCTTTCAACTCCAGTCTTACACAGCCCTGACATCACGTATGAAAGCCTTCATCCATGCCTGGGCACCAGGACTGAAGTTGTTACAATCACAACACACACCATGTTAACTGACACAACAGACACGTCAAGCCTCTACACAGTCAGAACACCTAATTTTTACTATGAATTTTGTTTATGTAATCTCATTCACATTAGCTTAGCACTATTGTGAAACTTAATTTGACTATATTCGAATACATTATTATATATTATAATAAAATATATAAATTATTCATTATTTTATTTTTCATTAATTATTATTATTATTATATATATATTTTAAAATAATGTTCCACAATGTTCTTTTTTGTTAATTATGTAACAGTCATAATGTCATGTTTAACATTTGCACTTAACTGTGTTTTTAACAGTAAATAACTGAAGGCTTTCCATCTTGATAAGTAATTAAAAAAAACCACTATAGATAGCTGGGCAAATAAAATTCTTTTCTGTACTATCAACATCAACCATAGATTGGAACATAACAGAGAGGTGTGTTATAATACAACAAAACAACAATGTTTTACTGCCATACACCCAAATAAACCATAGGTTGGAACATAACAGATAGGTGTGTTATGACAGGATAACACAACGTTTTACCACCATACTATCAACATCAACCATAGCTTGGAACATGACAGAGAGGTGTGTCATGATAGGATAACACAACAATGTTTCACTGCCATACACCCAAATCAGTCATAGCATGGAACATAACAGGGAGGTGTGTTATGATAGGATAACACAACAATGTTTCACTGCCATACAGGGCCCTGTACACCCAAATCAATCATAGCTTGGAACATGACAGAGAGGTGTGTTATGAGAGGATAACACAACAATGCTTCACTGCCATACACCAAAATCAATCATAGCATGGAACATAACAAAGAGGTGTGTAATGATAGGATAACACAACAATGTTTCACAACCGTACACCCAAATCAACCATAGATTGGAATCATGTCAGAGGAAATGAACGACATTCTATAAAGGAGTCAGGATCGTGCTGAAATCCCCAAAGCCCGGTAACTTTCTGGTTATAATTTGCAACTTTTCTACCTTGAACTTCGAACCATCTATGATTGAAATGCGAACTGACTTCAGGAAGCATCCATGGACATTAAAACATCCACAATTTAGCTCTGAAGGCAGCATTCACTGTACGGATGACCAGAAAAACCCTCCACAACACAGATTATACTGCAGAACTCTGGTAGCCCAGCATATATGAAGCTATGGGCAACACCAAAATACTGTGTCCAAACTTGTGTCAGAGCACCTGGGATAAGATAACAGGTAGACCAATGTAAATCTACAAGATTATGCAATGATATCAGGATAAGACACCGAGTAAGTGAATGCTAAATGCAGAGAAATATCAAAGCCAGTGGGGGAGGGGGTAGGGGTCAGCTGGGTTGGGTGGGGGGGTTCAGGTGGGGAGAATTATTCAGGTGAAACGGGAACACTAAAGTCAACCAAGGTATCTGGACTATTGATCCATTAATTGGCAGCACATGTTGCTTGAGTTATGACAGGATTAGATGACATGAGATCATAAAATGTGGTTTCCTTCAAGTCTGTTAGATTACATAAGAAGGTAGGTTGCTTGATTGTATAACGCATTCTGCATGGTCATTTATTTTCTGCACTGATGTTGCTAATGCAAAAAACTTTTCATGATTCAAAGGAGTAATTAATTTCAGTAAAAAAATCTGGATAAAAATTATTCTCAGGCAATGTACTTTCCAATCTCAGTTACTTTGAAATATCAAATGTTAAACCACAAAACACTAATCATAGCCAGTCAATGTGGTCATGCCCCTAGGTGTCACTACAGAAATATAATTGCTTCAGAAAAAACACCCATCTGTCTACTGTTAATTAGATGAAAATGTGTCCAATTTTAGAAGCTGGCATCTGCCAAGTTGGCCAGTTGCTGCTGACTAAGCAAGTTAGGAGCATGTTTAATGGTATCCTAATGCTAAATATGCAGCAGAAAATGGCCATGTTGTTCATTAGAGCTTTGTGACCGTGTCTGAAGAAGCCCACACCGTTCTGTGTTCTGATGGTCAAGTCAGACATGAAAGCAGTTGAAGAGCTGTGCCAGTGACAATTATCCGTCAGACAGCCCAATCAGTGCACACTTGTAAAGCCAGGTAGAATGTCTTTGAAACAAAAGATGGCACAAAGGACCAATCTCAGTGGTTCACCAGTTCACCTGTTCACCATACTCCATTTAGGAATTCAATGTACATCCCGTGTGCCACACCTGTCAGTGTGGCAAGAATCAACTCCCTCCGTTCTGTACTGTTCTTGTACCGTTTTGTTCTTACAACTTCTTTGAGTTGGGTGTTCTTTTCCTGCAGATGTTGGTGGTCCACCGTAACCTGGGCCTTCCTCTCGGTATCTTTACCTCATCTTCATGCTTAATTCCACCTTTATCATAAAACCATCTTCTCCTGGTGTTCTTTTCCTGCAGATGTTGGTGGTCCACCGTAACCTGGGCCTTCCTCTCGGTCTCTTTCCCTCATCTTCATGCTTAATTCCACCTTTATCATAAAACCATCTTCTCCTGGTGTTCTTTTCCTGCAGATGTTGGTGGTCCACTGTAACCTGGGCCTTCCTCTCGGTCTCTTTACCTCATCTTCATGCTTAATTCCACCTTTATCATAAAACCATCTTCTCCTGGTGTTCTTTTCCTGCAGATGTTGGTGGTCCACCGTAACCTGGGCCTTCCTCTCGGTCTCTTTCCCTCATCTTCATGCTTAATTCCACCTTTATCATAAAACCATCTTCTCCTGGTGTTCTTTTCCTGCAGATGTTGGTGGTCCACCGTAACCTGGGCCTTCCTCTCGGTCTCTTTACCTCATCTTCATGCTTAATTCCACCTTTATCATAAAACCATCTTCTCCTGGTGTTCTTTTCCTGCAGATGTTGGTGGTCCACCGTAACCTGGGCCTTCCTCTCGGTCTCTTTCCCTCATCTTCATGCTTAATTCCACCTTTATCATAAAACCATCTTCTCCTGGTGTTCTTTTCCTGCAGATGTTGGTGGTCCACTGTAACCTGGGCCTTCCTCTCGGTCTCTTTACCTCATCTTCATGCTTAATTCCACCTTTATCATAAAACCATCTTCTCCTCTCTATGGTCTGAGTTTTGGTCTCAGAGGAATATCCACAAAATAGGCAGGCCAGATTTCCACAGTGAATTAATGAAGACCCTATGGTTCGTATTCATGAATATATCAGACATTGTGAAACAACTGTGTCTGTAAGGAATGCAATTAATATAATACTGTTCAGTTCAAAGCAGTGAATAAAGCAGCATAAAAGCTCTACCATAAACGTTCCAAGATTTGGAAACGTTGAAGCAAGGCAGATACCATTAGGATCATCACAAAAGGGATCAGCGATGGAACCATTCGCTGACCTGAACCAAGGAGGAAACAAGGTGACTTACACATGACTTACACAACTGTCCTTAATGATAACTGTATGTAGTACACAGGGAAAAACTCAATAAAGCAACTGGAACAGTCAACAAGTTCGTGGAAAAACCAGGCCAACTGTTTGGATGGTCTTCTCACCCAGAAACCTGATCCTATCTGGGGAAGGGAAGATGACATAACAGGTTGACTAGTCAGCAGTACACTGCTACACTTGTTTGGAAGATACCAGAAGCACTGAGGAAGTTGCAGGGAGTAATGATACAGATCTTGATGATCTTACCACATCACTGCCTACCAATGATGCAGTAACTTAAATTACAGTCACAACAGTACAGCATGACTAATATGATTGCAGTGACTGAATGTTCAGGCTTGCGTCAGCAGCCTGACTTGTTTTATACAAGTAGAGAACATGTGTTCATATAAAGCAAGGTAAGTTCTTACATAACACGGTATTACTATGTAAAGAGCTTTACACTTCACCCCCTGGCAGACCTGTTCCTTCCAACACCAACTCAACTTCTCTGGAAATATAACTACAGCGGTATACGAGGACAGGTAGCCAGCCACCTGTGAGAGACAAACAGCTTGTCCTGCAGTGACCTGGCACTCTCCCTCACCTCACCTCAGGGAAACAGCTATCCACGGAGATAAACCTGGGAGCACAGCTGACTCCATGAATCCAAGGAAGCAGCAGAAAGTGAAATGTCTGAAGTCACACACAAAAGAAAGATAAAACATACATAACACAAATCTTACCAGGATCCACTATGTATTGATGCTAACCTTTCCCCCGTAAGTGATATTTCCAAACCTCCACAACCACATCCAACTACTTTCAACCACTGATGTCAAATGTTAATACATGAAAGCTCCCTAAATCCAACCAATCTCATAGAGATATTTTGAGACGGCACCTAAGATCATTCCACTGCAACGAGTGGGCTTTGGAAAAAAATAAACAACTGCTCAAGGGGTAAACAGGAGATAAACAGGAATAAATCTGTTGAGGCCTGGGAGGAAGATGCTCCCAGGAAGATGGGCTACATTTGGGGTCGTCAGGGTCTCGGGGCAGCAGGTGTAAGATACATATTACGCAGTGGAGACAGTGTTTACTATCAGGGAGCAGCTGACAGAAGTCATTACATGATAGTCTCTGGCCTACTTCCACACCTGTGAACACCTGAGAAACAAAACTACAGTCTAGGGAGATAAAATCATAAACTGGCTGTAAAAACCATCAATTTGACGATGCATCTTATTGTCGACTAAACGTAACAAAAACACTACGCCTATTGGTCTTTTAATGGTGCATATGTATACATCTACACTTAAAAACTGAGTAACTGCATATATATATATATATATATATATATATATATATATATATATATATATATATATATGCAGTTACTCAGTTTTTAAGTGTAGATGCCAGAGCTGAAACAACCAGCAACCTTCATGAGCATAGACCGTAAACCGTGCACAAATGCTGCCATTCTCAGATTCCACGATAACACCCCTAACTTGGGCGATCCGTTGACTTTTAAACTTTCAAGAAACCTGTGTCTACAATGTTTTTTCTGGAAATGCATTTAAACCTTTAAAACTTCTGAACTGTTTCAGTGCAAGCCAAAATTGCACTGACCCACAAGACATGCCAGGCTTTTATGAAAAACACGTGGTTCTATGAAAAACACGTGGTTCTATGAAAAACACGTGGTTCTAAACTTGTATTTTATGTGTTTAGTGTACACATTTCACCAAGTAAACAATCTTTTTCTGTAAACGGTTAAACATAGCACTCATATCCGACTGACAGCACTTGTTCACGGGCCCAACAAGAATCCCAGGAGACCCGGAAACAAGCGCTGGTCAAAAAATCTTCCGATGGATGCATGAAAAATAAATTGAATGCAAATATGAAAGAAACATGACTAAAATATTTTCCACATGTAAGCAGAACACCATATTGTTTTCTGAATATGTCCATACCCAGTAGTCGTAATTGTATCTATACAACCACAGTGTCTATGGCTAGACTGTAAGGGTTGACAGGTGTGTACCTGTGTACCTTGGCATTCATCTCTTTCCAGGTAAAAAAAGGAGGTTTCTTCCCCGTACCAGACACCGCGCAAATAGGACAGTCACTCAGGCAATTTCCCTGGTATTTCGAAGCACATGTTCTTTGTATCTCTGCGTGTTTTCTCTGCTGCGTACCAGATGATGCGCCTGCAGTCATTCGCCTAATACCCACAGAGCTCCTTCCAGGTCCAGTCTCAACAACCACATCTACTATATTCTCGAGAGTAAGAGCAAGTACCAGGAGCTCATAGCATTATAAGAATTACGTAGCATGAATAACTCATATTGATTTGATACTACTGGACATATCATCGATTAGAGTCAACTGAATACAGAAACACATGAATGAAATGTGCACCTGTGGCAAGAGAGCTGGTTACTTGGCAACCAAAGCTTGCACAGAGAAGACCAGGAAGGCCGTACTTAACTCACCCAAAACTACTCGTTTGTATTCCGGATCACAGTTACTGAACTTGAAAAAACTTATCCAGATGACCAGATGATGATGATGAAACAGAGACAGTATCTGCAGATAACCAGAAATAAGAAATTACCTCATGTCTTGTAAACCTCTAGGACCTGGGGCAAAAGCAGCATGACTAGTAGTTGCCAAAACAAACCTTCCTGGCGCTCAATCACAGTTACCCTGGTACATTTTGAGTCAGCAATGTAACAACATGGCTCCCTTCACTTGAGAACCGTCAATTCCAAGAAGGTACATAAAAATAGCAACATCGCTCATTTTGAACGTGAATGCATCTGAATACCCTTGCAAACCATACGAAAGTTCAGCCGGGAGGATTCCACGCTCAAAGAAACTTGCAAGGTGTGTACAGTTCATGTGTACATACAGTCAAAAACTACCAAGGTGTGTACAGGTAAATCATCATTGACACTGAAGAATGTGTCGAGGAATTGACTCACTTGAGAATGTTGGGATGTGTCAGTTTGTTCATCAGTTGCACCTCTCGCAGCATGTTTGGACGATTCGTCATCGACGTGTTCATCTTCAGTACCATCACCTGACCCGTCAACTTGTGTGTCACCTGGAAACCACACAAATGTCATTGTCAACCGAAGCAGCATTCAACCTCCCACTTCAATTGATTTAGCCCAACACCAATCAGGTTTGTTGGCATTCAAATCTTTAGTGTGTGAATAATTTAATAAATAAAAGAGCACACACTTAAAATCATGCGATCGGGTAACTTGTGAAAGTGTAAATAGACATATTATGTTATAGTATATAGAGCCGAATGACTTTTCCCCTTCTTTCGAACCATAAAAAATAATTTAATAGTTTGTCTGATGATTTCAACAAAACTAAATAAACAATTTTTTACAAACAAGTTAGGATGTTGTAGTCGATGCTTGTAGACAAGCGAAAAATCTAATTGAAGAGGGACCTTTCAGCTTGCCTTGAAAAAAAATTATAGAATCAGACAAACTGAACTAATCAGGTGTCTTCCAGACAATCACATAACAAACAGGCAGGCCTTGAGGCACATTCTCCAACGGGTGACAACACAGTTGTTTAACTAATCGTGTCGACATAAGAAATTGCTGTTTACTGAGTCATTTGATTACAAAGTACAAATGTGGAAACTCCAGGTCAGGAACGGAGCAAATGTCACAACAAGTCACTAGTAAAACAATCACAAATAGTTGAAGTCCCCTGTTACTATCAACTAACTTTCCTTGGTTTTTGCTTTTTGGCACAGTTTTTGCTTTTAAGCATAACTCAGAGCTATCAGGCGTACAATCCTAATCTTAGTATCAAAATGATGGATAGTACAGAACTCTAACCCAACCATAAAGATGATTCTAATGGCAAGGAGCTTTGTAAATACAGAAACAATCCAATATCCAAATAAATTGGGATACATTTGCCCCCACCCAACCATACACAAAAAAAGAATTAACATTTGAGGCACTCCAATGTACTTGCCTTGCAATGCAGTGTACGGATAGCTGGTTATAAAAAAACTCAAAAATATACCTTCCCAATTTTTTGGTGGTAATGCAAGTAGACCCTTGACCCACCCACATATTTTGTATTATTGGAATTTTTTATTTATTTATTAGGTCCTTAATCTAAAAGGTAATGCTAAATTACCTGCGAGAAGTATATCACAAGAGAGGACAGTTACTCATGCCACCAAATGAGTCATCTAGGTGTAGAGACTATAATTATCACAGTATATGGGACTGTCATTGTTTTGGTGAGTTGTGTGATGCAATGATAAGCACCCACCAGTGTGGTATGTAATTTTATAAATAGGGCCATTAACTCATAAACAACAGGAGAAGAGAGTAAGAGGAACCAAATGCTTAAGGCATGACATCACTCATGTGCTGACAAAAAACTGACATTGACAAGCTGTGTCGGGCAGACAGGCCATAAAGCAGTGACAGAGATGGCTTGTTACTGAGTACATGTGCTTGACGCGCGCACGCACGCACGCACGCACGCACGCATGCACAATCCTATGACAATCTAAGGAAATGTAAACTTTTAAACTTGTAGCTGACCAAAGAAATGGATACTTACTTGGTTTGGGAAACGCTTTATAAAATAAAACATAAAAATGCTGTCAATACCAACACTACTGCTTTAGATGACCCTGCTATTCTGGGGCATCTGGCCCAAAAAAAGCTATCTTGAGAACACATCCAAGAAGGAAGCCAGCATTGTCTGAACAACTCTCCATTCATCTAGTGTGCCATGTAATTAAATTTTAACCGATAGTCATCAATATTTCAAGCCCATGAACCCCCGACATTGAGGTCTTTCTTGTGGGCCACCTTTCACTCAGGCAATCACAGCGTCTGTACAATTGCACGGTTGTGTGAAAATGCCCCAGATAAGCTGTTGCCATTGCCCCAATTTCATCGTCATTATTGCAATCAATGTCATCATACACGAGACAGAACTACACTGCACTACATCCACTAAGAAAAGTGTGTCAGATACCATGATTAGATATGTCCCTGCTTTGATGCTGTAAAATGCTTCAGGGCCAGAAAATTTAAGACTGCAGGTAAGTTTGACACCTTTGAGAAATCCCACCAACATCAATATGACAGATAAAATTGCTGGGAGTAGCCTAAGTGGGAAGTCAGATGATGTGAACCTATGGGTGGCCTAGCTTTGTTTCAGCAAGATTTAATAAGGTTGCGATCCCAAGGAACAAACCCAGATGGCAAGTGGACAAGGAAATCAGCTGTTTATCGAAGGTTCTATGATTATTAATTTTGTCTATGTATAGCCTGCCCTTGTGAGATATAATTTTTTAAAACATATTCACACTGCTACATTTACACGATCTGTAGATAATTTGTTCCATTCATTTATTGTCTTCTGTGAGAATGAGTACTTCCTGATATCCAATTTACACTGATCCTTCACTACTGTTACCTCATGTCCTCTAGTTCTTAGAACTATCTTTCTTAAGTGAGAACAACAAATAGCTTTAGTTGAATGACCAATAGATGACCCACTGTGTTCCACCAGTCCTGTGGTCATGGTCACTACACATGTTAGTGGTGACTGTTTGACCAGAATCTTTAGGTCAGTTTGTATACAACTGTACATACAGTGTCATACACATAGCATGTCATTGATAATAAATGTAATACAGTCAAAGTGAAAGTTCTTGTCAATATGCTTTTTTAGCATATCAATTTACAAAAAAAAAACTGCACCGTGTAATGACAGGGTGTGTGCCTTACAGAATCAGGCTCAGTTTGTGCTGGCGACTGATTTCACATTTACAACACCCACCGCACGCATGCGTGCATACGTAGGTGTGCTATAGATGTCACGGCAGGACAGGTGTGACGTCTTTCATCAGTGACTGCCCAGCGACAACATAACCATGTTAATGAAAGCTATGCAAGCGTCTATTAAAGGGCCAGAGATAAGTACCGTGCTAACCATTAGTCAACTCTAAACATGATCCAAACATTGTGAAAATGTAATATTTTATGTATATTATTATATTAAACAAATCTTTGTTAGTCATATAAACTGTGTTAATACTTTCTTTCAGTGTGCTTAAAATGTCCTCCTCAGTTGATTCAGCCCAACTTTGTCAGTCATATAAACTGTGTTAATACTTTCTTTCAGTGTGCTTAAAATGTCCTCCTCAGTTGATTTAGCCCAACTTTGTTAGTCATATAAACTGTGTTAATACTTTCTTTCAGTGTGCTTAAAATGTCCTCCTCAGTTGATTCAGCCCAACTTTGTCAGTCATATAAACTGTGTTAATACTTTCTTTCAGTGTGCTTAAAATGTCCTCCTCAGTTGATTCAGCCCAACTTTGTCAGTCATATAAACTGTGTTAATACTTTCTTTCAGTGTGCTTAAAATGTCCTCCTCAGTTGATTCAGCCCAACTTTGTCAGTCATATAAACTGTGTTAATACTTTCTTTCAGTGTGCTTAAAATGTCCTCCTCAGTTGATTTAGCCCAACTTTGTTAGTCATATAAACTGTGTTAATACTTTCTTTCAGTGTGCTTAAAATGTCCTCCTCAGTTGATTCAGCCCAACTTTGTCAGTCATATAAACTGTGTTAATACTTTCTTTCAGTATGCTTAAAATGTCCTCCTCAGTTGATTCAGCCCAACTTTGTCAGTCATATAAACTGTGTTAATACTTTCTTTCAGTGTGCTTAAAATGTCCTCCTCAGTTGATTTAGCCCAACTTTGTTAGTCATATAAACTGTGTTAATACTTTCTTTCAGTGTGCTTAAAATGTCCTCCTCATTTGATTTAGCCCATCACAAATCAGGTTCATCGATGCTAAATTTGTTATAGAAGAGTGCATACTTTTGTTAAAATCATTGAACAAACTTACTTAGATTGTTACGTGAATTTTTACTAGACCTGGTCAAAAATAATTTAATGGCTTGTCTGATGATTTATTCAAACTAAATAAAGAAATTGCACAAACGAGCTAGCATGTTGTAGTGAATACCAAAGCTAGCATGTTGTAGTGGATACTATAGAGCTAGCTTGTTGCAGTGAATACTAGAGCTAGCTTGTTGTAGTGGATACTATAGAGCTAGCTTGTTGTAGTGGATACTAGAGATAGCATGTTGTAATGGATACTATAGCAAGCATATTGTAGTGGATACTAGAGATAGCATGTTGTAGTGGATACTAGAGCTAGCATGTTGTAGTGGTTACTAGAGCTAGCATGGTATAGTGGATATTAGAGCTAGCATGTTGTAGCGGTTACTAGAGCTAGCATGGTGTATTGGATACTAGAGCTAGCATGTTGTAGCGGTTACTAGAGCTAGCATGTTGTAGTGGATACTAGAGCTAGCATGTTGTAGTGGTTACTAGAGCTAGCATGGTATAGTGGATACTAGAGCTAGCATGTTGTAGTGGTTACTAGAGCTAGCATGGTGTAGTGGAGACTAGAGCTAGCATGTTGTAGCGGTTACTAGAGCTAGCATGTTGTAGTGGATACTAGAGCTAGCATGTTGTAGTGGTTACTAGAGCTAGCATGGTATAGTGGATATTAGAGCTAGCAATTTTGTAGCGGTTACTAGAGCTAGCATGTTGTAGTGGATACTAGAGCTAGCATGTTGTAGTGGTTACTAGAGCTAGCATGGTATAGTGGATATTAGAGCTAGCATGTTGTAGCGGTTACTAGAGCTAGCATGGTGTATTGGATACTAGATAGGTTGGATATTTAGCAAAATGATTCTAAAATGAGACAAGTGAAAAAGATTTGTTTGAGGACGGACATTTAAGTAAAATAACTATTACTGCTACAGACTCAGATTATTACCTCACGTTATTATCTCATTATTACCTCACAGCCATATTAGAATTGGGAGGTTGAAGTATTTACTAGCCAACCCAACCATTCCTTGGCCCATACACTGAACACTGACCACAGGTATCTGCACCTACCCCTCATGTCATATGGCAATCTTGCGATATATATGTTAGTGTGTGGAGTGAAATGACCTGACACTATCACTGTGTGGGAGGCATAAACTGACTATTGACCACCTGAAATGACCACTATCTGACGAGAGGAATCTCAGTTACTCACCACCATAGAATACACTTGATAAATTGTTCTGTTTTCGCACTCCATGAAGGCGAATAAACAACAGAACAGGCTGTTTGCGCCACAGTAACAAAACTCTTTTTCTCTCTTCATGAATGATCAAGTCTAACATGAAGAATATATGTTTGTTTCTCAGACTTGTCATCAGAAAAATACGAGAATAAGTCACTGTCCAAGTTTCACTGTTTTCAGATGCCAAGATGATCAAAAGTAGCCAAATTAATACAGGACTTCCAGATGTAAGACTAAAAGGAAAAGGTATATATAGAGGTGGTATGCAGTCTTTGGGACTGTTCAACGCACTTTATACTTCACCCCCGGCAGACCACCACGGCGCCACCGCGCCCCAGATCAGTACTATATTAGTATGTGCATGTGTGCATGCGGGTGTATGTGACATGTGGTACTATGTGCATACGTGCATGCATTTATGTACAGTGGACTCTGATTAATAGAACCGTGGATAACAGAATGAGCTGTTAGTAGAATCAAATATACTGACTGGGACGGAATCATTCCGTATTCCTGCTGTATTAAAATGCACCACTCAAGTAAATCAGCTGCTTAATATAATGAAATTGCTCTGGCCCAAAGTGAATGTATTAAGCGGAATCCACTGTATATCAATTAATCAATGTATGTGTGTGAGAGGATTGTGTATATTTACCGACAGACGATACTATCAACACCCAAGACACGGCCCTGACAAAAGAGACTGCTGCACTTATGAGATAGGATCTTGCAGCCACAATGCTTACTATACCACTGCTATTTTGGCACATTTATTCTGAGTTCAGATAACAAAGACATCAACAGAACTAAACACCAACAAATTCATAGTGGGTCAACCCACCATATGACAAATATGACTTCTATATGTACCATATGCTACAATGACAAAGGACTGAGAGAGAGAGAGGGAAAGGGAGAGGGAAAGGGAGAGAAAAAAGGGAAAGGGAGAGGGAAAGGGGGAGGGAAAGGGAGAGAGAAAGGGGGAGACAACATGCAAACATTTAATTTGATTCTTGGCACAATTACTCAATTGTAAGAAAGTATCTGTTAAATGAATCTTCTAATGTCTATCAACTTTATTATTTTGGTTACTTAAAACAAGGTTTATACAGAAATCATCATATACAGATATGTGTGAAATTACCAGATACACGTACGTATGGAAACTGTGAATGTAGAGTTAGCATGATAGAGCATGGCGTGAGAGTTTCCCCAGAGAATATATTATTCAGTAGAGCCAGTGAGGCTTCATCACCATCAGACATCAATTATTTACATATTTCAGCACTTGGGACATTTTGAATAGGTACAGATGTTTGAATATACGTAAAGTGTGAATGCATTATCTCTGAAGGGCCTTGATTTACTGTGTAATCTGTAATAGACCTTGTTTTACCAAGTGATCTGTGACAGGCCGTGTTTCATCAAGTGATTTATGGCAAGCCCTGCTTTACTGTGTGATCACATCTGTGATATGCCTTGTTTTACTGGGTGGCTTCTGACATGCCTTGTTTTACTGGGTGGTTTCTGACATGCCTTGTTTTACTGGGTGGTTTCTGACATGCCTTGTTTTACTGGGTGATCTATGATGCACCTTGTTTTCTGCGTGCTTTCTTGTAGGCCTTATTTACAGAGTCATCTGACATGCCTTGTTTGACCAAAATTGATCTCTGACATGCCTTGTTTTACCAAGTGCTCTCTGACATGCCTTGTTTTACCAAGTGCTCTCTGGCATGCCTTGTTTTACTGGGTGATTTATGATGTCCTGCTTTACTGTGTGATCTCATCTCTAAGACTCTAGACAGGTCTTGTTTTAATGGGTGGTGTCTGACACATCTTGGATTACTGTAAGATATCTCTTTTTTTTGTCGCCAGTGTCCAGACTCCAGCAGACACTTGACATAACTAGGGTGTCCACACCCCGGATTTGACAGTCCGGATGTCTGTCCTGTGGCTTGATTACATCATACATGAGCCTAATAATAGAAGAGAATTGGTAGGGTTTCAGGTGTCTACTTTGGAAACATAATATTGGCTCGGGTGACTAGACAGCAAGCAGGATGTGGAGCAAATAACTGCTACACAAATAGTTTTCTACACAACTAATTTGAACCACAACCTAACAATTGGCAGGACTCAGAAAAATAGCGTCATGTTTTCATTAACCCTTTACCCCAGGAGGCAACTTGGAAAAAACTAGTTTTATGCTGTCAGATAAATATGTATGGTGAACCTGCAGGGTTACATGCAAGCTGTCCACAGTTTATTTCATAATTGCACAATGGCCTCTCACCGTAGATATTTTGACTCCTCAAACTATTTCAGTACCCTTGTTTAGCATCACCAGTGGCATTACGTTTGACATAATATCCCGTATGTCATCAGACGAGATCCTAATCCCTTCAGTATAATTATAAGAAACTTCTATACTGCCTAAATCCTCGGAAATCCAATCTGAGAGGCACGTATCAACAAAATGGTTAGTCAACATATATAATATATATATATAAAATGCCACAGTTGTCAATAGAAGGATGACTACACTAGGGAGATAAGGAGGTTAGGCAAGGCTAAAAAAATAACTCTTCAGATGACAGCAACATTTTAATAATTATGTGTTCTGATGACCTAAAAAAAAAGATGAGGTCGTAATCCATTCATAAAAGGTCTTAATCCCTTTATAATAAAAAATCTTAATCCCTTAGTAATAAAAAACAAGGTTGACACATATCTCAGGAGGGCGAATTACACAGACTTAAATTGTTGAGTTCTTGATAAGTCAATGGCTTTCTTGTCCACTTGCCATCTGGGCCTTTGCTTTGGATGGCAATCTTGTTAAAACTTGTTAAACACTAACAGAGGGGGTGACCTCCAGAGGTGGTGCGACGACCACCGAGAAAACCCAAGTTCCAGCATTTGTTTTAACTCTGGGAACAAAAAGTAGATGAAGACTAGATGATCGAAGCTTTGGAGAGTACCACCAAGACTTTCTTGGACCACCAAGACTTTCTTGGTGCTATTCTCCATGCCATACCTTCCTGCTCTGTCACAGGGACTTCCCCTCATACGGCCTCCACGCACCACTGTTGTTGATGACTTGGCCACCAGCCAATGAACCACACTGATGCCTCTATGCCAGTCAATTACATGTTCATTCTAGCAAGCCTATGCACTGAAGTGTGATCAAGGCTACTCAAGCAAATACATGTCAGTGGAGAACGAGTATGTGTGTGGACGGACAAAAACCTTCATTCAGAACAGAAAACCTTTGCTATCATTTTCCCTACTGAGCTGCAAGAATGGTGTTTTTGGTGTTAGAATTAAGGTTAGGGGTATCCCCGGAACCATCGCTATCCTCATGGCCTAGGTGACTATGCTAGGATTGCCAAAGTGAGGATTTGTGAACTTTTGTTATTAAATTTCAATATCGCCTAAATCCTTGAAAACCCGAGTTCAGATGTGCAACAAACCAGAATCATTAAGCATGTTATCACGAACAGGGATGGGCAAAAGTCATCATCAGAGCAAGGGGCCGTTGAGGGTTTACGATAGAAATGCAATAACAATTTTTTTTTTTAGATTTTTGTGGCAAGTAGTTATATAGTTTTTGACGATTTTAATGTGATGGAGATCATTCCAGATTTTGTGTGCAGCTACATCTAGAAATCATGCTTGTATTGTTTAGAATAAAGAAGCTGTCTCTCCTGAAATGGCTCTTATATCTTGTTTCCTTATGACTATTACTTCCCTGGGAGTTTCCCATAGTTTGTTCTTTCCTGTTTATCCCTTCCCCCATTCACCATCTAACAAGCCAACCTGTGTAGTGCTGAGTAGGTTTTGACAGTTAACATTTCCGGTGTTTTCTTAAATGTTCATAAAGAAATGCAGATCTTAGCCTGGGGCTTTCTCGACAACATGGCACTGAACCATTTGAGTGTAAACACATCTATTCAAACGATATAAAAACAGCAGCCCCCATCACAAAATACACCCTAGTTACACAACTTGATGTGAGAAAGTCTTGCAACTTTCCATCTCAAAATACGTCGTAAGAACAAAACGACCAGAACAAGATGATCGATGCTGTCTTGTAGGGGTGTGTGAGCAGTGAATGTAACAATGGCAATTGCTTAGATGAAAGTGCCTGACAGGTAAATGTTCAAAGCTTGAAAACAGTACAATATCAGACAGGAAGCCAATGCAGGTATTCCAGAAGTGGCATCGAGCGGGAGAAACGAAGCAGAAGGCACAGAATGTGATGTTCTGATTAACTGACAAAGAACAACAATAAATTTACTTAGGCTAATACACAAAACAATCACAGAAGAATGTGGATGGTAATTCCCCTGTTGTTCCCAAGTCTTCCAGCCTTTTCCCTAAACCAGTTCTTCATTGTTGACTTAACCTTGAGGCTGGGCTAGGCAATCAGCCCAGGCAACAAACCAACACTACCCACTGTTTGGACAGCCAATGTCTGGGAACAAGGCCAGGCAAACAAACCACTGCAACTGTCTTTCTAGGCCAGTGACATTTGCTTCTGGAGGGGTATTGACTGAGTCCATGTAATGGCAGTCACTCATAGAGCAGATTGATACTAAGATAGTAGTACTCGTAGTCAATATGTAGCCATTCAGTGGTTTAGCGTGGCAGTGCAATCATATTCTCAAGTGTTACCATCTTTACATGGAGAAACCCTTTACACAGCTGTTTACATTGAAAACAACCTGTCTTGTACTGCTTCACTTATTTACATAATTTTTATATGGAGAAACCCTTTACACAGCTGTTTACATTGAAAACAACCTGTTTTGTACTGCTTCACTTATTTACATCTTTATATGGAGAAACCCTTTACACAGCTCTTTACATTGAAAACAACCTGTCTTGTACTGCTTCACTTATTTACATCTTTATATGGAGAAACCCTTTACACAGCTCTTTACATTGAAAACAACCTGTCTTGTACTGCTTCACTTATTTACATCTTTATATGGAGAAACCCTTTACACAGCTCTTTACATTGAAAACAACCTGTCTTGTATTGCTTCACTTATTTTCTAATGGCACAAAAAGTGCCTTTAGAAACTGAATTAATGGAACTTTTTTACCCTAAATAAAACACATAATTTAATAATTTAAAAAAGACATTAGGCATGGGTATGCTTCACTATATTTAGAGTCCGTGTGCAATCAGGCATGTCATTTGGGGAAATCTGCAAGTCTGCAGTTGTATCACCGGGCCCTGTTTCTATGCTATGAAATGAGAGATGGAGTTAGGTAAGACCGTCTGTATGTATCTACAGTCCAGCTGTGTGCCTTGAGAATTGGCCAGTCTTTGGACAAAAATAGCACATTGGTATTCCATGCTGAGAGCCAACACTTAAGTGGTTTAACACTTCCTCTTTTACTGAGACCACTCACATGTGTATGCCATCAGAAGTGCACCCTAACTCCCACCCGGAGAAAGGATCCTCCACATCCCTAACTTGACCGCATCCTGCTGTCCACAAACTTCCGACTTTCAACCATGAACAACTCCAGACATCCCAATGATAAATCAAGTCCAGGAGTTGACTTGATAAACCTCCACAGAACTAGAATCTTGTGTTGTAACTGGCTTACAACTAACTGATCAAAGACTGGACCAGATTTAGGTTCCAGACATGCAGTGTTGTTCTGGTTGAAATCCACATTTTTTACTTGAAATTCAGCAACAATCAGTATCCATAAGGTTATAAAATATATTTACATTCAGTGCAAATAAAATCTGTTAGATTTTTCCATAAATCTGTCTAGCGATTTTTCTATGAATTTGAAATAAATAAGGGAGATGGCCATACGCCTCCAAAATTCCCAAACATCCATTTTGAATACGGGTAATCCATATGAACTGGCTTGTCTGAAGTGTATCACGACTGGTTCTATTACAGTGACCAGTGGCTAAGCATAAGCTTGACAGATTAACATATTAATTTAAGAAGGAAAAGATTGACATACTAATTTAAGAAGACAAGGCTACAAGCTAAGCCTCATAGATGGGAACACACTTTTATTACATCACTAAACCGTCTCTAAGAAGTCAGAAAAGTACATAGTTATGAAGAACGCCTGAAAGAATGTGGTTTAACAACTCTAGAGATAAGGAGGTTAAGAGGAGATCAGATTGAAGTTTTTAAGATATTGAATGGGTATAAAAATATTGATAGAAATATGTTTTTCTCACTCAAGAAGGATAGCAGAACTAGAGGACATGAGGTAAAATTAGTAAAGGATCAATGTAGATTGGACATCAGGAAGCACTCGTTCCCACAGAGGACAATAAATGAATGGAACAAATTGTCTACAGATTGTGTAACTGCTAGCAGCGTGAATATGTTTAAAAACAAGGTTGACACATATTTCAGGAGGGTGGGTTATAAGTAGGTGAACATTGTTGGACTCTCGATAAGCCAATGGCTTCCTTGTCCACTTGCCATCTGGGCCTTTGGCTTGGATGGCAAATCTTGTTAAATCTTGTTAAATAAAACAAGAGTCTGGTGAGACTCAATTAATTTAATGTGGTGGAATTTTATAATAAAAATGCCAACCATCATGCATAAAAAGTAAAGGTCAAACTCTGCTGAGAAAAAAATGTGGAATTATGGGTAATCAGTATTTATGAAATTATATAATAGTTAAGTTTGGTGACCGTACAAATGAACTCAACATCAGTGAAACATAATCCTGCTTATTTTCTCTCTTTCTGGGAATTTTTTTGCAAAATACAGTATGATTTGTTCTTTCTGAAAACATTTGGAGATAAACAGCCAAATTATCGGGTTAGTTAAAACAACATTTAGTGTAGTAGAATAACAACACACTGACAGACTGACAGACTGGGGACAGAGTTGGGGCGAGGAGGAACTCCAATTTGCCATGTACATTAGCAAAATAATTTCGCTTTTGCTAAACAGTTCTGCAAATTTCCGGAGCATGTTAAAAACTCACAAATTTCACATTGGGTGACATTTTTTAACTTTGTCATGTGATCGGCGAGAGGATGGAAATCATGCCCATGATTGACTTTAAACCACACAGTGGTTGCTATTTTGGATATCCAATTTTTTTAGCCTTACCATATCTAACAACTAAAGTCAATTCGATGATTTGAAAAAAATGCGCTTTTTTGTATTAAATTTACTGCATATATTACTTAAACTATTCACATACAACATCAATGAACCAGATTTGTGATTGACTAATTCAGCTGAGGATGGACTTTTAAGTCTTGAAAATATACTTTTAGCAACAAACATTAAAATATATTTTTAGCCCAACATCCATCAAAATATCAATGCTGGCTGGCTGTATAGGACAATAATGCTGACAGGTTAACACATCGAATGTCGTCAGGGCCAGTCTGGGTATAGAAGTTAATGAATGTGTTTGAAGTGAGAGGTTGACTTCAGGCCGAGGCTGTTTACCTGGGTCAGTGTCATTGTGGAGGTTATTCTCTCTCCAACACTGCGCCATTACAGATCCAACATTCTCAGTCTTGCCAGTCCAGCATGTCTATACAATGTGTCTCAATGTATATATCCTTGACCCAGACAAGGGAGGCAAAATCCTTTACCATATTATACTATGTACAGTATTCTACAACTTTTATGACCTAAATACACCACTGATTTGTGTCATATACAATTTAACAGGTAATATTTATACACTATCTAGTTGGTTGTATTCTCTACACAGGTGACAGGTGGCTGGGCAAACACCACCCAGCACCCAGCAGGGTTCAATGATGATACATTTGTAGCAGAACTAAATAAGAACTTCAAGGTGAAGTATTTTTATTACTGGCACCGGCTGACCTGGAGGGACGTGGACGCCAGTCAGTGGCCTAAACAAACCACCTCACCTGGGGACAGATCACTATTTATTTTCCCACTGGCAACAATGTTAACATTTTAAATGTTGTTTGCAAATTTATATTTTGAATATTCTGGACACCAACTATATTCCTTCATTAACCTGCTGGAAAAAAATCGCCAAATTCTTTAAATTTGTCTCCAGAAAATCAACACACAAGATGTTCCTATCAAATGGCGTCCAAAACAACCACATCATGTGCAAGGGATCCTTCAGTCACTGATACGAGCACATGTTGCCCGCCATACGCTAGAAGTACAAATTTTGATCAGGCCATAGCATAAATGTAATAGTCCACAAATATGACCACATTCCTTTAAAAAAAAAATTCCAGGGAACATAACAAGATTGCCAGAAGGAGGTATTGTCTGAAAACCACAGGCATTTCAGTCACATGTCATGAACCTAGCAGCAGTTGCACATAGCCCAGTCCTTGGCTTGCAGCTGGAGTCGTTTTTACCACTGGTAGTAATGTTATGTATCAACAGAGCAGCAGTTTCCAGCTCAGGCACAGACTCAGGGCAGCTGGCATTTATTATCCATCCGCCCCCACACTGTGGTTGGCACTGCATCAGCGATGACATAGGTGAGAGAGCTGGGAACGATAATATCTAAAAATGCCTATACCTGATGCCTGAATTATGATGTCAGGACCTGTGTACAGGTTCAGTGCAGCACTGGGCACTGCTTAGAATGAATCCAGTCCAAAATCAGACAGGACATAATCCCGCAGAGGAAAATCCCTTAACATGAAAAGTGGACACTTGCACAAATGTATGTAACACTAGAAACCATACTTAGATCGTGAATCTACTGGTGTACTGTAGCCTTAGAATTGTTTTTGTAAACAAACAAAACAGTAAATAAAACAAATATGAGCAAAACAGTTGTATTGTGGGATTTTGTCTACTTTTCACACTCTGGGTGGGATTTTCGCCTGTGGTATTTTGTTCGGATATCGCTTATAACAATCATACAAAAGCTGCACAATATTTATTATCACACACATCTGCAGAATGAAACACTAATGATCCACATGTAATTGTTATTTCACTTATTTACTGTCCCTTACAAAAATAAATTTACTTTAATAAATTGGCTCTGTCAATGTGATAAATCCTGTTGACATTACTTCTCTGTTTATGCCATGCCAACAACACAGTTCTCCTGAATATTAAGTGAAACAGATGTGATAATGACTGGTCCGAGATGAGGTCGCAGGTGAGAGGTCGGTCGCAGGTTGGGGACCCACCCATCTTAGTCGCATCTACACTGCACCACTGACCATAATGTGCATCTAAAACATGCCCCCACACACTACAGTGCCCACACACTTCACCAGATGCTGTCCAACATGTGTGTCAAATAGACAGTCAGCTGGCCAGCCAATTCTAGAAGGTCCCATAGCAAGCAACGGACATGCAGTCCAGATGTCACCTAATCAAGTGTCTTATGCTAGAACTATCAACAAAGTAAAAACTCTTGTTTAATGTTTTCTGTGGCTAACTTAATTATTTCTCTATATGTAGCAGAGACCTGTTGTTTCATGACAGACAGACACCTTCCTTAAATAGGCGACTGGACATTTTGAAAGGCTTGAGATCATACGATTATTTTTTTCTATGAAGTGGGGGAAAGTATTTAGTTTTTGTGTATTGTGTGTGGTTACCCAACCATGATTAACTCAGTGTCTTGAGAAAAGAGCTGCAGGTTTTGTTGTTGAGGTGGCCAATCATGATTAACTCAGTGTCTTGAGAAAAGAGCTGTGGGTTTTGTTGTTGAGGTGGCCAATCATGATTAACTCAGTGCCTCGATCAGAGACTTATCATGATTAACTCAGGAATCACATCATATCATTCATTCATTCGTAAATATATAACGTAATAAATATAAAAACACACAATTTTCTTGCAGAATAACATATAGTAGATATTATTCTGACTCATACTTCCTAATTATAAACTTTCTAGCACATTTATAGGGGGTGGGGGTAAGACATTCATGGTGGGGGGAAGATACCCTGCCACACCGGGTCAAAATTCATACAAACACTGCATGTTGAAATGAATGCACAAATATTTGTCATTGTCATAACAAATATATACTAATACTACTACAGACACTTGATTGTATTCATGAATAGCTAAGTATACAGGTTTAACTACTAAAACAGATTCAAAATTATCATCTATCTTCTTGATGCACGTACCCTTCTCTGAAATATTAATATTGCTTATTCCTAACATGGAGTGATCAATCTAAGTTACAAATCATAAACAATCAAATCAAATTGGTGGATGTATTACTTTTTCATCTGCAGTTGTTAGCGGTGACCTGTTACAATACACTGCAAATTTGCAATAGGAAAAAAAAAATATTCTAGTAATTTAAACGAATATGGGGGGGTCGATTCCATATAGGGTTGGTCACTTTCCCACAGGGGAAAGCCTGTGGTAAAGTAACCTGCGGGTTGATAAACTATATGGTATTTTGATCCACGGGTCGTCAATACCATGACACCACTCAAAAATAATTTAGTGATTCGTCTGGTGATTTCACCAAAACTAAATAACCAATTTGTAGAAACGAGCTAGCACATTGTCGTGGACGGTAGATATGTAAAATTTTCGTGAAATCAACCTTCACAACCAGTCTTTGTGGCACACACTACCATTGTTTGTATAACTGTGTAATAATCTATATCCTGTTTCTTTAGTGAAGTGCGGTGAACAATGCTAGTTAAATAGTATGCTCTATTCACCTGCAGAACCAGGAACATCTTCAAGAAAGTAATTATCTAGCCACTGGCTGAAAGAAACTATACAACCATGTAATTAAGTATACCAGATGTCATGGCATAGTGACAATTGACAATGACTGTGTGTGATGGGACAATTACATGCAGCTACTTGTGAGGGCCAAGAGAAGAAAAGAGAAAGTGATTCAACCGTAAAGAAAGACAACTGGAGATTGCAGACAGCCACAGCGATGAACCCACCTCCAAGAATCACTCTACACATGCTTCATACTTTACGTGGTAAATCAAACCTCGAATGTACTTGTAACTCCTGCTACACCCGCAACAAGCAATATTTTTTGAATTTAGGCTATCATGTTCATCACGTCATGATAAATAAAATGGCCTAGTTGTTAAATTGCCTACAAATGTCTGGAATGAGCATAAAATTGAAATAGAGTTGATTTAAGGCCAGCATATTGCGCTATATAATAGATCATAAATATGCAACCAATCAACTCGATTCAGCAGCTAAACCACAGGAAAGTTGGCAGCTCTCCAAATGTAGGATCGCTGTTTGTGTTTTTCATTAATCCTACAACTACCAGGTATAGTGAAATACTGATGCACACAATATTACTAAACAATCTTGGACCTACCAATGTACTCTCACATATAGTTGTGATTTGTAGAAATTTAAGAACATCAGCACTTGTCTAATTTTGATTCAACTAAAAAATAGGAACTGATGACATGCTAAAACTATGGATGTCCCCGAGGGGAGATTGACAGCCTAAGAAAAACCTGGATGTTCTTGGTGACAGATTGACAGCCTAAGAAAAACCTGGATGTTCTTGGGGACAGATTGACAGCCTAAGAAAAACCTGGATGTTATTAGGGACAGATTGACAGCCTAAGAAAAACCTGGATGTTATTGGGGACAGATTGACAGCCTAAGAAAAACCTGGATGTTATTGGGGACAGATTGACAACCTAAGAAAAACCTGGATGCTCTTGTGGACAGACTGACAGCATAAGAAAAACCTGGATGTTCTTGTAGACCACTTATGGAAATGCCTGAATTTATTACACCACAGAGGAATAGAAGCCATTCAAGCCAGCAGGTTGACAGCGAGATGAAAGAACTGGATGATAAAACAGCTTGACTCCTTACACATGTCACTGTCATTATCAACAGTTGACAATGACTGTCCAGCTAGCATCTTGCCAAAATGTATCAAAGACAACTGGAAAGAAGGAAGTATCCATTGTGCCACTCACAATAATGAAAGGGCTATCTTTATCTACAATACATTATAACATTAGGCTACTGTTGGTCACACCTTTTGTTAGTGCCCCAAATATGTGTGTTTAGCTGCCTCTTCTGTCAACACAATAGCCCGCTGACCCCACCCACCTGCATACTTCATACCAATACATCAGGACAGACACTTTGTCACAGCCTCTAGGCGAAGGATGACCAACAACACAGCATAAAAACTCATGTTACAGGTTTTTGCAAACATCTACTTATGCCATCTAATAGCATATAACGGTGTTGGACAGGTGTCCATTATAGATGGAAGTGTAGCATGTCCATAGTGGACAGGTGTCCATTACAGATGGAACTGTAATATGTCCATAGTGGACAGGTGTCCATTATGGATGGAAGTGTAATATGTCCATAGTGGACAGGTGTCCATTATAGATGGAAGTGTAGCATGTCCATAGTGGACAGGTGTCCATTATAGATGGAACTGTAATATGTCCATAGTGGACAGGTGTCCATTATGGATGGAAGTGTAATATGTCCATAGTGGACAGGTGTCCATTATGGATGGAAGTGTAATATGTCCATAGTGGACATGTGTCCATTATAGATGGAAGTGTAATATGTCCACAGTGGACAATTGTCCATTATAGATGGAAGTGTAATATGTCCGTAGTGGACAAGTGTCCATTATAGATGGAAGTGTAATATGTCCACAATGGACAGGTGACCATTATAGATGGAACTGTAATTTGTTTACAGCTACTGGCAAAAACTGAAATGGGATTTCAAAAATGTTCAGTAAGGGTAACTACGATTTCAAAACTTGTACATTATGTCGGCTCAGAACATGCATATTACGTGCAGAATGAAATATGGAATATGTAGATTTGGGAAAATGTTTTTTTATAATCCAAACTTTTTTCCACCAAACAAACAATGGTGTCTTTTCAAAGGAGGGGTTCATGCAACCGTAGTAAACAACTGGGTTCCTTCTAGATCTGCCTATGCCAAGACAAGCACACCGTCAAAGGTCTCAGTTGCACAGTTGTATATTAGCAGAACAACATTCCAAGATTCATAACAAGAATGATACGAAGCTTGGTTCCGAGCATCTTCTGAGCGTCTGATGCCTGTGTTGGACACCGGCATATTTCGCATGCAAATCATTTTCTGTGCCTTTTGGCATTTCCCTTGGTGCGGTGGGAGTTCATTAGCAGCTGCATCTGAGTTGGCACTTCAGCCACACTTCCTGTGGCAAAACATGGAATTATACATGCAATGATTTACGCCAGACTTAGATTCGAAGGCAGCCTCGCGTGACTGGAAATCAATAGAAACATAATTACGAGTATATAAACAAAGAAATTCTGCGGTGTATAATCCCACGCCTTCCCAAGTGGCCATAAAGATAAAATGACCACGTTGACCTGGAAATTATCTGAATTACTGTGGTCTGTGGACATTGTCTAATGTCCACTTCCTGTGCTATTTGCTCAGTATTCATAAATCAGGAACTGGCGTTTAAATAAGGAAAGTGTGTTTCTCTGAGGGAATGTTATGAATGGTCTGGTGTTGACCTGAAGAAAGTCAGCCCAACTATACGGCTAGTGTTGATTGGTGTAATGCGTTTACACACACATGCCAGACCAGGTGTCAGTCTGATATAGTATGCATTTAGTAGTCATTAGATACAACAGCTTGAAGTCTCTGAGAAAGTCTTGCCAGGTGGACGTTATGTACCAGCAGTGACCACTGGCCAGTCACACCTGAGGACAGGGCAGTAACAGAAAGACAAGGTCAAGTAGAGGCAATCAGGCTTTGGTGGAGGTAATCTATGGACATCACATGCCAATGCATTAATGACCTTTATTTATTGTTCTTTCAGCCTTTAACTGGCCTCGTAGAGTTTCCAAGTATTGCTGCTGAAGTCTGGGCAGTTTCCTCCTTAGCCACAACCAATGCCTTTACAACATCAACTAGTCATGTGTATTTACTACAACATGCATGACAAACCATCAACAGGTCACTCTGACCCCACAAAAGATTGTAATGCAACATTGTCCAAAGGCCCAGTTGAACCACTGCCAGGTGCCAATTCTAAATTACAGGTTTCAACACATTGTCTGGCTTTGTATGATGAGATGCACCACACACATTCACAGGTTCTCACTAACATTCATTCAGTACTGTAAGCAGCTTCTCATCTATGTTAAATTAATAATTGTTGTGTACATTTGGCCCTTTTATGATCATTCATAATTTAGCACTTTCCATCCCCATATGAATAAGCAGAAATTAATGACCTTGCAGTATATCTTGTGAACCTTAAAATGTTTTTTAGATATAAATAATTTATTCAATCAAGTTATTTCCCTCAGGCCTCATACTAATTCACTTCTGTGTACTTGACTTCTGGAAGAACAAACACCCTTGCCTAGTTACCATTCTGCCAGTGCATGCTTATCATTTCTGGTGCTAATTACATACTAATTTCCCTTCAACTCTAATGCCACATTTAAACAAAAGAGTTCTTGCCTGTCTTTTAAATAGTATTCAGGCTTATTTGATGAATGCAACTGCAGTGGTTGATATTAACAGCAAGAAATGTAATTAACTTCGCATGATGTAACCACATCTAATGGTAATTTAATATGTAAAACCACATGATTAATCATTCAATGGTCACTAATGAAGCAGTTAGGAGAACAACATAGCAAAGGCCTAACTAACCCCAAAAGTCAACTACAACTGAACATACAATCAGTGCTGCCAATCATCTAGTACTGTCATTTACAAATTCCACTAAAGATTCAGAAAGTTCTGAATGCTGGCAGGACCAACTGGCACCTGGATTGCACTCGGAATGGCTCAAGTCTGACTGGACTCTGGGCAGCTCAATTACTAAGAAGTAGTGAATAGAGCTGTGACTTAACAATGCACATAATGTGCACAAACTTCACTTTGGACAGCCTAACTACAGGTGGAAGTGAGATATTAAACAGGTCTAATTAGAAATGTCAATGTCAGAGTTTGACAAAGAAATGTTCCCTGAGGATTGAGAGTCTGACTGACTCACTGAACATTCAATCTAGGGCCCTGGGGTGGGTCTATTGTAGACTGACAGGAGTCAGGTCTCACATGCTGGACAGACAGCCAATACATTGTATCATCATTATTCCATATGGGTGCTCAAGTATTGTGGCCCTGTACAGTAGATCGGGTGTTGACAAGTTTCACATTGATAGATGAAAACTCTCCATCCCAAGTCGCTCTATCATGTTCCTCCAACATGTAGCTCAGGACAGTAATGATGTTAGAGGCACAGAGTAAGCAGATAAAAATGAACTATTGAAATAACAACACTAAGAAAAAAGATTTGCACAATAATGTTTACAGTAATGAGATTCTCACACAACTGAGAATAACCGCCACGCAAAATTATGCATTATTATCAATACCATGATTAAATAAATAACATATTTGTTTCCTTATAAAGCAGGTCTGATATAAGGCAATATTCCAAGAAATGTCCAATTTAAAACTGCATGTGGGTATTTTTTCACACCAACTGGTTTGAAAAGAGTTATCAATTAAATTATTATTATTTACACAATTTTATGACGCACATAATGTGTGACGTTCATTATCTTTTATAAAAAGCACAATAACCACCTCAGTCCATCTCTAAACTATAAACATATCAGTCAAGAACTGAAAGGAATCTATTGGTGTGTGTGAAGTTTACTGTGTCCCATGTATGACTAATATTACAGGAAAACTCACGACATGCTAAATAGATAGCACATTTCCTTATATTCTCTTTTATCACATGATGAATAAAACATATAGGAACAAGTTTGCATTTAAATTTAATAACCACTTGTGCCACATACCAACTTTCCTTCTTCCCCACTGAATCTGTTTGTTTCTGTCTTTCTGCCTGATATTCCATACCAACTTTTGTGTATGTAACAAGAGATACTACATCTTGAATTAACAAAACTGATTACTGGCATTTAAAGAAGAAACTTGCATGTACTCATGTGTAATCTGTCTGGTTAATCTGCACCACCCATGAAACCTGCAGAATCTGGTTAAACCTGTCATAGTTGTAGTTCTGACCAACGTCAACTGTGTGGCAGTATGCAGTAAGACCACATGCATGCAGGCAAATAATAATCATCTCTGAAAGTGAAACTCCTGTAAAGATGCTGCGGTTACACAAGGATAAATACTGACAATTTCATCCTAGGTAGACCTGTGATATGGCCCAGGTCACAAAAAAAGGTGGTGTTCTTTAACTTTTGTCTTGAATACTACACTCTTAGAGTCAGATGGTCAGGGTTGTATGTGCATGGGTTTGACTGCATTATTTAGTGTGTCTGTTCCAGTATTGAGTTTGTTTTCAGAGCTTGTTTGATGTGGTTGTTGTTTTTGTTCTGTGATGGTGGTTATTGTCTCTGGTAGTGAGTTCCAATGTTCTATTTCGGGGGATGTATGACAATTTGTAACACGATTAAACAGTACTTGCTGGCATGGATGGTATTGAAGATTTTGTTTTAGAGATGCAGTGATAGATGCTGTGTAGCCTGGAGGAAGATTCCAGCTGGGAAGGATAAATGTCAACTCGCAACTTGCTGTGAATGCGATACCCCCTAAACAGATCATCACGGCTAAACTGGCAGGTAGCGAGTTCTCCTTTAGACATAAGCAGCTCTCTGAACCCACAACAGGTTTGTTCTATTTCCCGGTGTGGCATATTTTTACGGATACCCCATTTTACTACCTCTGCCATAGACACCAGATAGAAGCGACCAACGTTTTTGTTGTCTCTTCCAAAAAGACACGTGCAACGTGGGGTGAACGGAATTGCCCAAGTTCCACTGTTACACCAGTGACACCACCCAAATCTCTTACACTAACCAACACCACCACATCTTAGCTTACCTTGTAGACTTCCGAGAAGAAGCCCCTGCCAAGACTCTCCTGGCTGAAGTCGTCCAGTCGGTACAGACTGGACACTGCATGCAGGAGAGCCTGACAAGAGTTGGACGAACATCGCCGTCGTCGACTATTGTTGATTTTGGCTGTCAGTGTTTCCGAGTTCTCCCGTGCTGGCAATGACAACGTAGGAGGGGATGGAGACATTGTGTGTAAGACTTCCGGCGCCGGTCCGCGGACGAGCGACCGGTTCACATCTCGAAGAGGTGCCGCCGTCCGTCTCCGAAAACAGGCGTTAAACTGGTCGATTCTTGGCGCAGCTGTTAGTAAAAGAAGTAACAAGACCAACAAAGAATGCGTAAGTTAACCGTCACCGGCTAATGCTTCAAATCCGTCTTTAGTGTCACTATGGGTGTGTACAAACCCGGAAGCCGTGTCCGAGTATCGAAGCGTCCAGCAGCACGAAACACAAGCGTCGAATGTCTACTGCCAATTTTTCTGGCTCTGTCTCAACTTGGGTTCAACGGAGTCGCACCGCTGGAGAAGTCCATTTTGTTTTACGTTGCCAGTCCGTATAGAACAGTCTTGTTACTGATTTGCAGTCAGTGTCTATCGCACGAAACCTCATCATATCACGTCATCTGGACGAAATGACTACTTTCTCTCTGTACCTATCTCATAACGTCGCTGTTTACACTGGCTGGAGCCGGCGAGTTCCGCCGAAGCTGTTTCTCACGTCATTAGCATTCGCTGACCTACTTTCCGAAGCTTCGCTTGGATCGCTGTTTATACACATCGTGTTACTGCTCATCAGTTTGAAATGTTAGAAAATATTCATTAGCATATTCGTAGGCATACGCGTAGGGCATACTTGTCCGGAATTAAAGAAAATCGAACAATTTACATGAAACACAACGCTAATCCCCTAACGGCTAAACAAGAAGTTTCTTTTGGAAATTAAATATAGCAATGGTCGCTAAGCGGCAGCACTTATATCGAAACAAGTGGTAACAGTGGCGTAATTGCATTTGATGGATTTACTCTATTTGCGGATCGGTACATTGCGCACCCTTCTGCCAATTGCGCAAGATTTGATGAGGTCACGAAACGTAACTGGATGCGCGATTTATAGAAGGTGCATGATCACTAGTTGCGTCGTGTGCATCATTCCCTGTTCAGCATTCTTTTGTGGATTGCAATTTCAGTTGTGGACCTACTCTGTTGCAGCAATGCCGTTATATAGACATTCGGTTTAGAGAGAAGATGCAACGTTTGACAGTTTTGATTGTTTATTTCTATCTTTATAACTTTACTAACATTATTATGACTTACTGTGTTTTAATCAGAGCTACCAAATATCACGCATTTGACGTGAGGTCCGGCGTGAGATTTACCCATTTGGCTTCCATCTCACGTTTATATTGACATACTTTTATATTATTGCCATGCATGCGCTGATAGCGAGCGCAGAGCGTCCAGGGGATTTCCGATGTTATTTTTATCATCGTCGGTGACGTCGCGCGTAAAAGCCACTTATGGATTCACTCATGAGTATCGAGAGACAGCCCACGTGACAGCCTCATGTCTCTCTGCCAGATTGACCATGAAATGGCGACAATGGTCAATGGGTATGATTGGCGCGTGTTACGGGCGCTGATCCCGCGCCCGTAACACGCTCGTTTGCATACTGATTGTCAAACTGGTAATGGACCGTCCATTGATATTTGAGCCAACACATGACTTATAAAAGCCTAAAAAGCTACATGGGCATACCACCAGACACCTACTAATACATGGGCATACCACCAGACACCTACTAATACATGGGCATACAACCAGACACCTAGTAATACATGGGCATACAACCAGACACCTACTAATACATGGGCATACAACCAGACACCTACTAATACATGGGCATACAACCAGACACCTAGTAATACATGGGCATACAACCAGACACCTACTAATACATGGGCATACAACCAGACACCCACTAATACATGGGCATACAACCAGACACCTACTAATACATGGGCATACAACCAGACACATACTAATACATGGGCATACAACCAGACACCCACTAATACATGGGCATACAACCAGACACCTACTAATACATGGGCATACAACCAGACACCTACTAATACATGGGCATACAAGCAGACACATACTAATACATGGGCATACAACCAGACACAAACTAATACATGGGCATACAACCAGACACCTACTAATACATGGGCATGCAACCAGACACCTACTAATACAAGGGCATGCAACCAGACACTCACTAATACATGGGCATACAACCAGACACCTACTAATACATGGGCATACAACCAGACACCCACTAATACATGGGCATACAACCAGACACCTACTAATACATGGGCATACAACCAGACACCCACTAATACATGGGCATACAACCAGACACCCACTAATACATGGGCATACAACCAGACACCTACTAATACATGGGCATACAACCAGACACCCACTAATACATGGGCATACAACCAGACACCCACTAATACATGGGCATACAACCAGACACCCACTAATACATGGGCATACAACCAGACACCCACTAATACATGGGCATACAACCAGACACCAACTAATACTTGGGCATACAACCAGACACCCACTAATACATGGGCATACAACCAGACACCCACTAATACATGGGCATACAACCAGACACCAACTAATACATGGGCATACAACCAGACACCAACTAATACATGGGCATACAACCAGACACCTACTAATACATGGGCATACAACCAGACACCTACTAATACATGGGCATACAACCAGACACCAACTAATACATGGGCATACAACCAGACACCCACTAATACATGGGCATGCAACCAGACACCCACTAATACATGGGCATACCACCAGACACCTACTAATACATGGGCATACAACCAGACACCTACTAATACAAGGACATGCAACCAGACACCCACTAATACATGGGCATACAACCAGACACCCACTAATACATGGGCATACAACCAGACACCCACTAATACATGGGCATACAACCAGACACCTACTAATACATGGGCATACAACCAGACACCTACTAATACATGGGCATACAACCAGACACCTAGTAATACATGGGCATACAACCAGACACCTACTAATACATGGGCATACAACCAGACACCTACTAATACATGGGCATACAACCAGACACCTACTAATACATGGACATACAACCAGACACCTACTAATACATGGACATACAACCAGACACCTACTAATACATGGGCATACAACCAGACACCTACTAATACATGGGCATACAACCAGACACCTACTAATACATGGGCATACAACCAGACACCTACTAATACATGGGCATACAACCAGACAGTTACTAATACATGGGCATACAACCAGACACCTACTAATACATGTGCAGGCCTTTCCCTGGGGTTTTGAAAAGGAGGTTTCGAGCATACAGTGCATATACAATCAGTCGGGGATTTCTGGGATGATGTCTGAAAAATATAACAAATCAAATGATCTCAAAAAAGGGGTTCGTTCGAAACCCCCAACCTCTCTCGAGGACAGGCATTATATAGTAGCAAACGTTAAACGTGCTGAATCAGAATAATAATTTATTGGACATATTTCGTCTCATATTTAAATAACCCGCTACAGAATATACAATGAAAGATTTGTCAATTTATAGATGCTTTCCAGTGTATGATGGACAGACCACATTTGATTTTCACACGGGCCCGCCACTGTTACGTTTCTTTGGATTCCTGCTAAATTTGTCCTACGATTTTCTTTAAAATTCACCGCACATGTGTTCTCTATTAACACATGTTGTGTGAAACTCGTGACATACCACGTTCTTCATAAAAAAAATCACCTAAAGCTGACACCCCTCAATTTTGGCCCAACCTGATGACTGATTGACATGTTGGTATGGTCTGCGGAATAGTCTGTCTATTGCCATCAACTATAAGATGTAATGCATTAGTACAGAACACATTAACTTTTCTAACGTATCCTCATCACGCGCAGTCCTCACTTTCCTAGGGGACTC
This sequence comes from Lamellibrachia satsuma, assembly GCA_033239005.1. NCBI lineage: Eukaryota > Metazoa > Annelida > Polychaeta > Sabellida > Siboglinidae > Lamellibrachia > Lamellibrachia satsuma. The sequence goes on along the minus strand of BSQZ01000001.1, from coordinate 31,092,120 downwards.
TTTAAGTAATGGCGTGGTGGACGGATCCTAAATACTGCCTGTGGTTATAAAGCACTGCACCCGGTAGCCTCGATTATCCAAGCTCCGTGCTGTGGCGCCACCGTTTGTCGCACCACACATCATCGTCCGAATGCAAAGTGTACTTTTCATTGTGACGGAAATTATGTATACACCCAGGTTCTGGATGCATACACAATTAGCCAATTATGATGTCATCCGGGCATTTGGCTAATTCATAAAATAAGAGAGAACTTTTATCAGTTTATACGATGCAGTTCGGATTAACTTTAAACTTTGATTATATTGACACAACTGTCAGACTGAAAAGTAAAATCAGGCCAAACTTTTAAACTATTAAATTATGATATGTGAATTTAAACATCTCATATGATGTGACATAAGTGCAATTGAGCAGGCATTTTCACAGGTTTGTTTGTAGAAGCTATTGGCTATAAAATAGTGCATTTTTTTAAGAGTTTAACAGGCGGAGGGATTTATGGGAATGGTTCTGCTATTGGTCAGCATGTCAATGAGATGATGGCAGTTGCTGTGAAGAATGTTCAGACATTTTGGTGGTCACGTTTTCTTATAATTCAGACAAAACGTTAATATGGCCAATAGTGCAATTCTCTACTGTGGTCTGCCCCCGTAGTGGCGCAACGGAACATAGGGAGGGGAACAAATAATTAAGCCAAAGGGGGCATAGCCCCACGTACCCCCAAATACGCCCCTGTTTCTCGACACAACTTAGCAGCTCTGTTTAATAGCTGCAACATTATAGGACATGGTATCTCGAAATACATAATTTTAGTAATTAAGTGTTTTTTATAAATAGTTCACCAATAAGGGTACTTTTTTTTTCAGTGAACGTATTAGGATAGTTCTCTGTGACTTTAATAATCAAGTGCGTGCTGTTATCAATATCCTTCTATATTAGACACAGAGGGGCTTCCACTTGCCATATGGACCTTTTGTCTTGGATGGCAAACTTGTTAAATCTTGTTATATAATATTACACATCGAGTATAACACAAGTATTACATATCAATCGTTACACATTAAGTATTACCAGAGATGACAGAAGACAGAGGATGACAGTTTAAACTATTTACGCATCACAATCTTTTACTGACGAAGTCTCAGAACGTTTTTGGCCAACTGTCCAGTTAACCTGGATATGTTTAAGTTTGAAACAGTCATCACATATGTTCGAAACTGGAACAACACTTCGACAGCAAGTAAAATATGGGATACATACTTCAGAGGCCGAGGCACAGCCTTTATCAGTGCATCAGTGACAAATAAAACCCAACACTGTTTCACATCTTTAACCGTAACACATTGCGTCAAGACAGACGACTGTTTCAAGACACCATTAGCATTAAAATAATGGCCATCTCGATGTTAAGTATACCAAAATAGTCCGACCGCCTATCTGGACATCTCAATGCATAGTTCAAGCCCGAGTAAAACTGCTTTTGTAAGTGCACGACTGTTGACATGTCTGCCAAAGAGGGTGAATGCATTTAAGGGCACAATTAACTTTTTATACACAAAGAGCATACGCAAGAATTAATTTTGAACTTTGACCTAACTGGGCGCCACAGACGACCACACAACCCCTTGGACCTCCTTGGTTCCGGACCAAAAACTGAAATGTTTTTCAAAGTCGAGGGCAGTGTATTGCAGCCACCTCTCACCAAGATCTCTAAAGCTAAGAAATATAATTATAATCTGGATTCCTCATTAATTATTTTTGTAACACCAATAAGTCAAGAATATTGGCAAGACGGTGCACTGGCGAGTTTAGGGTGTGCCCGACTGCTCGCATCAACATATTATTATATTGAACAACAGTGACGTTTTAAAATGAGACCGGCCTAAGAACTGCTTGCACTTCGGAGAGGAACATATTCGCTGCTCAATCGTTAGTGTGTTCAGAACGTTACAGGATGGCGACACTATCGGTATTACCAAACTGGTTATATTCACGATCATACGAATGGACAAATAGACGAATCAATTGTCGGTGATTTTTTGCTCCTTGAATTTTTTGTAGATAATGCTGGAATTACACTCCTCTGTGCACAGTTGTTTTCCACACGTTGTTAGGTGGGGTCAGCTTCACTGCTGACGTCAGGGATTCGCGTACATCTGTAAAGCTCTCTTTGCTTGATGTGTTCTAGAAAACTTTGAATTATGAATCACCGTCATTGTGAAATTTTTTATCCTTTCTCATATACAAATTCATTCCATTTTTTAAAGATAATTTAACCAATTTGTCTAGTTGACTAGTCTTGTACATTTTGCTTATCTCCACCCATTTTAACATTTCTAAGCGATTGTGTCGTCCGCAATTGTCAGTGCTTTGTTTGTTTTATCATCTTCAAAATCATTTATATGTTATAATAATAATAAAGTCATCATGGCTATTCCAGTCGTCATAGGTGTCAACTCTTGTGGCTGACCCATAGGTCTTACGGGTTTTCTTAAATGTGACGGTCTTAACTGGCGTAGCAGACATTCGTTACGGTTTTGTGCATTTTAAACAACGTTGTTTTGTATAACAAATCGTCAGTTGAAACTCAACGATGATTTATTGTTAATGGCAACAGTTTACATTCAGCATAATGCATAGGCCCTGTATAATTTCGATTTTATTTACCGTTCACGCCGCGTGACGGTGCATTGTGACGGAGGCGACGCTTTATGCGATGCATATTTATGAGATGGAAAAACTCTGACGTCAGAAATGAAGCGATCGCCACCTAGAGCGACTGATGGAACGACAATTATGCAAGGAGGGTGTGATTTAACATACTCTAAAATTATATATGGCCACATTTTAGGACATCGACACTTAAGATGTCAGTGACACCAGTGCCTTTGCAATTAAAGACATGGTGTAATTATTTTGGACGCCATTTGATGGGGAGCATTTTGTGTATAGATTTTCTTGAGAAACAACGACACCATTCGGTTATTGTATCTACCTTGGTAATAGTGTTCGTTAATTTTCAAAACATTTACGAAGCAGTATGCCCCAGACGCAGCGGTTTATCGTTCTTCGTGTTGGCCATGCTGTTTGCGTCCAAACTCACTTTGTGCAACATATTTTAGCCTTTTTACTCAACATATCCCGTTTTGACACAGAGGCTCACTTGATTGAAAGTTTGCATTGCTTCGGTATACCCGTCGGCCCTTTGATTTACATAGGAAGCGCTTAGCACGTCACAGTCTGGCTGTATCAATTTCTCCGTGCGCTTATTGGTCGCCCTGGTCAAAATGTCAGCCGCCAAGAAACTGAGATTTCACCAGAATGTAATTCTTTTAGAACAAATTCTAAGTAAACCAGTGGCGTGACATTCCTGATTGTAGTTGCGAATGGTTACTATTTAAACACCTTTAGGGGCGTAGCCCCAAAACCATGACTTTTGTTTCGCCTTAAAATAAATTAGACGAGCGGATTTTCGAAATACAGAGCAAGAATTTATTTTGACACTTCATCCATGAAACCATCAAAGGACAAGCATAGTAACAGCATAGTTGTGAAGTGCATTGTGTGTATTAAACATACATTTTCTTAATCAAATAAGACATCCCGTAATACGCGGTCTTTACTAAATGATAAACACTTGCAGAGAACTCATTATAGCCGCTTAAGTTCCGCCTCCTGCACAGCGATACTTCTACAGAGCAGCACCGATCCTCTCCCGTTCAACCATGAACCATATTGACGATCGCCAACGCCCTGGAGAGGTTTTATGACGTCAGACTTTTATTTCATGATTTCTCTGGGCGTGTGTCACAATGACTCACACAAATACAGTTAAATACGCTGCTTGGGCCAACGCAAATTACGGTGAATGATTTAGTCGTGCGGATATATTTTGGTGAGTTTTTACCCGAAGAATCATAGTGGGCGGTAAAAACTATTCTGTCATATAAAGCTCAGCCGAAGTGCGTCAACCCTTTGTGCAAGCGATATACGGGTATTACTCGGTCTGCGGAAGTACGCATTGACTGGTAACGGAGCGGCTTCGTAGTGGATATAGGGATAAGACCACTGTTGACCTTCCTGTTTATTGTTTCACACGAATGTAAGGCTATTAAATTGTGATATGTGAATTTAAACAATTCATATGATGTGACATAAGTGCAATCGAGCAGGCATATTCACAGGTTTGTTTGTAGAAGCTATTGGCTGTGAAATAATGCATTTTTTTTAGAGTTTAACAGGCGGAGGGATTTATGGGAATTGTTCTGCTATGGCCCACGTGGGCACATGAATTCAGGGCTATTTTTGTCAAAATTGACGGGCATCGTACATCTGTGCGTTTTAAAAGAGCTGGAGGTGTGTGATTTTGACAAAACTTGGTCAGCATGTCAATGAGATGATGGCAGTTGCTATGATTTTTTTCTCATAATTTTTAATGGTCACGTTTTCTTATAATCAGACAAAACGTTAACATGGCCACCAATGCAGTTCTCTACTGCGGTCTGCCCCCTGTAGCATAAGAAACACACATCTACGACTTACGTAGTCTGTCTCTAGTTGTCTCGTTGTTTCCAGCACTCGGCAACGTTCTATTTACTGACTAGTCTGTATGTTGTGGTTACTACAATGTTATGGTGTTTCAAGGTCTCTTTCAACTAGCCAACATTTTTCAGAACATTATCGCCAATCCGACCGTTATATGCTGGCATTGAAGGTGCATGTCGTCCTCAATTGTTCTATTACGTCCCCAATTATATTAACGTAACGGACATTAACGTGATCATCCGAGTCACGAGAGATACACAGTCTCCAATGTTGAGACCCAGGTTTTTCAACAGACATACCCATGCCCGGTCTGGGTCTTTAACTCAGAACAAGTATGAAATAAAGCGGATGTGTTAACCGCTATACTACCGCGCCTCTCCAGACGTCACGATGATTCATATCATGTTTTTGTCAAGCAAACGGCCCATGAACGACACCACTGTTACAAGGCCCATGAACAACATTCCGATTACATGACCCATGAATGACACCCGGTTACATGTCGCATGAGGGACCGCCATTCTGCATGACGCATAAACGACAACCCTGTTACATGGCCCACGAACGACATCCGGGCGTCCTGTTACAGGGCCCACGAACGACATCCGGGCGTCCTGTTACAGGGCCCACGAACGACATCCGGGAGTCCTGTTACAGGGCCCACGAACGACATCCGGGCGTCCTGTTACATGGCCCACGAACGACATCCGGGCGTCCTGTTACATGGCCCACGAACGACATCCGGGAGTCCTGTTACATGGCCGTTCGTCGCGTGTAATACACACAATTATTTTCGGTAGTGTTGCTGTGGCCGATAACATCAATACCCCCGTCTTTTGTAGACACCGGCCCGTCTGGAACAAAGACAATCTTCAACCATTGTTGCAGATAATACTCTGTTGACTCATGTTCGCGGTAACATTTCTATATATATTTTTTACAGGTAGAATTGTTTCATAACGACCACTAATAACAATACCGACTGAAACTTGGGGACCCGGTCATGGATAACCGGGTGAGTCATACGTGTGAATTTAAATGACAATGTGGCAACCGCAGGAGCTGGCTGAGTTTGCGACCGAACGATATGTAAATGTAACGGGGGTTCTTATTTGCCACTTCGTAGCCAAACATCAAGCAAAGACGAGCACAGTTCTCCCGGCACATTCAAAACAATAGCCGGGCACGAGTTAGAATGGGTAACATGTAACCCCGGCATTAAGAAACACGTACAAACAGTTCCTTTAATGCTTTAAAGTGCCCATGACACGGTTGCTGCAAGTTCTATTTTTAATGCAACTTTTAGCCAAATAAAATACATTCACGGTAATACAATCCACGACTTTACACGTGAATATGATATATTCGTCACTAAATGTGATAATTCCCATTTTGTGACGTCAGCGGCGGCATATCTTCCAGTAGGTAGTTGACGAAAAATAGCTAATTTGGAACAATCATAGAAAACACGAATAACGTTGCGAACAATTGTGCGTAACTTATTCCTGAACGATGCTAACGTCAGTTGCGGTTTTCTCTCATTCAAAATAAAACTCGACCGACCGACCGACCGACCGACCGACCGACCGACCGACCGACCGACCGACCGACCGACCGACCGACCGACCGACCGACCGACCGACCGACCGACCGACCGACCGACCGACCGACCGACCGACCTAGAACAAACAATAACCGGTATGTGTTTCCTTGAGCGTTACCCTTATGAAAATCGTTTTCCATGGTTAAATACTATGGTGTTTTGAAACAGGTAAAACCATGTTAAACCATGGTAAAGTATCATACCATGATATACCATGGAAACCATGGTATATCTTTCCATGGTATATCATGTTCCAGTTTACTATAGTTCTGGGAATTAATTAATATTGTATCAATTAGTTTTAGTACAGGGTTGAATATAGCGAAATGGATGTGTATGTCTGGAAGAGCTGACGAGAAGTGTGCTTTAAATTCGTTTATACAATGTTGCTTACTATCTTATAAATTAATATTAATCTGGCGTTAAAGAGACGTTGTTGCAATAAGCCAATATGGCACATTCGAGTTGCAGCCACTGTGGGCACTTTTAAGAATACACTGGGCAGGCAGATGTAAATTCCATGCAGTGCATTAGCACTCACCCCCACATTGACGTAATGACCTTCGGGTTATTGCCGATTATCATATAGACACAGACACAGACATAGACATCAATGGCTTCAACCGATCAACGCTACCACGGGCAACTGAATCAACTTGGCCTTGGGCCTTTATAACTAATATATATACTAGTATATATTAGTTATAAAGGCCCAAGGCCAAGTTGATTCAGTTGCCCGTGAACGCTACCGTCCATCACATTATAAAATATGAACTTCGCGACTGTTTTGCCGGAAATGACGTGGTGCGGTGTTTGCGCATGTCTGTTTCCCGTGGTGAATGTTCGGAGACGAGGCTGCAAGGTCTTGCCAACAATACTTGCTCCACAAGAACGGAGAGCACCAGTGTTAGTAGTGATCGTCCGCAACACGAGAACGAGCCAACCGAGACGTTATTATGCACTAACAGTAACATCATACCGCAACGTGGCAGTCAAAATGTACGTCATGCGAAATTCAAAGTTATTTTAAATTGCCGCTTTGTCGCGCTCACGTTAAAAAAGGCTGGAGAACCGACAAAAGTAAGTAAACAGTTGCTGTTATAGTTTAACATTAAATATTATCGCAAAGAAACATTGATGTTTGTCATATTACTTTGATGTTGTGTGTGTGTTTTATCAATACTTATTAAGCATGAATTATTGCCGATCGTCGATATGACGTCACAGTATCGCAGTGCCTACGGCTACGTCACAACTCCCGTTGGCGTAGTCTCGCAAGCAGCAATCCGGACGTTTACAGGTTTTTCTTGTATGCTCAACGTCGTAATATAAAATTGGCATAACATTAGCAGCATTTTCAACAATTTATCTGTAGAATATGAGGTGAACAAATTAGGCACGATCTGCATACGTCGCCATATTCCGAGATGATAGAACACCACCAATCGTCAATACTTTATGAACTACCGCTCGAAAGACTGCGAAAATGATGCACAACCCCGTGTTGTTGTTGCGTCAACGACTCCGACAGAGAAACCCCCGAACGACATTTTCAATGGAATATTATGGCCTAACTGAAGATCAAAAATGGCGGAAGAGGTAGATGTCCGTCCCTTTTGCTAACGACCACTTCAATCAATCATATAAATTTTATACCCTACTTTATTATTGCTATATTTATGGATTCTGTGTGTAGGGTAGCAGGCTGTTACCCCGACGGTATGCAGTCCATGGTGTGGTCGTCCCTGCCTTTAGGGGTAATTCAAAATTGTCGACGTTTACCTATTTGTACAAAGCGTAGTTATTTTCAGACCCCCCCCCGAATTAGTAATTTAAAATGTTCATACTTTTTTAGATTGATAAACACATTGATGTACTACAGCGCCTCGCGGTTACGGCTGCCAATACCCGGAAAGCGTCTCTACCCAGGGTCATGGGCCAGGTTGTTGACATTTCACGTCGCAACCCATACAGGTAAGGTAACTGTTAAAATAGTGTGATGCCATTCCTTGTTCATGTCCCTTTCTGTTTTCGTGTGCAAAGCATCAGCCGTGACGTCAGCGGACATCCAAACAAGGAGTGTCAAGCAAAGTGTACTTCTGTAATTGGTGCAGCGGTTACAAATTCTACTTGTTTGTCTTGGTCAATCGTAACTTTTGTTTGCTTTTCAGACAGTAGGGTAGCAGGCTGGTATGCAGTCCAGGGTGTGGTCGTCCCTGCCCTTAGCTAGCCCCGGGCGCAGCTGACCCGGCTGCCAGTACCCGGAAAGGGTCCCTACCCAGGGTGACGGGACCGGTTGGACCCAGAAGAGGACACCGAAGAGGACGCAGAAGAGGACGCAGAAGATGGCGCAGAAGAGGACGCAGAAGAGGACGCAGAAGGGGAAACAGAAGAGGACACCGAAGAGGACACGGAAGGGGAAGCTGAAGAGGACACAGAAGAGGACGCAGAAGATGGAGCAGAAGAGGACGCTGAAGAGGACGCCGAAGAGGACACGGAAGAGGACGCCGAAGAGGATAGTATATGACACAGAAGAGGACACGTCGCAATAGGGTAGCAGGCTGCTATGCAGTCCAGGGTGTGGTCGTCCCTGCCCTTAGCTAGCCCCGGGCGCAGCTGACCCGGCTGCCAGTACCCGGAAAGGGTCCCTACCCAGGGTGACGGGACCGGTTGGACCCAGAAGAGGACACCGAAGAGGATGCAGAAGAGGACGCAGAAGACGGCGCAGAAGAGGACGCAGAAGGGGAAACAGAAGAGGACACCGAAGAGGACATGGAAGGGGAAGCTGAAGAGGACACAGAAGAGGACGCAGAAGATGGAACAGAAGAGGATGCTGAAGAGGACGCCGAAGAGGACACGGAAGAGGACGCCTAAGAGGATAGTATATGACACAGAAGAGGACACGTCGCAATAGGGTAGCAGGCTGCTATGCAGTCCAGGGTGTGGTCGTCCCTGCCCTTAGCTAGCCCCGGGCGCAGCTGACCCGGCTGCCAGTACCCGGAAAGGGTCCCTACCCAGGGTGACAGGACCGGTTGGACCCAGAAGAGGACACAGAAGAGGACGCAGAAGAGGACGGAGAAGATGGCGCAGAAGAGGACGCAGAAGAGGACGCAGAAGGGGAACAGAAGAGGACACCGAAGAGGACACGGAAGGGGAAGCTGAAGAGGACACAGAAGAGGACGCAGAAGATGGAGCAGAAGAGGACGCTGAAGAGGACGCCGAAGAGGACACGGAAGAGGACGCCGAAGAGGACAGAACATGACACAGAAGAGGGCACGTCGCATCTAATGCAGGTAAAGTAACAGTTCTAATATTATGATGTTATTCTTTGCTCAGTTTAAATTTGGTTTGCTTTCTGTTTTCATGTACGGAACATCGGCTGTGACGTCAACGGACATCTGAAGGAGGAGCGTCGAGCACAAGGTTCTTCTGTAATTGCTGCTGCACTCTTGAGTTCTTCGACGGGCGAACTTCACTCGAAACATCCCTCGTCAGCGCCGATCGAGGCGCTCGGTATACTGACGTAAAAGGTCATCGCAAGCATCTCGGACGGTGAACGTGACGCGATCGGCGCTGATCGAGACAAAGATCTTCTATCGTGGCCGCAGATGAACGGTCTTAGCCAAACTGGGGTACGCCACAAAACATCTGTCGTCGACACCGATCGAGGCGTTCGTTTTTCAATATTACGCGATCGACGCCGATCGAGGCGAAAATCACGCCGCGAAACCTGGTGTTGACGCGTTGGAACGCAAACTTTCCCCGAGAAAGCGTAACTGTGAACAATGAATGCCATTGACGCCAGGGAACATCACTCAGCTCTCATCGCCATTGCTCACTCATTTAATAAATTATTGTCGGCTTGATTATACCTATGTATCTGTCATACCTTCAGTTTATATATATTTTACATCAGTACACATAACAGGAAGATTAAACAACTTTAGATTTATAGACAGTCTAAACTGTATTTGAACAATCAAATAATGCCATCTAATTACAACAACAACAACAACAACAGCAATAACAACAACAACAACAACAAAAGCCACAAGTTTACGAGAACAACTGGGTCGGGAGGATTACAGAAGCAAACGGGGCTGAAAGAGGGAGGGTGAATGACTCGAGGGAAGAGATTGGGATGTCCCTTATGAAAATGTACCATCGTATTTCATTGTAAATACCATGGTGTTTTGAAGCAGATAAACCATAGTAAAATACCGTGATATACCATGGAAACCATGGTATGCCATGGTGTTTCGAAACCGGTAACCAATGGTATACCGTACAATTACCATACACAATATATAAGAAGTACAGGTATACCATGTAATACCATATAATAACACCAAATACTATGGTATATATATATATATTTTTTTTTTCATAAAGGTACTGGCAATTTGCCATCCTACGAAACACAACTTTACGTAGCTAGCGTACGCTGTTGACGTCATTACGCAGAAACGTGTACCTAAAGTAAAGCGGTCACAACTCAAGTGCCAACAATCTTGGCACATGGCACAATCATGGATTATGGTGCTATATAAATATCGTATTTTACTATTATTATAAGCAGCTTTAGATGATAAGATGACAACAAAGGTTCGAAGGATGTGTCCTTGAATTTGAGGAACATAGGATTTCACGTGAAATTCAAGTGGTCGAATCCTTGGTTATAAAGAGATGCTGCAAACATTATATGGGCGGATTCAGACCCTGAAAAAAAGAGGCGTGCCCAGCCTCCGAAAAAAGACGCCAGGTGGTAGGACGTCTAGTTGCCCAAATTCCCATGCAGGCACGCACGCACTTGCACAAGCACGGGCACGGAGTAGTCCCCCTCTTTATGCACGGTCACCTTTTCTGCAAAGCACCATTGCCCCATATGTGTTATAAGAAAGGTGGCCTCTTGTGAGGAGGGTATTATCATGGGTAACCTTTACCTCAGACACCTCAGACAAAAGCTATGTGATCGTGCTTTGGAGATTCCCTTGAACTTTCGGGAGAAATTAGTTTAGTTCGAGATGCACTGTTTGCCCCTGAAACTCCGGAGTAACACAAGAAGAACTCCAAGAATTCGTTATGGATTTTCTGGCTTTTCGTTTTTCAGGACAAAGCGTAACTATTCTTTCTTTGATATGTCACGGGCCTCGTCAGCGCTGATAGAATAAAACGCATTTTGGACGTGATCTTCTGCTGGTTCTGCGCCTGGATGATGGCGATGATTTCGTTCTGTATTAATGTCTTCAAGACCCAAAAGGTGTTATTGCCTTGCGTCTCCAGAACCACGTTGCCGTGATTCTTTTCAGTGTCGAGATGAGTGGCGTCATTGTGGTGGCTTATCAGGGCAATATTCTGCTTTTCACAGATGATAAATGCCTTTCCCTTATGAAAATATACCATCGTATTCCACGGTGTTTTGAAACAGGGAAACCATGATAAACCATGGTAAAGTACTGTGATCGATAACAACTCAAGATTTAGTCCGACAAATGATTTGTTTAATAAGCACTAAATAATGGTATAAAAAACTAATCCCAAGATGAGAGTAGAGCCGTACGAGTTCATATGGAGGAGCGTAGCGAATTATCTCCTGGTGTTCGCTAGGTGGCACAGTGACCGCCACAATACCATGATATACCATGGAAACCAGGGTGTTTTGAAACAGGGAAATCATGGTAAAACACCATTGTGTTTTGAAACAGGTAAACAATGGCATGCCATACAATTACCATACACAATATATGAAAAAGCATGGTCTACCACAGTTCGGGCAATATGAAGTATTTAATTTTGCGCTGGCAACCGGTCGCAACGAATGGGTGAATAGTCGGTCACCCACGCCAACGACGCAGCGACTGTTCACGTCCCGACGGAATGTGTGTCAGGCGGCACGGTTGACTGATCCTGTAAAGCTCACAGACGGTGGGTCTACTTCCGCAATCAGAGTGATCGGTTACACACACACACGGGGATCCGGGCAGGAGCGGACCAGTCGGTCGATACTTCTACGTTTTAGGTGACCTGAGAGGACGTAGCAACAGGTAAGTTGTCTCCGACACAGATCATATGTAGAACTTTGAACCTAGAGCCAAGTCCACGCTACTATTACACCGTGATTGTGTCTCTGTTAGTGACCGATATCTGAAGTAAATGCCCCGCCTTGGCGTCTCGTCTGATCCGAGACGTTCCCGGACACACAGCTTTGTCAGCCAACGACACACAGCGATGTCAGCTAACGACACACAGCGGTGTGCTCGCAAACAACGGAACGGAGTTCTTAACTGATTAGTTCTTAGTTACAGCGAGTATTACCCTCTGTTCACTCACCCGACCAGTTGGTGTGTTGGTACATGGAGGTACAGCCCGATTAGAACATAGGCTGGTACATGGAGGTACAGCCCGATTAGAACATAGGTTGGTACATGGAGGTACAGCCCGTTTAGAACATAGGCTGGTACATAGAGGTACAGCCCGATTAGAACATAGGCTGGTACATGGAGGTACAGCCCGATTAGAACATAGGTTGGTACATGGAGGTACAGCCCGATTAGAACATAGGCTGGTACATGGAGGTACAGCCCGATTAGAACATAGGTTGGTACATGGAGGTATAGCCCGATTAGAACATAGGCTGGTACATGGAGGTACAACCCGATTAGAACATAGGTTGGTACATGGAGGTACAGCCCGATTAGAACATAGGCTGGTACATGGAGGTACAGCCCGATTAGAACATAGGTTGGTACATGGAGGTACAACCCGATTAGAACATAGGCTGGTACATAGAGGTACAGCCCGATTAGAACATAGGTTGGTACATGGAGGTACAGCCCGATTAGAACATAGGTTGGTACATGGAGGTACAGCCCGATTAGAACATAGGTTGGTACATGGAGGTACAGCCCGATTAGAACATAGGTTGGTACATGGAGGTACAACCCGATTAGAACATAGGCTGGTACATAGAGGTACAGCCCGATTAGAACATAGGCTGGTACATGGAGGTACAACCCGGTTAGAACATAGGCTGGTACATGGAGGTACAGCCAGATTAGAACATAGGTTGGTACATGGAGGTACAGCCCGATTAGAACATAGGCTGGTACATGGAGGTACAGCCCGATTAGAACATAGGTTGGTACATAGAGGTACAACCCGATTAGAACATAGGCTGGTACATGGAAGTACAGCCCGATTGGTACATAGGCTGGTACATAGGAGGTACAACCCGGTTAGAACATAGGCTGACACAGATACACTGTCAGGCTGACATATAGATTGACAATGGCAGAATGACGCAGACATTGACAGATTGACACAGAGACTGACACTAACATAGAGACTGACACAGAGACTGGCAATGCTAGGCTGACACAAAGACTGACACAGAAACTGACATAGATACTGATATTGTTAGACTGACACAAAAACTGGCACACAAACTGACACTGACACAAAGACTGATATTGTCAGACTGACACAGAGACTGGTAACAGGGACTGACAATGCCTGTCTGACACAGAGACTGACACTTATAATGACACAGAGACTGACTGGATAAGCGACTGACACATAGACTGACTCTGACAACACAGAGACTGACATTGTCAGACTAACACAGAGACTGACGTCGACATGCTCACACAGAGACTGACACTGACAGACTGACACTTATACTGACACAGAGACTGACTGGCTCAGCGACTGACACAGAGACTGACTCTGACACCACAGAGACTGACATTGTCAAACTGACACAGAGACTGACGTTGACATGCTCACACAGAGACTGACACTGACAGACTGACACAGAGACTGACACTGACATGGTGTTTGTCGTGCTCTCAACATTTATCCACAATTATTGAGACAGCATAGCAGTGTTGACGTAATGACAACGCCGAGAAACGTGTTTGTGTTGTCTGCGTCTTGAACCCAAGACATGAACTCAGGACATGACCGACATCCAGTATGCTAGACGGAAGTGGTGCTGTGCTATTTGTGTTAAGTGTGAAGTTTCCACAGTACCTGAATTGGGCAGCACAAGGACATATACTGGTATAGAAGAAGAAGAAGACATTTTTTATTTGACCCATCATACATTTCACATAATACATAAATATCCATGTTGAATTATAATTTTACATAATACAGGTGTATACGGTTATAAGTAAACAGTAAACACGATGTATTATGGTTAGGATAACATGTATAAATATTGGTGGTGTTGGAAAATAACCACCGATTGCGATATGCGCTTTGGCATAGGAATTATAAAAAATAATGTAAACTTGTCAACTGTCATAGCTGTACCTAGCGTCACCTGTGAGTGGGTAGCTCAAGTGCCACGGTTTAAGTGGACGTGTGCCAGTCACTGTATTGTCCCGATATTGTTTGACGTATATTCAGGCCTACTGACGTACTGGCGTAGAGGACCAATGGCGTGGATCAAAGACAAACAACTAGGAAGTTGAACATATGTGCCTTTCTCGTGACATATCAAAAACCTATTCAGAATATCTATCCAGTGTCTGTCTTGTGGAAATAAAATACTTCTCACAAGGTGTAAACATAAAACATGTCGTGGACGGACGAAACTGGTGGTGTCTACATGTGTAAACACATTGGCATAACAGAATTACTGCGTTACAAGTGTCAGTGCGTAGTCCGTGAAAACCAGACCTGCTGTGTATAACGGACCTTAAAATGAAGCGCTCAGTGCTAAATACAATACAATGCGTGTCAGGCGATGACTAACGCACAACCAAGTCGTGCGTGTCCGCCGAAGTAAACGTCAGTAATAGGGCTTGCTGATAACTACACGCAAATGAGGTGACGCTGTGGGGCGTCTCCACAGAAGCGAGACCAACACAGTCACGAGCTGACGTTATCTATATGGCCTTAGGGGGGATACAGATTACACGAACGTCGTAAGAAACCGGATTTGAACTAACGAGCAAGTTTAAAGTAACCGATGCCAGTGACTGTACCAGCACTATGTGGCGAGTGTTGATCCTATCTGAGGTGTTTGTGTATTTGTCTGTAAAAGTCATATTGTATTTTGGCCGCAAAGTTAACCAAAATCTGGACCCTCCAAAAGTAATTACTTGACAGATCTTTGTTGGTATATCGGGAACAAATTTTAACAACAACGCTGATTATGAAACGCTGAAAATTGTAAATAATCTATGCATACAAAAGGAGCGTATGGTTCGTTTGGAAACACGTCATTGTTGGAATTTGTCCTGCAAAGTTTAGTTATCATACTCATTGAACTTTGACCGTACAATGACTAATTGGGGGAATGGCAAATACAAAAATGTGTTGATTTAAATGTGGCGCTTATTTCAAAAATTTTTCTTTTGAATTGTCGATTTAGTAGTCCAAGGTAGAATTGTGCAACCACTGGAGATACCGATCGACACACCTGAAGGCACACAATGCTCACGCACCCGTCTCTTGGCGTGTTGCATGTGGTTTTGCCTCTAACCAGACAACCGTTGTTCTTCGGCGTACGAGTCGTGCACTGTAGGCAGTCATTCACATGGTTCCAAATCACAGTAGAGAAATGCATTGGTGGTGATGTTTACGTTTTGTCTAATTATAGGAAAACGTGACATATAAAAAATAAGAACATTTTTCACAGCAACTGCCATCATCTCATTGACATGATGACCAAGTTTTGTCAAAATCACCTACTTCCAGCTCGTTTAAAACGCCCCGACGTGCAATGCCCGTTAATTTTAACAAAATAGCCATGTATTCATGCGCCCACGTGGCGCATAGCAGAAAAATCCCCATAAATCCCTCCACCTGCTAAATTCTAAAAAAATGCACTATTTCATAGCTTCTACAAACAAACCTGTGAATACGCCTGCTCAATTGCATTTATGTCACATATGAATTGTTTAAATTCACATATCGCAATTTAATATGCCCTACATTCGTGTGAAACAATAAACAGGAAGGTCATCAGTGGTCTTACCCCATATGCATGTGAGGTCCGGCGTCCACAATAAGGCACTTCACCTCCTGTAAATCTGGTGCATCTACACCGTAGGGCAGCAGGGCAAATTCCAAACACGAAAGGCTCGACCGGAGCCAAATGCCTGACGTCGACGGCATATTGTATTGAATGGACACATTCCTGTGGACCGCTTCGGGGTTCACGA
The DNA here is from genome assembly GCA_033239005.1 of Lamellibrachia satsuma. Taxonomy (NCBI): domain Eukaryota; kingdom Metazoa; phylum Annelida; class Polychaeta; order Sabellida; family Siboglinidae; genus Lamellibrachia; species Lamellibrachia satsuma. Next base: position 31,075,799 of record BSQZ01000001.1, on the reverse strand, counting down.
AGAGTCACCAGCCAGAACACAAATAGCACAATGAACGTCCAGTAGAAACCGAATACTGAACAGCAACAGTAACAGCTGTAGTAGTGGCCAGCTTCTGTCTCGTTTGTCTCAGCTGTAGTAGTGGCCAGCTTCTGTCTCGTTTGTCTCAGCTGTAGTAGTGGCCAGCTTCTGTCTCGTTTGTCTCAGCTGTAGTAGTGACCAGCTTCTGTCTCGTTTGTCTCAGCTGTAGTAGTGACCAGCTTCTGTCTCGTTTGTCTCAGCTGTAGTAGTGGCCAGCTTCTGTCTCGTTTGTCTTAGCTGTAGTAGTGGCCAGCTTCTGTCTCGTTTGCCTCAGCTGTAGTAGTGGCCAGCTTCTGTCTCGTTTGTCTCAGCTGTAGTAGTGGCCAGCTTTTGTCTCGTTTGTCTCAGCTGCTTCGTGCCAGTAAATTGCCAGCATGACGCTTCGCATGCGTCATCTCCTGCTAGTCCGGTACTTATCGGTGTCGACAACAGAACCGTCAGTAAGACTGGCTCGTCGGGTAGATCTGTCTTTGGCAACCGTTTGCCTGTGCAAATGATCAATACCATAGTCGTTCAGATCTGTTCTGATCACATCCTTTTATTTCAATTGACGTCTGTCTACTGGGCGTTTGCCTTCAGTTAACTCAAGGTAGAAGATGATCTTCGGAAGGCGGTCACTGGACATCAACAGCGTGTTGCAGTAGCTGCAGTCTTTTTGTCACACGTTTGTTGTTGATACAGGTTACCCCTATACTCTTAAAATATAATTCTTGTCCTTGAAGAGTCTACAGTGTTCACGGTTTTTGAAATATTTATGTATGTTAATTAGGTTACTGCATATAGTTACATCATTAATCGTTCCCCTATAGACTAAAGCGATAAGCCAGCTACCTGCCTGAAAGCAGGCGTGGACCACCGGCCGGCATATCACAGTTCCAGCCACTGTCATAACACATGGTTATAATATATAAATATATATATATATATATATATATATATAATTATATATATATATATATATATATATATATATATATATATATATATATATATATATATATATATATATATATATATATATATATATATATATATATATATATATATATATATATATATATATATATATATATACTGTTTAAACTGTGAACATAACTTGACTAGCATATGAAAGTATTTAAGTTGAAAATATGTCATTGTCCCCTGGCTTAGGTTTGGATGGGTAACACACATGGTGGTCTATATGCACGCACATGTCACAGGGATGTTGACCCTTGACCAATAGGCTTGTATGGGGTACATGAATGCATGTATGCATATGGAGTGATATTCTGATTATTACTGATAAATATCATTGTCATATGCAGATTCCCTGATTTGACGAGTTGCAGTCATTAGCTGATACATGTATAAAGCACTTTGGAAAGTTTAGTGTCGTTCATGTTTATTGGTGCTACTGTTGTAGTTAATATGTTATGAGATTTGATATACAAGTGTATGGATTGTGCACGTACTGCAGTATTAGGTAACTGTCCCTACAGATAAGCCAGGATCAGGTTGGTGCCCTCTCTCCCTTTGAGCTTACAATAATTAATTGCTCTAGGAGGTAGCTAGAAGTTTGCTGATCTTGACCATTCCATATAGACATGTGCATTGAGCAGTGTCCACGACTTGTTTGTAAACAACAGTGGAATGACAGCTAGGCTAGTCAGGCAATGACAGTTAGGCTGGTCAGGCAATGCACATGTGAAACTGACAACATTGTTGACTGTTGAGTTTATGCTATTACATGTAGAGCACTAATATTACATTAACACCAACATGTATGGTAGGAAATTTATGCATAAACAATAATATTATTATATATATTGGTACTGGATAAAGTATTTTACAGACAATATTGTGAACAGCACCAATGTGTTGGAACTATGGTACTTAACTGATGTTTGTGTTAACCATATCTTACACTGGACACTGTGATATGCAAATAGTTTACTTGTTCTGTTATTATTTGTACAGGCTAACGCATGTCCTGACTCACTCTTGAGTGTAGCCAGTCGTATGTAATACCGTCTTTATTACTATGTTTTATACCGTCTTTTATACCGTATTTTCTTTAATCTTTTATTTTTGGTAAACAGTGGTAAATTCTTAATTTAGACATAAGCTTACCACCCACAGCCTATATATTATTATTATAGTGATTTAACTATCACATTAGTGAGACATTATTTTAATCCATTATAGATCAATACACTCAATGACTGAAGTTATTTAGTAGATGCTGGTATGATATATGATGAAGACTGGGTGCTGTACGGCATGGATATCACTGGCCCGTGCCTGCATCACTGTAGCATGATTCAGCTGACAAAGGGCTCAGCGCTCTTGTTTTACTAACGAGTGTTCTATTTATGTATGTGGGATACTGGTGGATTTTAAAATATCTCCTTTCTAGTCCTTTTACCTGTCCTTGTACAATAGCAAAGTGTTTTTGTGAGTGACTGTGGTCTTGCCTCCTCTGACATGCTTCGTCGAACGCATCACGCATCGCATTATACGTATACATGTCTTCTGTGCGATATCACTGTGACTGAATTAATTATAGACGAAGGGTTTCTTTACAAAACAGCAGCATATCTCCGTACGTATATTCTGTAATGCACAACAATACGGATATTTTAGTTAGTTTGTATAATACTATATTTGCATAATAATATAATACTTGTATAATATGACATATTACTAGTCACGGTGAATGTACAATAGTTTCAGCACTTCATTGGACGTGAATCTTATTTTAGGATTCTCCCTAATATGTTTTGAAAGATACCGTTGGCTGACGACATTAACATATGTAAATAGTTAATTTGCACTACGTAATAATATGGTAGCATCATGGTAAGATAAATATGACCTTTTGATGTAATTTTCTTTTCCCACGAAGAGTGGCAGTGTAAAATGAGCAAATCATCAGATAGGATATCGGTTACAACGTGTTCCAAGCATGATGGCTAATAGGCAGCCCATTGACTATTAACAAGCCGAGTAAAGTAAAAAAAAACAGAAAACATGAGTCGATACCTCACAATAAACAGGCAGTAGGTTGACTGACTACAAAGACGCAATGCATTTGTTCACGTCACCGCACAGTTGGTGGAAGTTAGTCATCGTAATTGTATTGTGACTGTATTTAGTATGCAGTGCAGTGGTAATTAGCCATAAAGTTGATGTAAAGAAAAATCAAAGCCAGATGGTTAATCATATATTGTTAGTCATTTTAAATCATGTGTAAAATTATTCAACTACAGTTTTTTACTTTTCTCGACAAACTACATTATACGCATGCCAAGCATTGTTGGTAAAAATGCATGACGTGAACACCGACTACCTCACTGCGGGAGCAGGCTACCAGCTCGTATAGAAACGGTAGCAATGGTCACTCGGGTACTTCAAGAATCACGCAAAACATTATTTTCATAGGATGCGCGCAGCCCCGTCCCCTCGCCTCGATCAACCACTGTTGTTGCGCTGTCGAACAGCTTCGGTGATGTGACTAGTGATAACACGGCGTAGTCGTTGATGTTATCACGTCAGTACATAAAGGAATATATAAAAATGGGCCATCTCCATAGAAACGTTGCATTTGGCCGTACGTTTTCACACCAGGCTATAGTCAACCTTTTGCCTCCGATATCTTTAGTCTTTTGATTTATACAACAACCGTGTGTTTTGGTGTACGAGTCAGATTGATCGGTATAATTGGCATAAATGGATGTTGGCTCACAACGCGGTCATCACGTGAATTTATAAGATAAGTAATCATTTTAGCTTATCTGATTATATTTAAGAGAACACACAGGCACCCGTGCGCGCGTGCACACATTCACGCACGCACGCCCGCAGGCATGCACGCACGCAACGCATACACATAGACACACGACACACACTTACGCACGCACGCATGCACGCACGCACATATTTGCTGATACCGCATTATTCACTGCGTCTCTTCTCCATCCGAGAGGTTGACGCAACCGGATGTATTTCATCATAATTTTTTATTGTCCGATGTCCGAGGTGGGGACAGCAGTTGACTGACAATATACACTGACTGTAGTTATCACGTATTCGACAAAAACCGATGGCCCTACAGCTCTAGTGGGTCATGACTACAGGTTAGCAATCACAGTGTGTTCGAAAACACAGCGTACACGCAACTGGTGTATGTTTCTCACGAAGTATGTTTGTGTTGTTTCTTGCAGATATGAAGATCTGTCTCATGTTAACTCTCGGGCTGGTTTTAGTCATTGTGAGTATGCGTTTCAACACATTATGTCTTTATAACCATAGTTGTTTATTTTCTGTTTCTGAAATAGAAATGCCATCCTGAGCGAGCCCAGTAGGATGAACTGCTGTATTTTAGGGAGATATATCTCTGACTAGAGTCCAGAACATAAATATTGGAACATTTCCGTTTTGGCCTTAGCGTGCAACCTTACGCTTACCCATCCTCTCCGGGCCTCGTGGGCCATACGGCTGCAGAGCTCCTTCGCCAGTTTACTCTATCTTTGTCCACCCGTTTGGCTTCAATCCATGTCTGCCACCCCATTTCTTGTTTTGTTTTCAAAACAATTTCACTATGCTATTTTTGGGCAACCGTCTTTTCGTTTCCCTTCAGATGTCTATGTTATAGCCGTCAGACAGTGGCTGTCTTCTTTTATTCTAAGTAATAGTGTAACGGAATCTTGATAATAATATATATAAACCGTGTCACCACGGTTGGTACCGGGAAGGTATATCTACACGATTACACAGCCAATAGAATGGGGTGTGGTTCAATCAAGACAAGTACTCTTTGATTTGCGTAATTATAACTGGCTACTACACAACGACGACAACAATAATGTTCCATTTTTGTTTTAGAATGCAGCCGATGTTTTCGTGTGGGGTAAGTATGGACTATGTATATGTGTCGTCTTCACGTACGGTAAAATGTAATATTGGAAATGAATAACACTGACTTTACGGGAGGCTAACTTCGAACATCGATACACGTGGTTGGATGTTACATTGTATATCAGTCCGACCTTGGACAGTGGCTGGAAGCAAGGTCAACACTGACGGGGTTCACAGGGACAGTCACCAAACACTAAGCAGATCTTAAGAGATTTATTAGTTCTTTAAAAGTTGAATTTGAGTGCGTGTTTCCTAACGGTCAAATACTGGCATAGTTGTAGCATCTATATATATATATATATATATATATATATATATATATATATATATATATATATATATATATATATATATATATATATATATATATATATATATATATATATATATATATATATATATATATATATATATATATATATATATATATAGTCACTATTAATTTGTTTTAAATGGAACTTTCGAATTATATAAAGATCCTTTTAAACTGTACGTCTGGTAATAACGAAAGATCCACTTTGGGCCGTACAACCACGAATTTGTACCCGGTGAATGCATGTGTGGAATGTAAGAATCTCACTGTTCATGTCCCTACAGAATGTTCAACAGTAGGAAAATGGTACCGCGACCCGTATAACGAATGCTCGTACTACGAGTGTAACGGAGCTCAGAAGGTCAGACGGCTGTGTGCCCAGGGAACCGCGGTGCCCACCGACTATCAGGACGAGAGCGCTGTAGCTCCCTGCTCGATATTCAACAACCAGGCTTGCGGTAAGGATATGCTACATTAAACAAACTGTACATGAAACAAACTGTTTGTGATAAACCATGGCTTTATTCCAGATAAATTGTTTATCTGGGATAAAGCCATGGTTTATCACAACCATCATATCCCATCGTCGCTACTTTCGTAAATATCTCTTTCCCTCCCACAGATACTACTTCTCTGTCCCTCTCCCTTGCCATACCTTCCTCTCCGTCTTTTCCTCTCCTTCTGTCCTCTCCTTCTGTCCTCTCCCATTATGCTTTCCTTTTTCCATTACTTCTCTCACTCTTTGTTCTTTGTCACACTCCTCTCTCTCTCTCTCTCTCTCTCAGTCTCTCACTCTCTCTCTCTCTCTCTCTCTCAGTCTCTCACTCTTTGTTCTTTGTCACACTCCTCTCTCTCTCTCAGTCTCTCACTCTCTCTCTCTCTCTCTCAGTCTCTCACTCTCTCTCTCTCTCTCAGTCTCTCTCTCTCTCTCTCTCTCTCACTCTCTCTCTCTCTCTCTCTCTCTCTCTCTCTCTCTCTCTCTCTCTCTCTCTCGCTGCTCAGTCTCGTCGTATGTTGTTGCCAGTTTTTATGTATCTGTCTCTCTCTCTTCCTGTCTCTGTTTCTCCGTCTCTATCCTCTCTCTGCTTGTCGATCTTTCTCTCCGGCTCTATCCCATATTCTGCGTCCTTAACTGTCAATCCCTTCTATCACATACTTTACAATCGCCACCATTCACACTATGTTTAAATATCTACCTTGTACAATTAGCCTATTTTAACAAAACTGTAATCCAAGATTATTAAAGCAATTTAGTATGTCACTCTTACAGCGCCATGTAAGTTCCCGTCAGAGATACAACATCCAGTTCGTTGGTGGTATCGCCGAGAAAACAATGAAGACGTCCTACTGAAATTCACCAACCACAGGATAGAGTATTTGTTGGCTTCTGACTTGAACAACCCAACACGTGAGTAAATCGTCACCACGCTCTTTAGTATCGGGTGACATCGGTTGCAATATGGATAATACAATGTCGATGCATACTCATCATGTTGTCATGTAGGCAGAGCGTTGTCTCGAAGAGACGATGCTGACGCGCCCCGTTGCCAACTTGTCGAATAATGCAATGTTGATGCATAGTAAGCTTATTATAATACTCAGACCGTTTCGTTATTTGTTTGCTCAATAATTTCGCACTGATGCATTGATACATTATTGGGCCGGAGGAAAGTACCACTATTGAAAGCATAGAGTATAAGAAGGACACATATGGAATCATGGATACGTACAGTTGGTTATGAACAAGTCTGATTACTATTTCACCAATACGTCATCGGATCTGCTGGAGATGCTCCACATGTACTTGTGTACTTGTGGTGTGTGTGTGTGTGTGTGTGTGCGTGCGTGCGTGCGTGTGTGTATGTGTGTGCGTGTGTGTGTACTTTACTACTTCTGTGTTGTCCTGTTGTAGGGACCGAGACGTGCACCGGTCATCTAGACCGAAGTGATAGTGTTTACTACACGCGGTCTGAGACGACCAACGGCAGTGTAGAGGCCTGTGTGGAACAAACTGACGTCAAATTAATCCACTTCATCTTCCGCAAGACAAAGGAAGGAGGTTAGTCATGTTACTATCCCCAGAGACATTCTGGACAAACGCTTACCTAGTTTGTTGATAAATCTTAGAAAACTGAAACACCACTCCCGCTCTACTGTGTATGTCACTATGTTGGATGCCTCTAAGGCCTTTAACAAATCAACCATAGTAAACTATTCACCGAACTAATTGACCGGAGCTGTCCTACTTTTATTGTACGCTTTCTCTATTACTGGTACAGCACTCAGAAATTCACTGTCAGATGGTGTCGTAGCTGAATTTGTTACCGTTTCAAACGGTGTTAAGCAGGGTGGAATCCTTTCTCCAGATCTTTTTAACGTTTATGTGGATGAGGTAAGTGTAAATTTTAATAAACTGCAAATTGATTGTCTTTATGCAGGCATCACAATGAACCATATGATATATGCCGATGATCTTTGTGTTTTTTCACTTAGTGTTGCTGGGTTTAGAAAACTCACCGATTGTTGTGCCGAGTCCGGCAATATGTTTGATATAACATACAACGTTACTGATAACAAACCCGAGGACAAGAAAAATATTCACCCTGTTGTTATCAATAACCATACACTTCCTCACACTGAGAAATGTAAATACCTTGGCCATATTATAAATATAAACAATAACCTTACCGACGATGCCAGGCAAATGTTTTAGCCAGAAAATTTAACTGCAACAGTACCATTAAAACAACTTGGTTTAATTCATACAGTGCTTCAATGTATGCCTCAAGTGTTTGGTGCAAGTTAAAAAACAGTCTGAGTTGTTCCTTTAAATAACAGTTTTAGAATGTTACACAACTTGTCACCCCGCTGTAGTGCAAGTCATATGTTCGCTACTAATTATGTAAAATCCTTTAACGAACGCATTCGCTCGTCAAAATTTAGCCTTTTATGTCGGTTAGAAAAGTCCGATAATCCACTATATATATATATATATATATATATATATATATATATATATATATATATATATATATATATATATATATATATATATATATATATATATATATATATATACTTTACTTATGCACGACATGTATTTTTATATATTTTTTATTCTCACTACATGCACTTTTAATGTTCAACATGTGTGTATATTTATGTTTTTTTCTTTTATTGTATATATATATATATATATATATATATATATATATATATATATATATATATATGGGCTCTTGCCTGAAATAAAACATTTATATTATTATTATTAGTAGTAGTATTATTTGTTTATTATTGTATGATGAAATAATAATTCTACACGCAATCACGCACGCACGCACGCACGCACGCACGCACGCACGCATCTAACAAATAGTTACTGTTTCAGTCTCCGATAAAACCACGGCGCGAGAATGTATGAGTACAATTCTTACGACAGGACATTCCTACGACATCTTCGTGAAGGGTGAGAACAGTTTCGCGTTTGATGTATTCATTTGTTCAGTGGTCGATTTTTTTTCAACTTGATTTCTTGATTTCTCAATTATTTTTTTATCGTTAGTTTGCATGTTCCATGGACTAACATATTGAATAACTTATCATATCTGCATACCTCGTCAAGTTATTCATACAAGTTAAAATTACACTTCTACAAACGATTCTCTAATAATAACAATGTCTCTCACTTTCTCGTGTAGATCCACTTGCTCAGAATCTCGTTGCCAAGCCGTGTCCACTGCCCAGCGGTCAGTACTACACGACCTACTCGTCTGGACCGGGCCAAGAAGACCAGTGTATCAATGACGCTACCTCAGTCGCTGTGGTCAATGGAAACACCATTGACTTCAACACTTGTGGTAGTGGCGACACACAAAGTACGTTTCTGGCAATTTATGTCTACCGTGCTACATATTGCAAGTTCTATTGATATGTGGCGGTTGGCAGATGGATAAGATAGGTTCTGCTGATGTACCGTTTATTGTGGCAAATGTTAACAGTAGAGGGTGGTTCATTGATAAGCTCGTGGTAACCATGAACAACAATATGACTGTACTCTATTTTTTATTATCATGAAATTAGGTTATAAATACTAAACATGCACAGTTTGCAAGACACAAGACAATGAATACTGCACATATTATTCGAACATGTTTATTGTTGTCGTTCTATTTATGTACTGCTGTAAAAATCGGCTGGATGAAATAATGATTCTCAGAAGTTCGATAATACAACCAAACAAACATATGTTGGGTGTTGAAGATTTGGTGATGTGTTCGGCCAAACCAAACAATTATCTCCGATAGCTTGAAACATAGAACGTGATTAAGAACCGAAGGACGGATGAAGTGTCAAACAACTGTCTACAACTATATATTTATCAGTGCACGATAAAGACAAATACACATAAATTATACAGCCACAGAATGAAAAAAATCACACAACTTAATTTTTGTTTCAGTACATTACCGTAACCCCATGCAGTTTTGTTTGGCTTTAGCAACAAATAAGTATTGTCTGGTTGTTGTGTTTCCACCAGAGAACCCATACAAGGCGAAGCTGACGTGTCTCGACACATTCACACCCAGCACTGTGTGGAACGAAGGCGGCAGCTCCAACGGCGACATCCTTCTGCTGGCGAACGAAGCACGAGACAGATTCTACTGCGCCGTGTGTACATATTCTGCTCCGCGCTGCGTTACGATGTTATACTCCAAACTACGAATCTACCATTTCGATGACACAAACCCACATTTCTTCGTGATATTATCAAAGAGCATACTTGCAAAAAGACTGCTCATTCTGTCTATTTGATTAACTTGGAGGTTCAGTCATTTATACCATAATTTCCTCATACATGTTGTTTCACCAAATGAGTAAACATTTACTACAAGTCTACATTGCACCACTGCATCGTAGTATTAAAATAATGTGTCATTCTCTCTTTCAGAAAGCAAAAAACAGCGCAGTGTCCACTTTAACGGCAAACATACATTATTAATATCATTTGTTTTTGTATAAGTAATTACCATATGATGTTTATGTTCTGTAGAGATACCGCATCGACGGAAGAACTATGAACCTTTCTCTTGATGTGACACCCGATACCACGAGGTTGACTTGTCGCACTGATGTCAACTATCTCAAGTTTGGCGACGACAGTGTCGGACAGTTCAGAGCGTTTCTCCTCTCCGACACACTCTTGACAACGACAACTACCACTACGACCACTACAACAACCACGGAATCAACCACTACAACAACAACACCAACAACAACAACCACGGAATCAACCACTTCAACAACAACAACACCACCACCACCAACAACAACAACAACACCATCACCACCACCACCAACAACAAAACCAACAAAAACAGCACCAAAAACAACAACAACAACACCATCACCACCACCAACAACAAAACCAACAACAACAGCACCAAAAACAACAACAACAACAACAACAGCCACAACTATAACACCAACCACTACCACAACATCAGCAACAACAGCAGCTACATCAACAACAGCAGCTACGTCAACAACAACATTAGCATCAACCACTACAACACCAACCACTACAGCATCAACAACAACCACCACAGCATCACCATCAACAATATCATCATCAACAACAACGACGACAACAACCGCAGCACCAACTACGACATCACAAAGACCATCACCGCAGACAATAACGCCAAAGATCCCGATGGGCAAAGCTCTCGCGTCCCTTTCGAATGACGTCATTGTCCACGTCGAGTTTGGCTTTGCGCGTAGATACGACATCTTTGTCCAGGATGACGTGCCGCGATTCGCTGACCGCATGCTCTCACAGACGGCGGAGAAGATGGGAATCAGCGAGGATCGTATCACGAATGTGCAGATCTTCAAGGGTACGTCTGTTAATGTGAACCACACTGCAAGCCCGTGAGCGCACAGTCCTTTACGGGTTGTACAATTGTGGCATAGCAAGATCAAACAGAAATAATATGTTGGATAGTGGCCTCTTGTTATAAGGATTCCCGATGTAAGGAATACCGGCTTAAAAGGAACAACTTTGAGATCCCAGCCCTGGCCTACACTGCTGTATGTACCCGTGAATATAAGGAACATTGAATCTATGGAAGAGTTTGACCAAGTCCCAACATGTTCCTTATAGCGATAGTGCACTGTCTGTCATTTGAGTACTAGTTAGTCGTAGGATGTGATGGGTGGCTAGAAGAGAACAGCGTGTAATCGGGTGTTGTAGAAGCTTTTAGTAATGGTTGTAGGGGAAGCAGAACATTGCGCCTCATGGTCGTGAATGAAGGCACGGCCAAACACTGTGTCCAACAAATACGGCAACCTTAGTCAGTCTTACCGTGTAGTGCAGTTACACGCATTCAGTTCATGTCTTGATATTGTTTTGTGAAGCCAATTCCTTTAAATATTGATCATCTGTTTATTTTTTCAGCCAAGCAAAGCTAATTAAATTATGCAAATTCGCACATGCGGGTTATGAATATTTTTAAATATTACGCTGATCCTCCTGTATTAAGCTTTGTTTTTCGTTAAAACCGTTTACCAATTTGATCTATAATTATTTTTAAAAAGTACATTACATACATATATAGCTAGCTCATATTGTAATAAAGTTTTTATGAATAAACTTGATAAACTTGAAAAGGGGTTGTAGTGTGACATGATGTTTGACGCCATTGCAGGTAGTATCATCGTGCGATTCACCATACTTCCGTCAGGCGGCAACGGTGTCTCATCGGCTGTTGCTATTAACACACTCAAGTCACTCGTGGAGTCAGGGAAACTCGTCATGAAAGCACCAGATGGCGCGTCAATCACCGCCACGCCCATTTGGTTCCATTGGTGGACAGGTGAGATCACATTTTCGCGACAAATATACTTGTTTTTTCATAAAGATTGACTCAGTATCAAATTCTCCTTTCATCGAAACTAGTTTGGGTAGACCCTATCGACGCGCTTTGGCCATCAATAACCTATAATGCCAACGCTTTACCCTGAAACCAAGAATAGGTTTGGTATAAACCAAAACCAATACAAACCAAAACACTGCGAGATTGTCTCGTTATTGATACGTCAATTTGCATTGTTTTTCATTACGAACCACTAGAGACACCATTGCGACGTCACTTGGCAAACGATAATATTGTTCGTTCTTATTTTGTATATTCTTTGATTTAAGCGATGTTTAATAATTAAAACACTGAAAACAATTTCTAAACCTTGTAACCCATAATTCATTGCATTTTCATTTGTTTTTCAATTAAGAACATATCACCTGGTATATCTGAGTAGTTTAAAGATCCTTCCCCTTTTCGCCAGTCTTGTTTTGGAATCGTTTTGCGATAAATCAACCCTATCTAGTTTCCATTACGATATGCTAGCTCGTTTGTGCAAATGTGTAAATTAATTTTGATGAAATCACCAGACAAACTAATTCATTATTTTTGAGTGCGTCCGGTGAAACTCCGGTGAGAAAAGAGCAAAACTGATTTGGCTCTAAATATACTAATCTAAAAGCAACGAACCTGATTCGCGGAGGGCTAAATGACTGGAGAAGGAGGTGCTAAACTGCTGCATTTGATCTCTAAGTTAGTTATGTTAGCTAAAGTGTCACATCAAAGAGTGTTACTTAAACTAAAAGCCCATGGTATAGGCAATGATGTAATCAACTGGATAGAAAAGTGGCTTACACACAGAAGACAGAGAGTAATAGTAGATGGCAAGATTTCAAATTGGAAATCGGTTTTGAGTGGGGTACCACAGGGATCAGTATTAGGCCCTATACTGTTTTTAATATATATGAATGATTTGGAGGATGACATATCTAGCAAAGTACTCAAATTTGATGACACAAAAGTATTCAGAAAGGTTACTAATGATACAGATAAACAAAGTTTACAGGATGATCTGGAAAAATTAGTTAAATGGTCAGAAAAATGGCAAATGTTATTCAATTTTAGGAAGTGTAAATGTATACACATAGGACATGGAAATATGGACGAAGAATATAAAATGGGGGATGCTGTACTAGGTAGAACCACACAAGAAAAGGATTTAGGAGTAACATTTAATGCTGACATGAAAGTTTCAGAGCAATGTGGGATTGCTGCTTCGAAAAGGAAATCAAATTTAGGGCTAATTAGGAGAACTATCACGTATAAGGAGAAACATCTAATTGTACCCCTGTACAAAGCAATAGTTAGACCACATTTGGAATATTGTATTCAAGCATGGAGGCCATATCGTAAAAAAGACATAGATAAGCTAGAAAGAATACAACGAAGAGCAACTAAGATGATTCCAGAATTAAGAGACCTTAGTTACGAAAGTCGCTTATTACAATGTGGTTTGACAACACTAGAGACCAAGAGACTAAGGGGAGACCAAATAGAAGTGCTTAATATAGTGAACGGTTATGAGGATGTTGATAAGAAACTTAAAGAAGGCAGTAGAACCAGAGGACACAAAGCAGCAATAGTTAAGGAGCAGTGTAGGTTGGACATGAGAAAGTACTCTTTCTCACAGAGGGTGATAAGTGAATGGAACAAACTGCCAAATGATTGTGTTAATGCTAGTAGTGTGAATATGTTTAAAAATAGAATTGACAGATATCTGATAAGGGCGGGCTACACATAGATGAGAAAATTGTTGGACTCTCGATAAGCCAATGGCTTCCTTGTCCACTTGCCATCTGGAACTTGTTGTTCGAGATGGCAATCTTGTTAAATCTTGTTAATGTCGTGTTTTGTTACGCATTGACTATTCTGTTCTACCCATTCAGCGGAACGAGACTGCCCGAAAGGAGGTTGTCAGAACGGGGGCCACTGCATCGTCTACCAGTGGCAGTTGATGTGCATGTGCACACACGGCTTCCATGGACCATACTGCAGCGCCTCAAGTCTACGCATGTCATCCGATAGTACACGGGCACTCACGATCATCATCGGCGTCCTGTCCGTCCTGATCCTGCTCTTGACACTGCTCGGTCTCGCCATCTGCCGGTACACTATTGATTTTATTGGTTATTAGAGGTAACAACAATTTTCATTGGAAAATATAACAACTGTTTCTCGGCATATTGCGGCACTGGTTTTATTATCATATTATATTATCATAGCGTCTCTGCTAGTTAAAGGCTGTACCCATGCAAACCGTGTTACTATCCTGATCTTTTATTAATGTTCTTATTATTTTACAATACAATACACAATATGCGGATTTGACAAAATATATGTAGAGATCGCTTTTTGGCAATTTTTCACAAATCCATAAATATTACATTTCTTTAAAGCTGACATTTCACGTATTCTTCGAGATTGTCTGTTGTTTATCTCCTGTGGTACCAGATCTTCTCTTTTCTCATTTGTCTATTTCCTCTCTTCCTAAAGGGTTTCTTCCCTTGGTTCCCAACGTTTCTCATATATATATATATATATATATATATATATATATATATATATATATATATATATATATATATATATATATATATATATATATATATATATATATATATATATATATATATATATATATATATATACTTTTCTCATGTATGAGTCCTTTGACGCGGTATACTGACATTTCTATCACGTATGAGTCTTCTGACATGGTACTCCATCTCTGTCGTATACATTAATGTCACTATTGACACTTCTATCATGTATGAGTACTCTGACGTGGTGTTCCATTTCTGTCACATGTATTAATGTCACTGTTGACACTTCTCTCGTGTGTGGATCCTCTGTTGTAACGTAAACGATACACTATTTCTCAACACAGCCCATTTATCTGCATTTGCGATATAGACAGGTGTTTACTATGATGTTAAAAACAAAATAATAATTTTCTTGTAAATCATGTTCTCCACAGAACACGTACAGACGACAACTATTCGATTCAACCCAAGGGGCGAGCCTTCACCAAGCCGCATAGTTTTGAGAATGACTACATCGATGTAGCTCCTATTACAAAGAATATGGCAAATGGTCAAAGTACAACACTCTCAAAACCGCCTCCCATGTCAAATACATATTCCTACACTTCTTATCCGACGAAGGTGGAGGAGAACGTGGAGAAGAAGACGGAGGAGAACGTGGAGGAGAAGGTGAGGAATGGCGCTACTATAATAAGTGTCTCATCTGTGACGACTGCAAATGAATATGTACACGGAGGGCTCACAATCGAAAATATGCAAAACGGTAAAACTGTGATTGAAATCCCAGACGAACCAACGGTCGCTCAGCCGCCAGAGCACACAGTAAATGTTGCCATTCTGCCACAAGAAAACCAACCAGCTGATGACTTTCCGACACCAGAGGAAAAAGAAGATGACAACAGTTCAACATCGGAGGTCAACGTAGATGATGACAACCAAACACAAGAAAACGACGTTGACGATGACAACCAAACATCGGAAGACGACGCTGACGATGACAACCAAACACCGGAAGACGACGCTGACGATGACAACCAAACACCGGAAGACGACGCTGACGATGACAACCAAACACCGGACGAAAACACTGACGATGGCAACAATACATCGGAAGACGACGCTGACGATGACAATCAAACACCAAAAGACAACGCTGACGGTGACAACCAAACAATTGAAGACAACGCTGACGATGACAACTAATCATCGGAAGACAATGTTGACGATGACAACTAATCATTGAAGACAAGGCTGACGATGACAACCAAACACCGGAAGACAACACTGCCGATGACAACCAAACACCAAAAGACACCGCTGACGATGACAACCAAACACCGGAAGACAACGCTGACGATGACAACCAAACATCGGAAGACGACGCTGACGATGACAACCAAACACCGGAAGAGGACGCTGACGATGACAACCAAACACTAGAAGAGGACGCTGACGATGACAACCAAACACCGGAAGACAACGCTGACAATGACAACCAAACACCGGAAGAGGACGCTAACGATGACAACCAAACACCGGAAGAGGACGCTGACGGTGACAACCAAACACTAGAAGACGACGCTGACGGTGACAACCAAACACTAGAAGACAACGCTGACGATGACAACCAAACATCGGAAGACAACGCTGACGATGACAACCAAACATCGGAAGAGGACGCTGACGATGACAACTTATCATCGGAAGACAATGCTGACGATGACAACCAAATACCGGAAGACACCGCTGACGATGACAACTTATCATCGGAAGACAATGCTGACGATGACAACCAAACATCGGAAGACACCGCTGACGATGACAACCAAACACCGGAAGACACCGCTGACGATGACAACCAAACACCGGAAGACAACGCTGACGATGACAACCAAATACCGGAAGACACCGCTGACGATGACAACCAAACACCGGAAGAGGACGCTGACGATGACAACTTATCATCGGAAGACAATGCTGACGATGACAACCAAATACCGGAAGACAACGCTGACGATGACAACCAAACACCGGAAGACAACGCTGACGATGACAACCAAACACCGGAAGACAACGCTGACGATGACAACCAAACATCGGAAGACGACGCTGACGATGACAACCAAACACCGGAAGAGGACGCTGACGATGACAACCAAACACTAGAAGAGGACGCTGACGATGACAACCAAACACCGGAAGACACCGCTGACGATGACAACCAAATACCAGACGACACAAAGGACGATAATAACACAACACCAAAGGAAATTGACAAAATAGACTATTAAATAACATAGATGATGGTTCAATCCACTATTTATTTTAATTAATACCTGCATATGAATTAAAATTGTCTCGTTCAGTAGTCACTGGAAACAAGAAAACGTGGAGAATAAGACACAGACTATTGCTATAGATATTAGCTTAGTTGGCTGTGTAACAGTAACGATTTGTATACAAAACGATTAATATTTGCATTAGTAATGTTGTTTTCTGTAATCACTGTTAACACCTGTAAGATATTGTAATTAGTAGCCATGGCTAATATTTGTGAAATAACATCGATTGCATGCACAACAGTACTTGTAAAATAGTTAGTAACAGTTTTACCATGCTGAATGATAATTGTAACGTTCCGCTGAAAATCATTGCTAAGAGTTATAAGATAGTCCTAGTTGTAAGTATGCGTAATATGGATATACATGGTATCATTGCTTATAAGCATAGCTAATACTAATAACATGCAAACATTGCTAATATATTGTCACATAAGCTGACCAAATGCAGTAGTGATTAGTATGATATTATTGATTGTATATATTGCTAATACCATAAATAAAATAAATTTTATCATGGCCGTTACTAATACTGTAGTGTTTTATATGATCGTAGAGCTGAAGACAACATCGGATGTAAATAACGATACGACATATATGAAACAGATTTTTTGGATCTAATTCCGAAAAAGTTCAAATAAAATGCACCAGGATGACCTGAGAGTTAAACTGACCTCACCTGCAATATCACTATCATTTTAGTTGTATTTACTTTCACAATCAACAAACACAATACAGCACAATAAGAACGTTTGCCTCATGTTGCCTCGCGTTTTACTGAAATTGTGTCTTACCTTTTAGGTAAAATATTGAGCATTGTAAAAAAAAATTGCTAATATGTGGTTTTACCGCGACTTAATAAAATACATAAAACAATACATTTTTTACATTTTTATTAAGCGAGTTTGACACATTATGTTTCATATAATTTGCATATATCAAACAGCAATATTCCTGTAAGTTTTGTATTTGAATAGTAAATAAATATGGTGTTATGACTGATTATGATCAGAATACAGTATTTTGCAAATTTTGCAGGTGACGTATCTGCTATTATATCAGATATTTCAAAACTTTGCACAGGACATCCCAACCTTTTCGAATGTTTTGGGATTTTGGAGTCGGAGAATTTCAAACAACTTAAAACATTTAAGGTTTCATTATTTTGATTTCACAGTAGTCGCCTGCCTTAATTGGGGACGTACAAGAGCCTTTGAGGACTTAAGTGAACTATTGAGGACTACATGAATCCTAGTAGCGATCAACCGCCGTTTCAGCTTAGAAAGTCAGGTTGACTTGATGTTCTATAAAGACGTTAACCAGTAGAAGTAGACCTCATAAGGTCAACATACACAGGTAGCCTCAACATATTTACCGACTAGTCAGCTAACTGGATGTGCCGAACGCCAGAAGCTATCTAGAACTATTTAGACGATTAACAAAACCTGGACAGAAGTTAACGGCGTACGTCATACGAAAGTAACCGGCATGGATGCGTGGCTTCGGCGCCCTCCGCTTGACCTACATAACCGTCATGGATGCGTGGCTTCGGCGCCCTCCACTTGACTTACATAACCGCTCGACACGGCGAGAACTGGCTGACAGATTGAAGTCATATATGACATACTTACTAGGGGGCGAGACTGTATCTTCTGAACCACTACTTGCGCGTTGAATGCGGTTATGTTAATGACACTGGATTCTTAAACTTACGCACACCATTCGACCTATAACTCTGCAATTCAGGTAGCCAAGGAGAGGTAGGCTGTGTCTGTTATTTGGGGTCAGACCACTATTGTGGGACAATGCCAATTTTCATATACGAAATTTGATTAACACATATCCTTCACTAATGAAACCTTCCTCCCGTGACTACAATTCTACGACTGCGTCATTGACATGAAATGCTTGGCGTTGTTGCTTCTGTTTGTTATATCTCTTCGTTAGTTGGTTCAACCACTCGTTTGTACGTAATTCATTTCTGTTTCTCACCTTGTATTCTTCCAGGGATGAAGCCATACTTTGTATTTGTGTGTACTTTCGGGTTTTTCGGTTTGGTTGAGTTCACTCCTATGTAACGCTACTAATACAATTATTATTAAGGCAAATCAAACATGTTAAATCAAAATTAACATGACATTTAAGATGCCCAAACGTTCTGTCCAACCTACAAGATTTAACAAGATTTAACAAGATTTGCCATCCAAGCCAAAGGCCCAGATGGCAAGTGGACAAGGAAGCCATTGGCTTATCGAGAGTCCAACAATGTTCACCTACTTATAACCCGCCCTCCTGATATATGTGTCAACCTTGTTTTTAAACATATTCACGCTGCTAGCAGTTACACAATCTGTAGACAGTTTGTTCCATTCATTTATTGTCCTCTGTGAGAACGAGTGCTTCCTGATGTCCAATCTACATTGATCCTTTACTAATTTTACCTCATGTCCTCTAGTTCTGCTATCTTTCTTGAGTGAGAAAAACATATTTCTATCAATATTTTCATACCCATTCAATATCTTAAAAACTTCAATCTGATCTCCTCTTAACCTCCTTGTCTCTAGAGTTGTTAAACCACATTCTTTCAGGCGTTCTTCATAACTAAGGTCTCTAAGTTCTGGAATCATTTTAGTTGCTCTCCTTTGTATGCGTTCAAGCGTATCTATATCCTTCTTACGATATGGTCTCCATGCTTGTATACAGTATTCTAAATGAGGTCTAACTATTGCTTTATAAAGAGGTATAATTAACTTTTTTCCCTTATATGTTATGTTTCTTCTAATCAATCCAAGAATTTGATTACCCTTTGAAGCTGCAATACCACACTGCTCTGAAACTTTCATATCAGCGCTTATTGTAACTCCTAAGTCCTTTTCTTTTACAGTAGTACCAAGAACAGTAGCTCCCATTTTATAGTTTACATTCAAGTTCCCATGTCCTGTATGTAGGCATTTACATTTCCCAAAATTGAACAGCATCTGCCATTTCTCAGACCATTTCACTAATCTGTCTAGATCGTTTTGTAAATGTTGTTTATCACCATCAGTATTAACCTTTCTAAACAGTTTTGTGTCGTCCGCAAATTTCAGTACGTTACTTGTTATACTCTCGTCCAAGTCATTTATATAAATTAAGAATAATATAGGTCCTAATACTGATCCTTGAGGTACCCCACTCAAAACCGATTTCCAATTTGAAACTTCGCCATCTACTACAACTCGTTGTCTTCTGTCAGTCAGCCATTGTTCTATCCAGTCAGTTATGCTATCCCCGATACCATGGGCTTTTAATTTAAGTAGCAATCTTTGATGTGGCACTTTGTCAAAAGCTTTCTGAAAATCTAAGTAGATAATATCTACTGGCGATCCCACGTCTATCCACTTAGTGATTTCTTCCAAAAAACATAACATATTTGTTAAGCATGACCTCGCTTTAAGGAATCCATGTTGAGATGAATTTAATAATTTATGCTTAACGAGGAAGTCCACCATATGGTCTTTAATTAACCTTTCTAATAATTTACAAATCACTGACGTTAAACTCACTGGTCTGTAATTCTCTGACTTATTTCTCGAACCCTTTTTAAATAATGGTATGATGTTTGCTTCTTTCCATTCAAACGGAACAACTCCCTCTTTTAATGACAAGTTGAATACTCTTGCAAGTGGTATACTGATTTGATCTACTGTTTCCATTAGTAATTTTGGAGGAATCCCATCCACTCCCGGTGATTTGTTATCCTTCATTGCCTTTATTTTCCTAGCTACCAATTCTGGAGTTACAACTAACGGTCCTAAATAGTCAGATTTAGCCCCCAAGCTTAATGCTAATTCAATCACGAACGTTTTGTTTGTTTGTTTATTATTTCAACAACGATTTATTTGAATTAAACGATCAAATGGGCTACTGCGAAACCGTTACAAGGTGGGATCGTGCTCAGTTTCCCGATGTGTATAATAACCGTTGTATTAAGTATATGGGAACAGCAGCGGCGACGGCGAGAGAAGAAGAAGCAACAGCAGCAGCAACAGCAGGGGCAGCAGCAACTACAGAAACAGCAGTAGCAACAAACAACAACAACAACAACAACAGCAGCAGCAGCGGTAACAACAACAGCAGTAACAACAACGCTATCAACAACAAAGAACGGCATCAACAACTACAGCAACAACGACAACAACATTAACAACAACAATACAATTAATAACAATAATAACAATGTT
Source organism: Lamellibrachia satsuma (assembly GCA_033239005.1). Lineage (NCBI taxonomy): Eukaryota > Metazoa > Annelida > Polychaeta > Sabellida > Siboglinidae > Lamellibrachia > Lamellibrachia satsuma. The sequence continues at coordinate 31,054,499 of BSQZ01000001.1, read as the reverse complement.
CACGTCCGTTTTTGTCTTAGTATCCCGCCGGTGGTTTCGTGTGAGGTAAGTGTTGTGAACGATGCTTTAGTCTGACATGCAGTAATGTCAACAGAGGCTTTGCCCCGTCGGCTAAGGACCTGGCAACCATGTGTAGGATGTAGTGAGAAATAAAGTTAGTTGAAACTCGGCGGTCTCACTGATAGCGGCGTTTTGAAGGATCACCGTTTCCACTGAGAGTGGAGTTCCTTAGGGGAGGGAAGAATGGCAGAAGTAATGAGATAGGCTTGACACGGACGGTCGCGCGGTCGATTTAGAGAGAAAGATGACTGGCACGGTTACGATTAAACATCGGTTAAATTTATTGGCGATCATAAAGGTTGAATATTACACGTAAGAAGGCCTACATATTAAAAAAAACTGCACAACACTCTATGCTGTAGTCTGGAGTGCAGTAATTTCAGCACAGACTAGCACTATGACGGTTAAGTAGGTACATGGTCCGTAATATAGCGTAGAGGTTAGAACGTCGGGCTCTCAATCGAGAGAACCCGGGTTCGAATACCGGATGGATACCGCGCTATATAAGAAGTACCTTTATGGACACCCGAGTTCCTGCCTAGTTGTAACGACGTTTATTTGAAACGTGTAGAATGTTGTGGCATGACGTGTTAGCAAATATAGCGAATGGAGTTAGTCGAAGCCGAGCTATTTTAGTATGGACTGTGCAGGCCTATGTGTCGGCTTAATGTTCGGAAAAAATTTAATGATATAATTTATCTCAACTAATAATCATCTTAGTGAAGATGATCTTACAGGATTTAATCATTCTTATAAATTTTTATTGCGTATTTCAGATACCGTATCCGCTTTTGGATACGGATTATTTTGGGATTTTGGGAGGAACACGGCCGTATCCCATATGTATGACTTGTTTCAAATTGATGGACAAATCGTTAGGTATATTTGCGGCGAAACCTAGCGGATTTCGTTTGATGTATAGTTTGAAGCCAGATTGTAACACTCGATCTAAATATGAATGCGCTATGCCAATTAACCAATGTAACTTTTAACACGGTTTTATGTCGATCTAAATATAATTAAAGTTAATAAGCTTTCGTCTGTCTATGACATCACATCGTCTCTACTTCTGTCTACCTCTCTTTCCCTCCGACACACACTGCTTCCTTCCCTTCCTCTCCATGTCCCTATCCCTTCCCATTTATGAATAAATGACGTTCTCTTTCTCTTTCTACCTCCTTCTTTGGCTGTCTCAGTTTTCATCTCGGCTATCTCTCTTCTCTCGTCACCCCCTCTCTCATTCTCTCGTCACTCCCTCTCTCATTCTCTCGTCACCCCCTCTCTCATTCTCTCGTCACCCCTCTCTCATTGTCATCGTCACCCCCCTTTCTCATTCTCTCGTCACCCCCTCTCTCATTCTCTCGTCACCCCTCTCTCATTGTCATCGTCACCCCCCTCTCTCATTCTCTCGTCACCCCCTCTCTCATTCTCTCGTCACCTCCTCTTTCATTCTCTCGTCACCCCTTTTCTCATTATCTCGTCACTCCCTCTCTCATTCTCTCGTCACCCCGTCTCTCATTCTCTCGTCACCCCTATCTCATTGTCATCGTCACCCCCCTCTCTCATTCTCTCGTCACCCCTCTCTCATTCTCTCGTCACCCCTCTCTCATTCTCTCGTCACCCCCTCTCTCATTCTCTCGTCACCCCTCTCTCATTCTCTCGTCACCCCTCTCTCATTCTCTCGTCACCCTCTCTCTCATTGTCATTGTCCTACCTGTGTTGTGTGTCACTCTCTTCTATCACATTATTTGAAAATTGTACCGCCATTCACACTCTCTGTCACTATCTTCCCACGTACAATTATTATTAAAACTGTAATCCGGGGTAATTAAAACAATGCAGTATGTGATTCTTACAGCGCCTTGCGAGCTCCCGTTAGATACACAACATCCAGTTCGTTGGTGGTATCGCCGGGAAAACAATGAGGACGTCCTACTGAAATTCAACAACCACAGGATAGAATATTTGTAGGCTTCAGACCTGAACAACGCTATACTTGAGCAAATTAACGGTGACGTCCATCACAACATGAATAATACAATGGACTGACCGATTGAATGACTGAGCATATCTGCATACCTCATCAGTTCATTGTTATAACTTACAAAGACACTTCTGCAAAAAGTTATCTAAAATTAAAAAAGTCAGTACTACAAGACCTACTCGTCTGGACCGGGCCAAGAAGACCAGTATAATGGCGACACACAAAGTAAGCACGTTTCTGACAATTTATGTCCACCGTGCTACCTACTGCAAGTTGTATTTAAAAGTGGCGGACGGTAGAGGGATAAGATATTTTCTGTTGACGTACCATTATGGCAAATGTGAACACCAGAAGGTGCACTATTAATGGTCCCTCCGCAATACGAAGTTTTAGCTAGTCTCATTTCAAATTAACTTTGCGAAAAACAAAACACACCTAGTATCCACTGCAACTTGTAACTCGATTGGGCAACGTTTGCATGAATTTTTGTGAAATCATCAGGCAAACTCTTAAATTACTTAATGTTTGCTCAAATATCAGTTGAAGTTAAAATGGAAACGCTGAGGACTCAATAATTTCACCCTTGTTAAACTTTCTTATCTTTGTCCTGTGATGGGCTAGAGGACGGATGTCATGCCCATGACCCGCCCATGCTCGGCATTGACCAGCACAATGTTTACCATTTTGGATATCCACAATGTCGAGCCTTTCTAGACCCGACGACTAAAATCAGTCATTACGATGGTTTGAGCAAATGTATTAGAATTGGCCTTGGAGGTAACTGACTTAAAACTTGACTTCACTTGCCAGTTTGTGACTTGCCAACAAGTATGGTGGCTCGAAACGTACACAAAACGATACCACGTTGTCGTGACAGGTCACATCGAACACAATGATTAAGTACTTGCTATGATTGGCTAATGTTTAATGTTTAAATTTTGCACAAAAAGTCAGAGTATCTGGGATCTCGCATAGGGGAGACCGTGGCGGGGGGGGGCAAGCCTAGTCACCCATGCTACCATGTAAGTGACGCAACGGAAAAGTACGGTAAAAAATCCAACCAATTAAGCCAAGTGGGGCATGGCCCAAAGCCCTCCCCCTAAGTACGCTACCAACTGAAACAAGCTGAAATATTACGTCATATAAATTAAACCCCGCATCTTTGTGTAGATCCTCAGGAAGTTGAGGTTTGTGAGGAGCCAGTCCTGCCTTTGTATGTGTCCCCCCTCCCCCATCCCCCACTGCCGCTGGCTGGTTTCTTCACGCATTTCGTGAACTGTGTCTGCAGTGAACATACGCGTCTGTGCACTTTTGTGACTGAAATGTGGAACATTGACTATTATTACCGACAGAAGCTGTACTCGTCATGACCTTTCATCAAATCTCAAGTTACGATAACCGCCAGGCAAAAGTTGCTCCTCGCATTGGTGTGTTACAACAGTCAACGCACACGTTATTTAGCTGAATATTGTCATGCGACACGGTCGCATGACAATATTCGGCATGACAATAAAACGGCCCCATAGCCATTTGTTTGCAATCAATAAATGGCAAAATTTTAGTGATTTAGAATATTGATATCTTACATAAACGTTTTCAAAGTTTTTTCTAAGCGGCTTATTTGATTAAATATAGCAATTCTTGCCAATTTTGGCGGAAAACAATTGCTTAACGGGGACTTTCAGGGCAAAAGCAATTTCTTCCCATGCTCCTTTCTTCTTTACCCTGTCGCTGTACTGACGGGATGTAGTATCATACAAACAGTACTGAATAAACTTCTCTTATTTCAACACACACCACACGTTGTCCGTCATCTTTTCGGTTCTACGGAGAGTCACGTGATCGTGTGGGCGACTCAGATTGGCTGATTGACCAACAAATACCCGGCAGTCGCAAACTAGTCGGAGGCCGGCAAATACAAACCGCCGCTAACGTGGAGTCGCCCGAAAACAGTGGCCAACTGTCGGTGAATATCTAGCGGTGCCAAATGTCCACCGACTGGTCGGCTGCTGGTGGGCAACTGGCACAAAGTGTTGCCAACTGTTGGTAGAGAACATACACATAACGACTACATTTGAGTTGCCAACTGAAAAAGAACATGTTAGCACCTGAAGAATCGGTATGTGTTTGGCGGCCTTTACATAGCTCCTGTGTCAGCCACATTATGTAATTTTTCAGTTGCCAGATGTCAACAAAAGTGTTGCCAACTGTTGGTGGAGAGCACACACATAACGATTATATTTTACTTGCCAACTGAAAAAGTAGTCGCCAACATGTTAGCAACTCAAGAGTCTGTCTCGGTTTGTTATATGTTCTTAGTAGGCAAACGCGTTGACCATACTAACTCGACTTTATTCGGAGCACATGTTTATTAGCGCGCCAAGCATTCTCATTGGTCAAGCCGTGCCAGCATGCGTACAATAAAAGTGGCCATTTCAACGGTAAGTAATACGATAGTGTCGCCATCTAGCGATTAACTGCTAACTATAAGCGTTCTCGTCACTGAGTCGGTATGTGCATGGCGGGCTTTACGCTTTTCTAGCGATCACGGTAGTCGTATCGACGTTTCTGCTACGACTGCTCCAGTGTAGTGCAGTCTTTTGACCTGCTCGTCCTCTTGATGTAGGACCCTCTTTCACGCGGGGTCTTCCTGTGTAGCTTCGGGAACTCCCAGGCACGGAGCTTGTCAGCTTCCTTCGGTGCGTTGGTCTTGACGCGCTTGGCATCCATTCTTAATATCTTTAATAAACGTTTAACAACTGTGTTTAGTATGACACTAAAATAGTGAAACCGTACGTCGCACACCAGTCTGGACTTGACTAAATTGTTATATATTCCTGACAAATTTTGTTCGCCAGCGCATATGACATATAAACATTGGCTTATGCCGCTAATAAATAAAACTAAACGAATATGATGCATTGCTACATTTGCTTCAAATTGACATCAATTGTTTGTGTTATTTATATGTTATTTTATGTGAAAACGGTTGTTTTTTTATTTTAATGACAAGTTATATGTTCAGTCTACTCAATATGCCAATAAAACAATTATTTAGATATATATAATATGGCAATCAAACCGCTCCAGTCGACAGACCTCGGTAATGCTGCAATCGTAAGTCGCCTGAGACCGTCCGTCATCTCCAAGTTGGAGCATGTCTGTTCCCGCGAAGAACACGGTAAGACACGTATTACTGCTCCTGGCGACGAAGCGCACGTTTTATCTCGGCAAAAATTGCCAAATTTACTCAGTACTACACATTAATAACTTTCATAAAAAACGTGTAGAAACATAATATATTCAAAAACATTTACCAAATGTGTTCTTTGGGACTTTGCCAAAACTGGACTCCTTTCTGTTAGTTTGGCGTCGCTTTAATTCCCATGAAGATCACCTGGAAGTAGGTCCGGGTAAATCGCCACGTACGGTTTGAGACGGTTTCGGACGACGCACAGTTACAAGTAGTAAAACGGCAACTATTTTTTTGCTTGACATATGTTAATGATAACATATTAATAGTTCTTACTAATGTATAGAACTCTTCCGACCGACCGACCGACCGACCGACCGACCGACCGACCGACCGACCGACCGACCGACCGACCGACCGACCGACCGACCGACCGACCGACCGACCGACCGACCGACCGACCGACCGACCGACCGACCGACCGACCGACCGACCGACCGACCGACCGACCGACCGACCGACCGACCGACCGACCGACCGACCGACCGACCGACCGACCGACCGACCGACCGACCGACCGACCGACCGACCGACCGACCGACCGACCGACCGACCGACCGACCGACCGACCGACCGACCGACCGACCGACCGACCGACCGACCGACCGACCGACCGACCGACCGACCGACCGACCGACCGACCGACCGACCGACCGACCGACCGACCGACCGACCGACCGACCGACCGACCGACCGACCGACCGACCGACCGACCGACCGACAGACAGACAGACAGACAGACAGACAGACAGACAGACCGTGGAATGTATGTCGGGCGTCACGGTTGACTGAGCGTCAAAGCCCACAGACCACGGTTACTTCCGTAATCAGAGAGATCGGTTATAGAGACACAAGGGAGAGGTGCGAACCAGTCGGCCGATACTTCTACATTTTAGGTGACCTGAGAGGTAGTAGCAACAGGTAAGTTGTCTCCGGCAGAGATCAGATGTAGAACTTAGAACCTAGAACCATGTCCACGTTAATATTACGCAGTGACTGTGTCTCTGTCAGTGACCGACCTCTGAAGTAAATGCTCCCCCTGGCGTCTCGCTTGCTCCAGGACACGCTCGAACACACAGCTGTGTCAGCGAACGACGCACAGCGATATGCACGCACACAACGGAACAGAGTTCTTGACTGGTTAGTTCTTAGTTACAGCGCGTATTACCCTCTGTTTACTCACCCAACCAGTTGGTTTGCTGTTACTGCCCAGCTAGTACATAGGCTGGTACATAGGAGGTAAAACCCAGATTGTACAAAGGAAGGCATATAGGTGGTACAGCCCGGCTTGTACATAGTGGCGTATCTAGGATCTCACAAAGAGAGAGGCCAAAGGGGGGCAAGCTCAGTCACCCATTGTTATCATATTGTGGCCCAACAGGTCACATACGAAAAATAATTAAACCAAAGGGGACAATGGTCCAATGCCCCCCCTCCAAATACGCCACTGTGTGCCTTCATATGTGTCGATTGTTATCTACAGTGGATGCACAGTTCTATTGCCCTTGTACTATTGAATCAACAATTCTAAAGAACGATAGTTCAAATCAAATAACTTATATCAGCGCCACAATTACATCAATACACTTCTGTATTTGCTATTCCCCAATTAGTCTTTATTGGGTCAAAGTTCAATAAGCAATTAAGCTTAATGTGTTCCAACGAACCGTATGTAAAGAAGGTGCTCGTTTTGTATGTTTGATTTATTTACAATTTTCATTGTTTCATAATCAGCTTTGTTGTCCAAATTTACGCTCGATATGCCAACAGAGATCTATCAAGGTAATTACTTTTGGAGGGTCAAGATTTTGGACAACTTTGTGGCATGACTTTTACGGACAAATGCACAAATACCTTGATTAGGATTAACATTCGACACATAATGCTGGTATGGAACAACCACTGGCAAAGGTTTCTTTAAACTTGCTTGTTAGTTCAAATCCAGTTTCGTACGACATTCGTGTAATATGTATCCCCTCCCAAAGGCCATGTCAATAACGTCAGCTCGTGGCCGTGATGATCTCGCTTCTGTGGAGACGCCACTCAATACTGGGTTCAGCCTACTGTTACGTTTCCCATTGGTGACCATGTTAACGTTTTGCATGATGATGAGAAAACGGGACCATCAATAATTCTGAAACTTCTTACCTGCCTTTGTCATCATCTCAGTGACATGCTGATCGAGTTTAGTCAAAGTCTCGTACTTCTAACTTTTTTAAATGCCTGAACGTGCCATATCCGTAAATTTTTACCAATACTGATACTGTGGAAACGTCACAATTGACACAAATGACACAGTGTCATCATCACCACTTCCGCCTTGGTTGCAGCATGTCCTGGGTTCCTGTCCTGAGTCCATGTTCTGGGTTCATGTCCTGAGTTCATGTCTTGGGTTCAAGCCACATACAACACAGACACGTTTCTCGGCGTTGTCATTGCGTCATCACTGCTACGCTTCTCAATAATTGAGGATAACTGTTGTTGAAAGCACGACAAACAACATGACTATGTCAGCCTGACAATGTAGGAGGGTCAGTCTCTATATCTGCCTGTCATTGACAGTTTCTGTGTTGTCAGTGTGTCAGTCTCCGTGGTGTCCGCCTGGTACTGTCAGTCTCTATGTCATCCCGACAGTGTCAATCTCTGTGGCACTGTCAGTCTCTGTCAGTCTACGTGTCAGTCCATGTGGCATTGTCAGTATCTGTGTCAGTCTGTCATTATCAGTCTTTGTGTTAGCAAGTCAATGGCAGTCTCTGTGCCGTAGCCAGTCTGTGAGTCGACCTGTCAGTGTCAATCTCATTGTCAGTATCAGTTTAGTGAACCGGTGAATTGTCAAGACAACCAGCTATCGTTGTTTCTTCTGCCTGAATTGTAAACACCACTGACAACGACAATGTCGACAAATGAACTAAGTGACAGTATACAACAATGCTTTACCTCAGAATCAGACGAACTGAAGATGACCCGAGGTTCAACAACTGTAACAACATGTACTAAAAGTGTAAAAACTCGCGGGAAGTCACAAATAAACATCGACTGTGTAAATGAAGTACTCGTCATGGAAGTGATGGGGCCGATGGCGCCCATCCTCACAAAGACAACTCTATAAATGAAGTACTCGTCATGGAGGTGATGGGGCCGATGGCGCCCATCCTCATAAAGACAGCCGCATTAGAAACTATCGTTAGCGACGACACCAAATTAAGGCAATGGAAAAACAAGTTCAACGCATTTCATTGCTACATCGCTACATGGCAAAATAGTACCAACGACGAGAAAACCTCAGAATCTACGGAACTGAGGAGTCGGTGGAGTCAGAGACAGACGCAGAGATCGAGCAGAAGATCGTGAAGGTTGCAGGTATGACTGGAGTAGTCCTCAAACCAGAGGACATATCAATTGCCCACCGACTTGGAAACAAGCGTAAAGCAAGACACTGGACAACCAAGACCAGTGATCGTACGATTTACTAAGAGGGCCCAGCGAAACAATATGATAAAGAAAGGGTAGCTAAAAGGCAGGCATGTCTTCATAAATGAGGATCTTGCCCCATTGAGGTCGTCCTTGTTGCATATCGTGAAAGAACAACCGAACGTAATCGTGGTTTACACACGAGACGGCAGAGAGGCAGCGAAGCTAAAGGAGAAACCGGACAAATGGCTGGACACCGTATCCCCAGACGACCTGTGGAAAGTAGGGGTGGACAATACCGACTGGAAACGACTTCACCTGGAGCAGTTTGTGTTCTAGAACTGTCGCTGAAACAAACAACTAGAACTGAACATTCATCTATGGAAACTATCCTTGAATACATTCATTACGAAATATTCTGTCTAAATGATACTACCAATGATGAAGAAGATGTGGGTATAAACATAATACAACATTCTCCATATTTAGTGAGGGAAAATCTAATCGATGTGTTGAAATATATACGTTGTTTCACAACCTTAAGTACTAGTATTGGGAGTACGCATGGAACATTTGACGAATTGCAAATTTATATAGATGAACTAAATGATTCTGGTTTCCAATTTAGTGCTGTTTGCTTGCACGAGACATGGCTTAGTGATAACGACGATGCCTCTCTTATACAGTTGAACAGTTACTATTGCATTGCGAAAGAGAAACACTGTAGTAAAAACGTGGACTGATTATATTCCTTAGTCAGAAATATAAATATAAAATTAAGCCACTATTTAACTACTCAACTATATGGGAAGGTCAATTGATTGAAATAATTGATACATTTTACCAAAAAATATTATACGGAAACATTTACAAACCGCCCAGAGACAATATTGACAATTATAAAGTTTTATTGACGAGGTTAATCCTATATCAGATTCCTTAGAAAAATTAAATAAAGTAGTCATAATTGCTGGAGATTTCAATATCAATTTACAAAGAGTTAACACGACGAGTGTATTTAGGGACTTTCTCGATGCATTTATTATTCTTATAAAATGTGTTCAGACCATCAGCCTTACTTTACATGCCTAAATACATTATATGATCACGATAACCCAACGCTAAGATACGCCAGGATTACAAGACACTCTCTTAACGCATATGCCAATCTCTTTAACGATTTGAAAAATAGTAACATGCTAGAACAAATGAACATAACTTCTGATGGCAACCCAAATATAAACTTAAACATTGTGGGGGACATTCTTGAAAAATTAAAAGAAAAATACTTTCTAAGTAAATGTGTAAATTTCAACAAACATAAACATAGAAAGTCTAAATGGATAACAACAGGCATTGTCCGATCTATAAGATATATGGGTAATTTATACAAGAAACTTCGGATGTTAAGACACAGGAATATATATTTATAAAACCGAATTACACGAATACAATACTGTATTAAAAAAGTATTGGTGGAAAGAAAAGGTATTACGAAAAGTGTTTCAATGAGTATTACACAAATATGAAGAAGGCTTAGTTAACAATGAATGATATCTTAAATAGGAATAAAAACAAAATGGCGTATCCGCTATGTTCCGCTTTCACGGCGAACGAATATAGTTGGTTCGAACATCGTATATTATTGGCAACACGTTACAGCTTGACCACAGCCCGGGGCCTACGGCTACGCCTGGAAATAGTCCGTCTATATTTCGTTTTGAAACTTTCATGACTATGAAAATCGCTTCTCTTACAGAACATTATTCACATCATTTTTTTACGCGACTGATCATTTGTATTTTGTATAAACTGTCAAAAAACAATGAGTTGTCTGCGTAGTAATGCGGTACAACGCTACCGTGAAAGGCGTCAACAGCATTGTGAATATATTTTCGGTGTCGCAATGCTTCTCTGCCATTCGACTATTGTGAACATTTCGTTTTTCCGGGACATTAAAAAACGCTTTTAATTTTTTTAAATTCCCCAAAATGTGTCGACGGATCCGTAAACCCCCAAAAAAATAAAAACCATCGCATAAATAAACTGAAACATGTTTTACCACAACACGTTTTTATCAACAATCTTTGTGTCAACCTGTCATTGTCAGTCTCTATGTCACTCTGTCGGTGTCAGTCTCAGTGTCAGTATCTGTGTCAGTATCTGCGCCAGCCTGTCAGTATCAATCTTTTCGTCATCCTGGTAGTGTCAGTCTCTGTGTCAGCGTGCCAGTGTCAATATCTGCGTCAGCCTGGCGGTGTCAGTTTTAGACTATGTACAAGCCAGGCTGTACCTCCTTTTGGAGCAGCCTATGTACAAGCCGGGCTGTACATCCTTTTGGAGCAGCCTATGTACAAGCCATGCTGTACATCCTTTTGGAGCAGCCTATGTACAAGCCAGGCTGTACATCCTTTTGGAGCAGCCTATGTACAAGCCGGGCTTTACCTCCTTTCGGAGCAGCCTATGTACAAACCGGGCTGTACATCCTTTTGGAGCAGCCTATGTACAAGCCGGGCTGTACATCCTTTTGGAGCAGCCTATGTACATGTGGGTCTGTACATCATTTTGATGTAGTTTTCTAGTTCTGCAAAATGTAAAATGAGCAAATCATCACATAGGATATACGTAATAACGTGTCCCACGTATGATTGGCACGTTCTAATAGGCACCCCTCTCAGTGTTAGTCAGCCAAGTAAAGAAAAAAAACCACAAAACATGAGTAAATAGCTTATAATAAATACACACTAGGTCTACTTCAAAGACCCAATGTATGTACCTTTTGTTCACGTCAACCGCACAGTTGGTTGAAGTTAGTCATCGTAATTGTATCGTGAGTGTATTTAGTATGAAGTGCAGTGATAATTAACTGTAAAGCTGTTCTAAAGAAAAATCAAAGCCAGATGATCAGTAATCTTAAGTCATCTGTAAAACTATTCAACTACCTTTGTGACCAAGCCACATATAATTTTATGCATGCCAAGAATGAAGATACTATTTATTTTGATGGCCTTGATACCGCGTTATATAAGAACGTAATTTTACTGCGTTTTTGATCATTCTCCATCCAAGAGGTTTACTCAAACGAATGTCCATACGTCATCATGTTGACCAATGTCCGAGGCTGGTGACAGTAGTTGCCCAACAAAATACACTGTACATAGCTGTAACGCATTCATTGTAAACCGTTGACCATTATGTACAGCTCTTCAGTTAGTGTTGTACCTCGAGGGCGGGCCATGTCAATAGGTTAGCAGAAAACGCAGTGTTCACACAACTGGTGAAGGTGAACAGTTCGCGCCGCAATCCTGAAATATGTTGTTTTTGTTACAACTAGCACCGGTCTCCCCTCTGTTTCTCGCGACGTATCTTTGTGTTTCTTTTTGCAGATATGAAGACCTGTCTCGTGGTTGTTCTCGGTCTGTTGCCAGTCATTGTGAGTACAAGTTTCAACATATTTTGTCTTTTTTAACCATAGTTGTTTATTTTATGTTTCAGAAAGTGAAGTGCCTTTTGTAAATAACGTCATCTACCATTTATTCAGGGATACGCTGCCGTTATACTTCCTACCCAGCACTAAACAGCACCCATACATATGGAACAAGCAAACACTTACGAAGCGAAGGCATAACATTACGTACAGAAGACGGTATCAACTGTGTCGTTGACATGGTTTATTGTTAGCTTGATTTGTGCACCTCGCTGAGCCATTTTGGGCGAGTTCAATATGATGAATGGCTGTAATTTAAGGAGATATCTCTCTGACCAGAGTCCAGAACATAAATATTGAAGCATTTCCGTTTTGGCCTTAGCGTGCAACCTTCCCCCTACCCTTATCCTTACCCTTACCCTTACCCTTACCCTTACCCTTACCCATCCTCTCCGGGCTTCGTGGGCCATACGGCTGCAGTTTACTCTATCTTTGTCCACCCGTTTCGCTTCAGTCCATGTATGTGCCCCATTTCTTGTCTTTTTCAGCATTTTTTCGCCAGGTTGTCTCTGGGCGACCCACTTTCCGTTTCACTTCAGATGTCCATGTTAGAATCGTCAGGCAGTGGCTGTGTGGCAATGGTGTAACGGAATCTTAAAAAATATATGTAAACCGTTTCACCATTATTACTTCCGGGGAAGTATATCTCCATGAATACACAACCAGTAGAATGGGTGTGGTTCAATCAAAACAAATACTGTTTGTTTTGGGTAATTATAACTGGCTGCAACAAAACGACGACAACAATAATGTTCCGTTTTTGTTTTAGAATGCAGCCGATGTTTTCGTGTGGGGTAAGTATGGACTGTGTATATGTGTCGTCTTCACGTACGATAAAATGTGATATTGGAAATGAATAACACTTACATTACGGGAGGCTAACTTCGAACATCGATACACGTGGTTGGATGTCACACTCTATGAACAGTGGCTGGAAGCAAGGTCAACACTGATGGGGTTCACAGGGACAGTCACCAACCACTAAGCAGATCTTAAGAGATTTATTAGTTCTTTAAAAGTTGAATTTGATTAAGTGTTTCATAACGGTCAATACTGGCATTGCAGCAACTTAGCCACTATTAATTGTTTTATCATAACTTATACTAAAACGAATTATATAAAGATCCTTTTAAACTGTACGTCTGGTAATAACGAACCTTCCACTTTGGGCCGTATAACCGATGGATGCATGTGTGGAATGTAAGAATCTCACTGTTCATGTCCCTACAGAATGTTCAACAGTAGGAAAATGGTACCGCGACCCGTATAACGAATGCTCGTACTACGAGTGTAACGGAGCTCAGAAGGTCAGACGGCTGTGTGCCCAGGGAACCGCGGTGCCCACCGACTATCAGGACGAGAGCGCTGTAGCTCCCTGCTCGATATTCAACAACCAGGCTTGCGGTAAGGATATACTACATTAAACAAACTGTACATGAAACAAACTGTTTGTGATAAACCATGGCTTTATCCCAGATAAACTGTATATCTGGGATAAAGCCATGGTTTATCGCAAACATCAGATCCCATCGTCTCTACTTTCGTCAATACCTCCTTCCCTCCCTCAGATACTGATTTTCTCTCCCTCTCCCTTACCATCTCTACCGCTCCGTCTTTTCCTCTCCTTATGTCCTCTTCCATTATGCTTTCCTTTTCCCATTGCTTCTCTCACTCTTTGTTCTTTACCACGCTCTTCTCTCTCTCTTCTCTCTGCCTCTCTCTCTCTGTCTCTGTCTCTGTCTCTATCTCTCTCTCTCTCTCTCTCTCTCTCTCTCTCTCTCTCTCTCTCTCTCTCTCTCTCTCTCTCTCTCTCTCTCTCTCTCTCTGTCTCTGTCTCTCTCTCTATCTCTCTCTCTCTCTCTCTCTCTCTCTCTCTCTCTCTCTCTCTCTCTCTCTCTCTCTCTCTCTCTCTCTCTCTCTCTCTCTCTCTCTCTCTCTCTCTCTCTCTCTCTCTCTCTCTCTCTCTCTCTCTCTCTCTCTCTCTCTCTCTCTCTCTCTCTCTCTGTCTGTCTGTCTCACTGTCTCTCTGTTTCTCTCTCTGTGTCTGTCTCTCTCTGTCTGTCTCCCTCTCTCTCTTTCTCTCTCTTTCTCTCTCTCTCAATCTCTCTCTCATTATGTGCTTGTCTATCTGCTTGTCGATCTTTATCTCTGGTTCGCCGGAATTTTGTTTCTGCTTTTTCATAATTCTCGACCCCTGTTCCCCCGGCCCCCTTTCTCATTGTTCTCGTCCTTAACTGTCAATCTCTTCTATCACATACTTTACAATCGCCACCGTTCACACTATGTTTAAATACGTACCCTTGTACAATTAGCCTATTTTAACAAAACTGTAATCCAAGATTATTAAAGCAATTTAGCATGTCACTCTTACAGCGTCATGTAAGTTCCCGTCAGAGATACAACATCCAGTTCGTTGGTGGTATCGCCGGGAAAACAATGAGGACGTCCTACTGAAATTCACCAACCACAGGATAGAGTATTTGTTGGCTTCTGACTTGAACAACCCAACACGTGAGTAAATCGTAACTACGCTCTTTTGATCCGGTGATATCGGTTGTAATATGGATAATACAATGTCGATGCATACTCATCATGTTGTCATGTAGGCAGAGCGTTGTCTCGAAGAGACGATGCTGACGCGCCCCGTTGCCAACTTGTCGAATTTTGGCAGCGTCCACTGTGGCTGTGAATGCCGATTCTTGAGTGGCAGTCCTTGCCGCAGCCAAAGCAGACGAAACAGGATGACAGTGGTGGTGGTGCTGCCTTTTGTTTTCGCCGCATCCTCTTCTCAGCCACATGCTGGTGTTTCTTTTTATCTGCCCTTTCAATGCCTCTGTGCGTTGCCTGACGCCAAGCAGTGCGGTGTTCGGCCACTGCTTCCCAGCCTTAGGGGCTGATGTCACAGGCCTTCATGTCACGATTGCAGGCGTTCTTGAATCTGAGGGCTGGACGTCCCACTGGCCTCGCGCCACTGGTGAGTTGTCCATAGAGGATGTCTTTCGGCAAGCGGCCGTCCTCCATACGCCGTACATGGCCCAACCAGCGCAGACGTCTCTGGCTCAGCAGTGACTACATGCTGCGGATCCTGGCACGGTCCAATATGTCACTGTAGGGGATACGGTCCTGCCAGGTGATGCCGATAATACGCTTGAGGCACCGCATGTGGAAGGTGTTGAGGTGGCGCTCCTGGCACATGTATGTGGTCCACGATTCGCTGCCATAGAGGAGGGTGCTCTCAACACACAGGCCTGGTAGACTCTCATCTGGGTGTTCTCAGTGAGCGTCTTATTTTCCCATACTCTTTTGGTCAGCTTGGCCATAGTGACTGCGGCTTTTCCGATGCGCCTGTTTATCTCAGTGTCCAGCGAAAGGTTGTTGGAGATGTTTGACCCGAGGTAGGTGACGTTTTTACAATGTGAAGTTAGGCTGGAGTAGCCTCTCCAAGACACAAGCCTGGGCAAGAGTGTACGAGATCCTGGGTTGCCCAGTCATCAGGATCCCTCTCTCGGCCTTACCGGTGGGATCCAAAGGAATGCGAAGCATGACGTTTGGCACCAGCTTGGCTGCATGAGCTGCCGGAAAAGTGACAACTTGATCACCAGACCGTCTTCGGGGCTCCACTCCGGATTTGTGTACGGTTTACTCCCCTAGCCTTCCCCGTGAGAGGGTAATAGCCGCAAGACAGCGGAGGTTTGAAATAAGAGTTTACCTTCTCCTAGACGGGCGACCAGTCAAAGTTAACGAGCCCCATCTGTCCGAAGCTTCTGGGTTTAAGGCGCCAGATATCCGCCTTTGCCCCTTCTCCTGTCAGTAAAAACAGTTCTGCCGCAAGAAGGTCAGGAGCTGGACTGGACTGTCAGAGGCTTTACGAGGCGCACGCCGTTGGGGCATTTTATAAGTAGTGAGAGCTTATCCTCACACACCCACCCCGGTTTAAAATTCTTGGAACCATGCATGTCGATGCATAGTAAGTTTATTATAATACTCAGTTATTAATTTGCTCAATAATTTCGCACGGATACATTGATAGATTATTGGGCCGGAGGAAAGTACCAATACTGAAAGCATATAGTATAAGAAGAACACATATGGAATCATGGATAGGTACAGTTGGTTACGAACAACATAGTCTGATTACTATTTCACTAATATGTCATCGGATCGTGTGTGTGTGTGTGTGTGTGTGTGTGTGTGCGTGCGTGCGTGCGTGCGTGCGTGCGTGCGTGCGTGCGTGCGTGCGTGCGTGTTTGTACTTTACTACTTCTGTGTTGTCCTGTCGTAGGGACTGAGACGTGCACCGGTCATCTGGACCAAAGTAATAGTGTGTACTACACAAGGTCTAAGACGGCAGATGGCAGTACAGAGGCCTGTGTAGAACAAACTGATGTCAAATTAACCCACTTCATCTTCCGCAAGACAAAGGAAGGAGGTTAGTCAAGTGTCTATCCCCAGAGACATTCTGGAAAAACGCTTACCCAGTTTGTTGATAAATCTTAGAAAACTGAAACACCACTCCCGCTCTTCTGTGTATGTCACTATGTTGGATGCCTCTAAAGCCTTTAACAAAGTCAACCATAGTAAACTATTCACCAAACTAATTGACCGGGGCTGTCCTTCTTTTATTGTGCGCATTCTCTATTACTGGTACAGCAGTCAGAAATTCACTGTCAGATGGTGTCGTAGCTGAATTTGTTACCGTTTCAAACGGTGTTAAGCAGGGTGGAATCCTTTCTCCAGATCTTTTTAACGTTTATATGGATGAGTTAAGTGTAAATTTTAATAAACTGCAAATTGATTGTCTTTATGCAGGCACCACAATGAACCATATGATGTATGCCGATGATCTTTGTATTTTTTCACTTAGTGTTGCTGGGTTGAGAAAACTCACCGATTGTTGTGCCGAGTACGGCAATATGTTTGATATAACATACAATGCCAACAAATCTTTCTCTGTGGGTATTGATAACAAACCGAGGACAAGAAAAATATTCACCCTGTTGTTATCAATAACCATACACTTCCTCACACTGAGAAATGTAAATACCTTGGCCATGTTATAAATATAAACAATAACCTTACCGACGATGCCAGGCAAATGTTTTAGCCAGAATATTTAACTGCAACAGTACCATTAAAACAACTTTGTTTAATTTATACTGTGCTTCAATGTATGCCTCAAGTCTTTGGTGCAATTTAAAAAACAGTCTGAGTTGTTCCTTATATTAAACAGTTTTAGAATGTTACACAACTTGTCACCCCGCTGTAGTGCAAGTTATGTAAAATCCTTTAACGAAAGCATTGACTCGTCAAAATTGAGCCTTCTATGCCGGTTAGAAAAGTCCGATAATCCACTGATATATATATATATATATATATATATATATATATATATATATATATATATATATATATATATATATATATATATATATTATATATATATATATATATATATATATATATATATATATATATATATATATATATATATATATATATATATATATATATATATATATATATATATATATATATATACTTTACTGCACGATATGCATTTTGATATATTTTTATTCTCACTACATGTACTTTTAATGTTCAACATGTGTGTATATTTATATGTTTTTTTGTCTTTTATTGTATGTATATATATATATATATATATATATATATATATATATATATATATATATATATATATATATATATATATATATATATATATATGGGGTCTTGCCTGAAATAAAACATTTATATTATTATTAGTAGTATTATTAATTTATTATTGTATGATGAAATAATAATTCTACACACAATCACGCACGCACGCACGCACGCACACACAGACACATCTAACAAATAGTTACTGTTTCAGTCTCCGATAAAACCACGGCGCGAGAATGTATGAGTACAATTCTTACGACAGGACATTCGTACGACATCTTCGTGAAGGGTGAGAACAGTTTCCAACATTAGGCCAATGTTAGATGTATCGCGTTTGATGTATTCATTTGTTCAGTGGTCGATTTTTTTTTCAACTTGACTTCTTGATTTCTAAATTATTTTTTTTATTGTTAGTTTGCATGTTTCATGGACTAACATATTGAATAACTGATCATATCTGCATACCTCATAAAGTTATTCATACAAGTTAAAATTACACTTCTACAAACGATTCTCTAATAATAACAATGTCTCTCACTTTCTCCTGTAGATCCATTGGCTCAGAATCTCGTTGCCAAGCCGTGTCCACTGCCCAGCGGTCAGTACTACACGACCTACTCGTCTGGACCGGGCCAAGAAGACCAGTGTATCAATGACGCTACCTCAGTCGCTGTGGTCAATGGAAACACCATTGACTTCAACACGTGTGGTAGTGGCGACACACAAAGTACGTTTCTGGCAATTTATGTCTACCGTGCTACATATTGCAAGTTGTATAGATATGTGGT
This sequence comes from Lamellibrachia satsuma, assembly GCA_033239005.1. Taxonomy (NCBI): domain Eukaryota; kingdom Metazoa; phylum Annelida; class Polychaeta; order Sabellida; family Siboglinidae; genus Lamellibrachia; species Lamellibrachia satsuma. The sequence goes on along the minus strand of BSQZ01000001.1, from coordinate 31,035,852 downwards.
GGTTGGCAGATGGATAAGATAGGTTCTGCTGATGTTGTTGTGTTTCCACCAGAGAACCCATACAAGGCGAAGCTGACGTGTCTCGACACGTTCACACCCAGCACTGTGTGGAACGAAGGCGGCAGCTCCAACGGCGACATCCTTCTGCTGGCGAACGAAGCACGGGACAGATTCTACTGCGCCGTGTGTACATCTTCTGTTTTTGCACTGCGTTACGATGTTACACTCTATTAACTATGAATCTAACATTTCGATGACGAAAACCAACATTTTTTTTTATTATCAGAGAGCATACTTGCAAAAAGACTGCTCATTCTGTTTATTTGATTAGCTTGGAGGTTCATTCATTTATATTATAATTTCCTCATACATGTTATTTTATCAAACGAGTCAACGTTTAGTACAACTGTACATTGCACCACTGCATCGTAGTATTAAAATAATGTGTCATTCTTTCTTTCAGAAAACAAAAACCAGTGCTGTGTCCCTTTTAACGGCTAACATACTTTATTAATATAATTTGTTCTTGTATAAGTAATTACCATATAATATTGATGTTCTGTAGAGGTACCTCGTCGATGGAAACACTATGCACCTTTCTCTTGATGTGACGCCGGATACCACGAGGTTGACTTGTCGCACTGATGTCAACTATCTCAAGTTTGGCGACGACAGTGTCGGACAGTTCAGAGCGTTTCTCCTCTCCGACACACTCTTGACAACGACATCTACCACTACGACCACTACAACAACCACGGAATCAACCACTTCAACAACAACAACACCACCACCAACAACAACAACAACACCACCATCACCACCACCAACAACAAAACCAACAACAACTACCACTACGACCACAACAAAACCTCCACTACAAACAACAACAACAACAACAACGGAATCAACCACTACAACAAAAACACCAACAACAACAGCTGCAGTCACAACTGCAGCACAAACTACTACCACATCATCAGCAACATCGTCATCATCAACAACAACGACAACAACAACCGCGGCATTAACTACGACAACATCAAGACCATCACCGCAGACTGCACGAAAAACAACAACACCAAAGATCCTGATGGACAAAGCTCTCGGGTTACTTTCGAATGACGTCATTGTCCACGTCGAGTTTGGATTTGCGCGTAGGTACGACATCTTTGTCCGGGATAACGTGCCGCTATTCGCTGACCGCATGCGTTCACAGACGGCGGAGAAGATGGGAGTCAGCGAGGATCGTATCACGAATGTGCAGATCTTCGAGGGTACGTCTGTTAATGTGAACCACACTGCAAGCCCTTGAGCGCACAGTCCATAATGACAAGCAGGTAAAATAGACACACATAAAGGGTAGTGCAATTGTTGTGTAACAAGATCAAGTACAAGGAATCCTTTGGAATTAACTACAGTGGTCTCTTGTAAGGAACACCCACTTACAAGAAACAACTTTGAAAACCTCGTTCTGGTCTGCACGGTTTTATGTACCCGTGTTTACAATGCCTACCACACACCTACCAACTAGTCGGCGTTATCGCCGCCTGCCGACTGCCAATCCGCCAAAATCGGGTTTCGTCGGCGCTAACCGGGTGTTTTATGCAAATTGAATTTTTGAATCGGCATTCGGCGTAGTCGGCGCTCGTCTTCTGGTGTGTGCTAAACGCCTACCGTCGGCTTGTGTGCGCTGCCTTCCTGACCCAACTCAACCGTCGGCGGAAGCTGGTCAATCATAGCGCATCGTTTGATTTTATGATATCATTTCTGAGCCACTTACATTCTTATCTCGAAGAAATTGCTGTGTGTCAGAATTTGCACAAACATAGCGAGAAAACATTTAGACTTCGACATTTCGTAATCTCATATTCTCGAAGGATTTTTCTCAGCTAAGTCTAAGATACTTCGTCTTCTTACGTTATTTGTGACGATTTCGAGCTGATTAAAAGAGTAAAATAGGGTATATGCTTATAATATTTAAGAATTTTTAAATGTCAGACACTGCCGAATGTTGAAATTAAAAAAATAAAGCATGTACAAATATGGGTGGAATGTGAAGGATACCGGCTAATGGGAATCGAAAATAATAACCTGGATATGAGCAGCGGAACACGTATGAATTGATACACTGCAATCCGAACGTTTATTAAACATTAAAAACGACAATAGGTACAATCAGGAATTGCTTTGCTTCGTCTTTCAACCAATCTCGATGCATCAACTCAGGAACGCATATATCCCGGGCCACTGTGATATTGTGAGTTTACCTTTTCGTATGCCGGTGACCAATTCATCTGGCTGAGGATTTAGACGGTCATTCAAAAACCTCGTAATACACGTAATAATCATATCCTTTGCATAATAATCATTTGCTAGACATTTCTTGTACAATATGAACGTATTCATAGTGGATATGCCACCAGAATTTCGCCAAGCGTCGGTTGGTGTGTGTTGGCATCAGTCGGTGAAAATATTCGCCGACTAGCCCCGACTTGTACGACTGCCAAATTAACGCCGACCCGACCGTCAAATCGGCGTTAATCGGCAAGTATGTACCCAGCATAAGGAACATCGGATGTATGGAAAAGTTTGACCAAATTCCTAACATGTTCCTTATAGCGAGAGTCATTAGAGTACGAGTTAATTGTATAATAGGATGGACGGCTAGAAGAGAACAGCGTGTAATCAGGTGTGGTGGAAGCATGCAGTAATGATTGTAGGGGAAATAGAATATTGCGCCTCATGGTCGTGAATGAACGCACGGCCAAACACTGTGTCCAACAAATACGGAAGTCTTATCCGTGTAGACGTCTGTCGTCTGTCACATGCATTCAGTTCATGTCTAGATATTTTTATTTTTATTATTTGCAAGGCCAGATCTTTTAAACATGGATCACTTGTTTATTTTTCAGCCAAGCAAAGCTAATTGCATTATGTAAATTCGCACAGGAGGTTATGAATAGTTTTTAGTAGTACGCTGATCTTCCTGTTTTCTATTTTATTTTATTTTTCGTTAAAGCCGTTTACCAATTTATTAATTCTTTAAGTATTCTTGAAAAGTATATTATATACATTTATAGCCAGCTCATGTTGTAATAATAATATTGTAACATTATGATTCTCATAATGATTATCGTGTAACCTGTTAAGTTTTTTTTATGAATAAACTTGATAAACTTGAAAAGGGATTGTAGTGTGACATGGTGTTTGACGCCATTGCAGGTAGTATCATCGTGCAAATCACCATACTTCCGTCAGGCGGCGTCGGTGTCTCATCGGCTGATGCTATTAAAACACTCATGTGGCTCGTTAAGTCGGGAAAACTCGTCATGAAAGCACCAGATGGCGCGTCAATTACCGCAACGCCCATTTGGTTCCATTGGTGGACAGGTGAGATCACATTTTAGCGACAAATATACTTGTCTTTTCATAAAGATTGACTCAGTATCAAATGCCCCTTTCATCGAAGCTAGTTTGGATAAAGCATACCGACGTACATTTGTACTTTTTAACCACCTAAAACTTGTTTTGGTATGCCCACATAATATTATCTCATGCAGCCACTTTCTATGTTTTGTTATGTGATTGAAACTCGAAGCATAATATTTGCTATGTATAGTATAAGGAGTTATGCTAAGTAGAAGTTAGACTGAAATTCACGATTTGGCATCGTCCACGTGCGTTCAAATGCCTAAACTGTTTTGGGGGCAAGTTGTTACAATTGTAACAACGCCCGGGCGGCTCGCACCGATGGCTCAGCCAGCGAGTTGTGTGCTGACAATAACTGAAAGAACTCAATTTATTTAACCACGACGTGATGAACGCTTTGTTTCAAATACGAAGCCGTGCGTACTGGCTTAAAAATAGTACTTTAAAGTCTTTTTGAAGTATAACCACTGTTTGTGAATTGTATTAATAATGTCACGTGACTTAGTTACATAAACATGATCTTGACGAATGTGTCCGTGTCAAACTAAGGCAAACACATGCTGTAGTTCGTTGTGTAAGGGTAAAAATGTTCGTTGTGCTCTCTTGTTAGTGTGTTCTTGCGAAGTCAGAAAGCAATGTAATGTTATCATGACATTATGTCGACTGGGACGAGAAAAATTACGAAGCGATGACAACTGTGACGATGAATGTGATGATGACTGCGATGACGACTGCGATGAAGACTGCGATGACAACTGCGATGACAACTGCGATGACGACTGCGATGACGACTGCGATGACGACTGCGATGACGACTGAGATGACCACTCTGTTGACGACTGTGATGACGACTGTATGATGAGGGTACCACAAGGAACTGTGAAAGACTATAATTCTAGTGAACATGGGGAACGCTAATTAATACTCGGCATGTTACATATTTCCCACTACAGTGTCTGAGCAGGCAACAACGAAAGAGGGGCCTACGACAGAACACTCTACCATCATCGTCGTTAAAGGTGGATGCATACATGCATGGATGTATGTATGTATGTATGTATGTATGAATGTATGTATGAATGTATGTATGAATGTATGTATGTATGTATGTATGTATGAATGTATGTATGTATGTAGATATATATATATATATATATATATATATATATATATATATATATATATATATATATATATATATATATATATATATATATATATATATATATATATATATATATATATATATATATATATATATATATATATATATATATATATATATATGTATGTAGATATATACATTATAGTTCATATCATATACTTTTCCCTGTGTGGGAGCGCGAACTTGCATGTAAACTAGGTCATGCAAAATGTTAGGAGTCCATATAAACAGAGAATCATTAATGGCATTACTTTTTTTCTAAAACGCCGATAAAACTAAACGCGTATGTAACAGTAAACTTCAATTTGTACATTATCTTATTTTACATTATTTTACAGTAACACAGTTTTCGGTTTCAGAGTCGCCTCATGTAGTACTTGTGTCAGCGGCAGTCGGCCTGGTTGTCATTGCGATCTCTCTCAGTCTTGTTCTCTTTTACCGACGATGCTCAGTGCGAAGAGGTAGTAAGAATCACACACACGCCAGCCTGCACGCACGCACGCACGCACATATATATATATATATATATATATATATATATATATATATATATATATATATATATATATATATATATGCATTGAGTAGACTACCTAGGATAAAGATAATAATAATTCAACAATTCAAAGATAATACTAATTCACGCACATACATATACAGGTACATGGTACATATATATATATATATATATATATATATATATATATATATATATATACATATATATATACATATATATATATATATACGTATATATATATATATATATACATATATATATATATATATATATATATATATATATACGTATATATATATATATATGTATATATATATATATATATATATATATATATATATATATATATATATATATATATATATATATATATATATATGCATTGAGGAGACTACCCAGGACAAAGATAATAATAATTCAACAATTCAAAGATAATACTAATTCAACTAATTAGTCACGTTCATATTAAAATGATGTGTCAAGTATGTGCATTGTCGACTGCATTAATGGTGAAAACGTTTTCAGCTACACGTCAAGGGGTTTGTGGCGCAGATATGATAGCAAAGTAAAATGTTATGCATTTGATAAAGGTAGATAAGGTAAATGCAGACAACACTAATCACAATGGCAACGTAATTATAAAAAATGTGTAAGTATAATTTTAATCGTCTTAATCTGTCTTTCGTCTACATATGCCACTTTCCAGGAGTTGTGAATATAATCAGGAGGTTATCTATTGTATCTTCTATTATTCACTGGCGCCCACTGTTTGACGCACATATTATTTCCAGGTTCCGAAGACACAACAACACCAGCAGGGTATGTCAAAGAGCTGGAGCGTAAATATTAATTTAAGCAAACAATAAATGGATACATGGTTTTCGCTCACTGGCTTAATTATGAACAGTCATATTCGTTCAAAAGGAAGTTTCGTACAGAAGCTAATTTAGTTTCCAAAATTAATAGAGTGCCCTAATAATGGTCGTTTGAAACTCACTGTCTCTAAAACTACGCAAATGATCAAATTCCGCATATCTGGCCACAGGATGCGGTGTTGCCATGTCGAATGTGAAAATGAAAAAGAAAATGTCTTTAAAAAATTACATTAGTATATAGTTTTATTATTATTATTATTAGCAGTAGTAGTAGTAGTAGTAGTAGTAGTAGTAGTAGTAGTAGTAGTAGTAGTAGTAGTAGAAGTACTAGTACTTCTAGTAATAGTAGTAGTTGTAATAGTAATAGCTGTTGATGTAGAAGTAGCATTTGCGTTTGTGTGCCTGTGCGCGTATGTGTATGAGAGAACACTTATAACAAAATAACCGTCCGTTTCATTAGTATGCTACGATGCTCAGATGTATCGAAGTAGATGTAATGTTTCTGATTTTCGCAGGAACCCAATAAGACAGGACGCTGCGTTGGAAATGTCTGGAAATGCTGAAGACAGCAGAAACCAGTATGAATATTTGGCTGAAGGTCACACACCGGCCATCACACCATCAGGTAGAGTCAATGTTAACGTAGCACGAGTGTTTTGTGTGCGTGCGTGCGTGCGTGCGTGTGCGCGTGTCATTGCCACAATAATAATAATAACATTTATTCTAGGAAGAAACTTAATGACAAATATTGATCTTTAAGGTCACTTTTGGAACATCATCCTCAAAGAAACCAACCTTTTAATTCCTAAATGCATTTATGATGCAAGCCAAATAAAAAGGCTGCTAAAACAAAACCAAGACTACATCAGAGATGGCAGCAAAAAAAATGACCGTAGCAACGTCGTCATCTATTGGCAGCTTGACATCTTTCAGTTAAAGTTGCATACATTGTGTGTGTTTTGGTTTTTCTTAAAGGAATCTATGCTACACTTGATGCATCTGACGCCCAGCATCCTTCACGATCCATCTACGAAGAGATTGGCGCTGTTGAGACATGATATCAACGTACGTACTCACTTCACGCCATGTTATCACAGTATATATATATATATATATATATATATATATATATATATATATATATATATATATATATATATATATATATATATATATATATATATATATATATATATATATATATATATATATATATATATATATATATATATATAATCTAGACGTCTATACGATGTATGTGTAGCGCGCGCGCACACACAAACACTTTAATGGGTTACTTGACTTCCTAGCTTACTTTTATAACATTTACTGTAGGTGTAGATATGACATTTGTAAGATTATCAATTTCAATTTTTTACGTTATTGTGACGTTTTGGTATCGGTCAACTACACAAATATGAAATTGGAGATGACTGCTGGTTTTACATTAATAATATGTGTCATTTTATGGTATAGCTGTAAAGTCTCCAAATACAGCTTAAAAGAAATATTGAAGCAACACGATTAAGTGGGTCACTTATTTGCAGACTTCTTCCGATCTACATATTGATGGCTTCGTTTGTTCTGCGCAATGCTATAAATGAAGTCAACATTACTGATGAGGAAAATCGCGCACTAGGACAACAGCGCCAAGATGGTCTGCAGATAAATGAATAAACGTGGAGTTGTAGGAAAAGCAATGCCACCAGAGGCATCGACTTCACACTATTACATAGGATCGTGTTTAGCGAAATATTGCCCATTATCTCATACGCGCATGGCACGTGACAGTTTTATTCACGCAGGTGCTGCCACCGTTCGTGACAGTAGGTAGTTAGCATCGATTATCTAGACTCCGTGATGTGGCGCCACTATCTATTGCCCTTGCAGGCGCCTGTACACATTTCGTTCACTCAGGGTATTAAAAAAATTTGCGCTGGATGCAATGTCCCGAAAGGAACTTTCAATGGTACAAAAACGGCATTTGCCGGCTCACCACGGCTGTTCAGTGTTCATCATGCGAGTTCTATGTTTCAGGTTGCACACCAACATATATTAAAATGATTAAATTTTGCACTGACATTTAAAACTTCACTAATACGTGTGCGACGATGCTGTGTTTATGGCGCAGGGGCCTTGGAGTGTTGTATAGACGTGAAAGTCACCACTGCGTTGGTAAACACCGTCCAAACTTCTTCATTGTGAATAGTTTACTGCTATATATTTTGTATTGAAATTTTACCGTTTAAAGAATTTACAACGGACACGTTCATCTTTACAGTAAACGTATACGCCATTTGCATGAACGTAAACACCTTTCTTTCTGTGCCCTGCAAATGCGGTGTATAAATGTCACGTAGGCATGTACGCGGCGTTTGTCGGAAACAAATACACTCTTGGAAGCCAAGTCATAGTGCTGAATACTGGGCAGGCGTATAAGGCAAACCAACTCGGCAAAACCGTATGCAGCATTATAATTGTAAAAACGTAAAACTCCAGCCTCAACGGATTTAGTTTATCGCGAATGTATTCACTGATGTCCAAATATGTAGCGTGTGAATAGCTTCAGTAACATCCACAGTCGTTTTAAAACTGCGTTAAATCTGGTAAGTGTCAAAGTAGTGGATATCCGAAATAGTAAACACTTTGCGGGTCAACGCCTATCGTGCACGTAACTTCCACCCTGACCGATCCATGGCCGATCACGTGACAAAGTTACAAAATTTCACCAAGATCGAAATACGTGAGTTGTCAGCGTTTCTATTTTCCGTTCAATTAATGTTTGACCAAAGATTAACTAATTTAATAGTTTGTCTGATGATTTCACAAAAACGATATGCAAAAGTTGCACAATCAAGATGGCATGTTGCAGCGGATACTAAGTAGATTTGCTTTTTCGCAAAATGAATTTGAAATGAGTCGCGAAAAAAAAAGAATTGTGGAAGGGCCTTTAACGTTAAGAAACTCTCGACATCACAACAATGCACACCTCGATATACTGTACTCAAGACTTGTAAATCAGCAAATGTACTCCGTACAAAATGTTGCTCTACTATGCATTACACATGAATACACATGTTAATACGTGTATGTTTTGATTTTATCATATGAAATTGTCACGGTACTGTATGTAGGACCTGCGTGCGTGAGTGCGTACGTGCTTGCGTGGCAGCGTGCGTGCGCGCGCGCGTACGTGCTTGCGTGGGAGCGTGCGTGTGCGCGCACGCGTATATAGGACCTATGTATGTATGTATGTATGTATGCATGCATGCATGCATGTATGCGTGCATACATGCATGTATGTATGTATATGTTTGCAATTGATGTCAATGATTTGTTGTGGGTAAACCTAAAGTATTACTTCACTACTATTATCCTACATTTAACAGACGTACTGTACAGAAAAATAGTGTGTGTGGTTCGTGGTTAGAACTGAGAGTGTAACATCACCGTTTGATGTGCAGTGATGACCAAAGTTTGAAAGGTTAACATAACTATCCAACTATTCTTTTAGTAAACACATTCGGCATTTTCGGTGATACAATTTGAACTGACAGCTGTCAATTCAGCGTAAACATGTATGTATATATATATATATCTACACATATTTATATATATATATATATATAAATTTATATATATATATATATATATATATATATATATATATATATATATATACATATATACATATACATATACATATACATATACATACGTACGTACGTACATACATACATACATACATACATACATACATACATACATACATACATACATACATACATACATACATACATACATATATATATATATATCTAAATATTGAGCACTACAGAATACCCATGCGTGTAGCGTGAAGCCTAGATTGCCTTTAATAGACGACGTACGCTGGCATACGCCTCCATTCCGTAATACTTTATTCTGGTGAGCAGAGAGATCACCCAGTGTACGGGTTATCCCGCCCCTAACCAAAACCCTTGTCGATCAACAAGATCTTGCCCCAGTGAGAGCTCACAGCTGATATTGTTGTGGGTGGGGGCTAATCAGTCATGATACGTCACAACTACGGTGGTTCCCTGCACGGCAACAAGCGACGGTAACGCAGCTTAACGTGTTTCGGTCACTCTCACGTACTAATCACACGCACGTGCACCGCTAACCGACGGTCGTGACCACAGTTCGCACGCGCACGCGTGTTTGCATTCAACGAAAACTACAAAACTGTGCTCGGCTGAAAATGGTATCCCTTCACCCCGATGCATCGCTACGGGATCGCTGATGTCCTGGAGCAGTGATGGGCAGACCCAGGAAGGAGCAGCAGAGACGACGACAGAGCAGCGACTCGAGCGGGCCGGAGACGTCGACGAGACTCGGTCACCAATCCATGCCGGCGAACGACCGAGAACGCGACCGCATGCGTGTGCAGAGCGCGGCGTTCCGTCGGCTCAAGAACTCGCTGCCGTGGGTGCCGCCAGACACGAAGCTGTCCAAGCTCGACACGTTACGCATGGCCTGCTGCTACATCACGCACCTGGCCGACGTCCTGGCCGACGAGGCGAGGGAAGGTGATGCGGAACCGGCGGACGTGACGATTATGGCGGACCAGCCCGACCAGATGGGTGACGGTCGCCGCCTCGTCAATCTGGTACGTATAGTGTCGACGAACTTGTACTTTCATGTGCCGCATGCATTGCACATGTATGTTCTACGCATGTCGCAGCTACAAATACCACCAACGCTACGCAGTTTTTTTTATACTGAAATTCAGGGGCCTGGTGATACCATCAAAAGATGAAAAGTGGCCCAAAGCATAAGCTTAGCAACATTGCACTAAAAGCGAGATAAAAATAAGGATGCATGGATCAATAAAAATATATACGACAAAACAAAGAATAAATAAATAAATAATAAAACAAATCAGTAAAAAAATTATTTATTTATCTATCTATCAATGTACAATAATAACTGGAAACCCAGACATAGTTTAAAGCAATGCATTGTAAATCAAATAGCAGATTAACTAAGCACACAATTATTTGACGCATATTATACAGAAATGTTTATTTTAAATATGATGAACATGTATGAATTTCAGCTATTTGGTCGCCAATGTGTGCCATATCAGAAGGCATGAACATCAGAGGAACATAATATAGATCGGACCACTGTTGTATCGTTTATGAGAAAGTGTAGACTGAATGCTCGTACATTGTTCGCTCTTGCTTACCTTTGGCGTTGCCCTGGATGAATTTTTCCACGGAAGTCAGTTCATGCCACCGTGTAATCTCATCCAACTATTGGGTCGATCTAGACCTACAGGGCATTTACTCCACAAAGCAAAGTTATCTCAGCTAAAGTTGCAAAGCGACACACTTGGTAAATTATCTCGAAAAATTACATCTAAGTTCGCGGTGATTTACTTGACCGAAGCATTTTAACTCCCCGGCAGAGCATAGGCCATTAACGACTCCTTTCCATCGGACAAGGATTTGGGCGTTTCCAGTTGTTTCCATGTACAATCTACGCCAGGTGCTTCTCGGTCTTCCTCTTTTCCATTTGCCCTGAAGGTTCCATGCGCCTGGATGCGTTGTGTTGGCTTCCGGAGAGAATGGCCTGTCCAGCTCCATTTCCTCCTTTTAATTTGATGTTTAGTTGGGTCTTGGTTTTTGTTTCCTATATAGTGATTCTTTAACTATATAACTCTGTGTGGCCTTATAGACACTTATTTATAAAACTTCAGATATTTTATAGCATGCAAGGTCAAAAATGTCCGTGTTAAATCGGACGATTTATACAAGAATAGACAGGTCTGTCCAAGTCATCGCGAAAGTCACACTCATCGGCTTCCCGATGTTGTCCGTATTTACGAGGTCTGTTTTTTTTGCCCGGCATTTCCTTCCAAAACAAACTCGTCTTAACCTCATGGCTGTGTAAGCAAACAACGACACCTGTGATGCCCCAGATGTTTAACTGCTGTTGTGGCTGTGCCCGTACTGGGGGTATCTGTGTGTGAGGTTTATTAGATCCGTCGGGTCATCTCGTCTCATGGGAGTCATCTAAGTCTCCCGTGTCGCTCAGCCCACTGAATGAGCACAGCGAACCCATTTCGGGGCCCATAAAACAGGTGGTTTCGCCATCAACCGTCTACTTGACAGCAATAGGGTCTCGCGTCGTTTATGCCCGTCGAACGGTTTTGATTTTATTAGGGGTTAGACGGGAACCAGGGGCGATCGACGGTTGACAGTCGACTGATTGACTTGGCTAATGCGAACTCATAGACACGACAAGACAAGCAATGTTAATTATCTAATGCCAAACAATAATGTAGGAGACATGTCACGAATATTAGTGTATATTTTAGTACATTGGCATAAAGTACTCGTAACATTTTGAAGTCGGAAGAACAGAAAAAAACAGTTAAAATTTGTGTTGCATAAGATATCTGAACATTTTATTTTAAACGTATTCAAACTACTATAGCATTCACAAAATCGGTAGATCATCTGTTCCATTTACTCGTCGTCTTCTGCGGTAATGATTTCTTTTGATATCCAATCTACACTGTTTTTTTACTAACGCCACTTAGCTTCCTCTAAATCTTCTACCTTCCCTTGGTTTATAAATAACCCATTGTAAATGTATGCTAACGTCGTAACCTGTTCCTGATGCCCAATAGAACTAAGTTTAACATGGCAAGCCTGGAAACGATAGCTAATGAGAACACACAACCGAACACGATAACGCAGTATTCGTATTGGACCGACCAGAGCTTATCCGGGACGCGGCACAGACACACGACAATGTCTGTGCTCAACCTAAACACATGGGGAACTCCCGAAGATCCCATGGATAAACTACGCAGCCAGGGAAAATGCATGATAATTGTGTAAAAGGCGAGACTTGTGTGAGACCCATGGGAGAAAGTGAGGTTCACGGCCCTGCGCACCTGCGAGTAAATATTTAGGATACCGGCCAAGGGTCGACATAGATCGGTTTCCAGACTCGACGAGCGATTGTGGGGAAATGATAAGGAGGCGGTATAGGCGCTGGGAGGAAGTGAACGCTCGTAGAGTCGGGATAACGACGGACTGGAATTTAGAATGGGCAATGACGATAATATTATTAAATATAATCTACTTATAACAATGGATTAGAAAAAAATTACTGTGGGTTGACTCGTTTTTGTACGAAATATGTTACAACTGGTTTGAAGTTTCTTTATGATATAGCTCGCCGTCATCTGCAAAAAAAGAAACGTTCAGAAAAGGAATATGTTTTTATTTGCTACATGCTGATTAACCCATTAACGCGCATATTGTTTTATATGTGCGGTCATTAGTGAAGAACTAACAAGACGTCATAAACTTATGCTACTTCACTTGTGGCAGCAAAAGTATGTTTTTATTCCATTATTTAAACGGGTTTTACACACACACACAAAACGAAATTACAATATTCTAAATTCAAACATCATAGTGCTGTATTAATCCTTACTTTTACGACAGTTTCGACAAAATAAGTTCGAATTATTTGGCTAAGTACACGACGACACGATATTTGCTCATAGTATATGTTTGATTGTTTTGAAATGAAGGAGGAGGGAAAGGGGAAGAGTGTAAACCCTCAGCGCTAGTGGAACGAAAGGAACCAGAAATTATGGGAAGGAGACAAGCAAGAAGTATTCTAAGATAATATATCTTCCTCATTGTTTGTTTACAAATAAAACTCCACAAATACTCCACGGATTTCCTTCAAACTCGAAATGAAACGGTTATACTGAGAAAGATGTGTACGTTTCGAAATTGCGCAAGGGTAATGCAATAACGTTTTGTTCATTCACGAAAAGAGTGTAGCCTGTTCCTGAGATGACTTGCTATTATTTCTACGTTAGGCCCTTTGCATTTCGGCCTCGTACTACTCTGTCCGGTGTTTCTCTTTCACATTAACAATTTATTCACGTTTATTTACGTTCAACTCAAGTGAGTTGGCCTAAATGTCGCGAAAAAGAGTAGATTAAGATTACCACATTTGTCGTGAAACCCGAAATAAAACAGTGGCCCGCCCCATTTCCTGTTGTAAGGCAGTAATCGATTCTCGACGCATTATCCAACACGGAAATCACATTTAGACATCCATTGACACTTTGTAACCGACTTGACTGTCCCCAAGAAGCACTTGGCGGTTGTTGTCGACACCCGCCACTCGCCTCGTGTTCTCTGTCACCTCTACGAGCGGGGTCGCATCGGGTTGACCTGGCACTGCCAATCCTCGGCTGCCCTTGTTTGTCTGACAATGTCCAGAACCGTCATTAGAAACTCGACACTTGGAGGAGGAGACGCAGTACTTGCACGGTCCGTAGCTTGTTTAAAACTGGTGGCATTCCCTTTCCACATTGTGCCACTTGTGTGTTTGTTAACAATTCCATGGAGAATTTTTACGCGCAAGAATATTTAAGGTTTTAGAAAACGGCTTTATGACATTGAAAATGATTTGATAAAATGTATTTATTAATATTGTTAATGGACCCACGTGGTTTAGATGGGCACGAGCACCTTATTTTGTACAATGGTGATGTTACATCTCATATATATATATATATATATATATATATATATATATATATATATATATATATATATATAAATGTGTGTGTGTGTGTGTGTGTGTGTGTGTGTGTGTGTGTGTGTGTGTGTGTGTGTGTGTGTGTGTGTGTGTGTGTGTGTGTGTGTGTGTGTGTGTGTGTGTGTGTGTGTGTGTGTGTGTGTGTGTGTGTGTGTGTGTGTGTGTGTGTGTGTGTGTGTGTGTGTGTGTGTGTGTAGTTTTTTATTTATAAATTAACTTATTTATATTTTGTAACATGATTATGCTTTTGAAGCATATTTGTATGTATAGGGTTTTTACCTTAAAAAAGGTATTCGCGTTCGCATTTGCGACTAATGTACATGCCTCGTGACCACTTTCCAAGGAACAACCAATACTTGTATTATTTTACAAAGCCGCTGTAACGTATTTCATATGTTTCAGACTTGGCCGTACGGGTTTGTTCCGGAGATGTTGGGCGACAGAACAACGAGACAACTGGACAACATATCGGAACAGTCTTTGATGACATCAGTGAAAGGACACGCATTATGCGGCGGTAACGTCGCCTTGACTAGCAAGTACTCGGGTTAAAGGACACGTACGCTGTACAGGACCAGTGATACACGCACGTACACACACTCTATCTCTCTGTCTCTGTCTCTCTATCAAGTACGTAGACTGAATGACCCGTGAGACAAGCTGGAGTGACACGAGAGGAACATAAGAGAGTGTCCAAATGGTGAAATCAGTCCGGCGGAAAGGATCGGAGAAGTGTGCATAGTCGTAGGAAAGAAAGAGCGAGCGCTTGTTGGTAGTGGAAAAGGAAGGGATGGAAAATGAAAAAGGGAAATGGGAAGGCGTACTGATGTGTACACACATTGGAGAGGACACTGTGTGTGCGTGTGCGTGCTCGTGTGCGCGCGTGTGTTTGCGCGCGCGCGCGTGCGTGGGTATGTGTACGTGCGTGAGTGCGCGCGTAAACACGTCACACCATTACGTTTGCATTTGTTTAATTGCGATTGTATTGTTGACTAGAAGAGTCCCTTGCATTTGAAATGAAGTTGAAAGTTAGGTAGTCAGTGTAATTGTTGGACGTCGAGTGTCATTCAGTTTCCTCTCTAGTTCACACGCCACACAGTGAGAACGACTACTACTACATGAGAGAGGAGCATGTAATGGAACCCCAGTCCACAAACAATATATGGGCCTTCCGTGGGCCCCTGGAACAAATTCTGCTGTCGAAAGAAACCACAGTCATATCATGAAAACTTGCCTGTCACATGTTGAAAAGTGTACATTACTTCACAAAATCTGACATGCCTAATAAATATATTTCATAATTTGTAATAATATTATTGTAATTTCTTTTAATACCAGCCTCGCTTTCGTCTTGAGCAAGATTTTTCGCATAGTATGCGTATATGGGTTATACAATTGAGCAATACAATTAACACAATTACCGTTTCTGTATCAGTTCAACAATTGCAGATGTTCTCTTGTTGTGCTTGTCAACGTCACTAGTGTGGTATATAGATCACAACGTCACTAGTGTGGTATATAGATTACAACGTCACTACTGTGGTATATAGATTACAACGTCACTAGTGTGGTATATAGATTACAACGTCACTAGTGTGGTATATAGATTACAACGTCACTACTGTGGTATATAGATTACAAAGTCACTAGTGTGGTATATAGATTACAACGTCACTAGTGTGGTATATAGATTACAACGTCACTAGTGTGGTATATAGATTACAATGTCACTAGTGTGGTATATAGATTACAACGTCACTAGTGTGGTATATAGATTACAACGTCACTAGTGTGGTATATAGATTACAACGTCACTAGTGTGGTATAGATTACAAAGTGTCATAAAAAGGACATGCCGCACCAACTACATGGAATGCAGTCTTTTGGGAAACATCGATAAGGCGGCCGTCGCTAACTGTCTCTCCTTCAAACCATTAGTGACACGAAACGTATGCGTTCCGATTAGATAATGTTCGCAAAAACAGCTTATGGTATTTACGCAAGACTATCAGGTTGTATAAAAAGAAGAGGCCTGAGTGGTGCAGCTGTGTACTGGCGTACGCCCATCGACCAGGTGTGGCGGCGCGCTCACGCAGATGTTTGGTGCAGGCCTGTTTAGATTCAAACATGGGTGCATTTCTCACAAATGCCAAACTGCTTGGAATCAGACAGATCTCACAGGATGTTGGAATCGTGATGGAATTGTTCATATGACATGAGTTGCTCAAGATGGCACACGCCACAGAAAACAACCAGATCGAGTAACGTATATAGACCAAAGGTGCTGCGATTGTATAATGGTGAATATACGCTCTGAAATATCGACATCACATATTATGGTTGGGTATGTGCTAAGTGTGAGCCAACGGCCGACTAATGCCTGCACATCACCTTCAAAGCAATGAAAGTCCATTTTAATCTGCACCGTGTAGTTGGCTATGTTGGTTTAAATGTATTCACTGGAGAGAACGTGATATTCTAAGCCACGTAGCTGAAGGTACACACCATTACCCTGACTTCTACCACACGAAAATGGTTTTTCGTTGTTTTGGCTTTTCAACAGCGAAATACTGCTTATAAGACCGACCATGTATCTCAGTTATCGCTTAGAAAAACATGTTAAAAGCTGTATTAAACTACGATTTTCATTTTCTTACTTCGGGAATATCGTTTGCTGTGATTGCTGTTAAAATTGCTATGCAGCTGGGCCGAGTTACCGCAGCAAACACCACAGGCTTTTTCAGCCCGGCTATAATGAAACGCAAACATGCAACGCCCTGTCGACTGATCATGATCGATCGGTCGCGAAATTTCGCCTTTTCTGGGTCACTGGCGACAACGTATCCCATGACACGAGACCTGCACCCTTCAGGCGAGATGACGCGCTCGGAAATTGCAACTCGGCCGGCCGACGATGATAAATGCAAAGCACATCTTGGGACGGTAAATTAAAACCGGTCAGGTATTTTTCTGTGGCAATCGGTGCATTTCCGCGATTCATTATAGCAGCGTACTGACCAATGAACAATCGAAACAACTTTATAACGCAGCATGTTTTTCAAGTTAAATTATAAGCATTATTGTTTGTCTAAAATGTGCACAATAATAATATTATTGTGCACAATAATAATAATTATATTTTTCGATATTGCGTCAAGGGTTAGGCAGTCTCAAATCGGATTGCAATGTTAAAGTTGTTAAAGGATGGATGAATATGCTAGAAGCTAAGGAGGGCAAGCAAGGTTAAATAGATAAGTTTTCAGACGACAGCGAACTGTTATTATGTTTCCCGTTGATCTAACACCAACCAACACGGAACGAATTCCACAGTTGGTGCGGCAACCGAGAAAGCCCTTGTTCCAATGTTTCTTTTAACTCTGGGAACAAAAAGTAGATCAGAAGTAGATAGTCGAAGCTGTCTAAACGTTCTTGTTTCTTGTAAGATTGAGCAGTGAATTTAAATATGCGCATCAGAGTATGTGTGTTGAACAGATGACGCATTCAATCGGATAAACCAGTCAACTGCAGCATTTACGCCGACAAATTGGCTGTGCCGTTATCCGGAGCATATTGTAACACAACCACCTTGAACGTGTCGGTATAGCGCCATCT
The DNA here is from genome assembly GCA_033239005.1 of Lamellibrachia satsuma. Taxonomy (NCBI): domain Eukaryota; kingdom Metazoa; phylum Annelida; class Polychaeta; order Sabellida; family Siboglinidae; genus Lamellibrachia; species Lamellibrachia satsuma. The sequence goes on along the minus strand of BSQZ01000001.1, from coordinate 31,017,626 downwards.
TGGCACACACAAACGTCACTATTGGTTACACAATTATACTTCCTATCTCACTCTCGTTATCTCCCGTCTCCCAGACAACGACACATCAAAGGGAGGCGTTACTTCAGCTATTGCCAGCATGAAATCGAAACCAGGATAAAAGTAGGGATCTAAACTGGATATGTTCGTTTAATTAGCGTCACAATAAACGTATTCACGCTGGCATAGTGCTAATCGACCGAACCGCTCATTTCAGACGGATCACGTGACAGTTATCGTACGCGTATAAACAAACACATAAACACATCGGAGGCGTGATGGCGTCGTTACTTGATTGAACAGTCGTATACTGGTCGAACGTCCACCAAGATCACCAAGAGCAACAGTCGCGGTCTATGTCTGATGCGGAACACGAATTTATTTGTACTTCCCTCAACATTTTATCATTATTATACGTGAAGATATCAGTGTTTTATAATAACACAGACATTTTATGTAATACTATCTTCACGATTTTCTGGGCAATATTACATGTTAATATTGTCCATAGAGTCGTTGCTGACAGCGGCGTTTGCTATAAGATTTAGGTAATAGTTAGGATATGTATAACATGTTATGATTCTGCATTTGCACAAAATAGCCCAGGCAACAACTGTAAAGATTGACGCCAATCCCTGACGGAAAGAAGACATTCAACGAAAGATGACGCAGCAGAGAGTGCCAACAGCAGAGAGTGCCAACAGCGAAAAAGTTGTTTAATCAAAACGAAACTTAACGAAGCGCACTGGAGAGTGGCAAGAAATTTCCTAAAGACAATTCTCGTTTCATTTCACTTCTCTCAATATTCGCCTTATTAGTATCAATACATTTTACAAAGAGTTAATTATATTCCTATTTCTACAACCACTGTTGCTGTTATTTCCATTTAGTGTGAGTCGAGCGGCAAGAATGTGTTCTGCTCAACAAAACAGACTACACAAATGGACTACTTTTCTGAAAGTACTTCTTGTTTCAATTCTTTTTCCTCAATATTCCGTTGTATTAGTAACGATAGATTTTACAAACAGGTTATGCTCTCCCTATTTCGACCGGCGAGGCGCGACGCAGCGGGGAGAGGTCGACTTCACGCACGATGGCGTTAATGAGGTGTCTGGTCGGCGGGCCTGGGCATTGTCTGTACCAGTGACTCGCTGGCAGTCGCTGCCCCGTCAGCGTGCCCTGCCAAGTGTTCCAGGATGACAGATGTCGACAGCCTCGTCTGTCTGGCTGTCACGGTTCACTACTGGGCGTTACTGTAGCAGTTGCTTTCCTAAACTGTTTTTATGTGAAGTGTCTATCACGATGTGTAAAATAATTTAGTAATTTTATTTTGTATGTTCTTCACACGCTATTTCATTCACTGCGTTTCAATGTGTGTTATCTGTTTCACCGCGATTAGTATATGAGATACCTCTCCGGATAATAATATTATACACATAGTCTTGTTATCTGTGTGTTGCTGATATACTTGTTTTTATACTTCAAGACACATACGAACATGACAGTTTCTGCATGTAAAATACGTAAACGTCATCGGTAAAATCTGTAAGCTCGTCAAGAATATGTTTGTCCCGTCTGCAGCCAATTACTGTGTCGATTGTTTCTTGGTTCGTGTCTCATACTACACAGAATGCATGCAACACTGTATTTCTCTGAACTTCGAAGTGATCCTCCAAACAGCAATGTAATCGTTCAACAATGCTGGACTTCGATTATCGTACAACATTGCGGACGTTACAAGTTCTTACTATTATATATATTTGATATATATATATATATATATATATATATATATATATATATATATATATATATATATATATATATATATATATATATATATATATATATATATATATATATATATATACACACACACACACATATACACACATTCATCAACTAGGATACGACGAGGTTATAAATAAGTAAGTACTAAATTTCGTTTAGCTATTCCTATATATTGTCCCATAAACAAACATAGCGCAAGTTCACTTCCCGGCGAAGACATGCTGAAAACAGAAATCTGCCAATCCATTATAGTAGCTAAAATAATACGTATACGCTAGCAGGGCTCTGTACGCCAGTGGTAATCTTGTCGATATAACACGTACCCGCTTGCCATCGCTCTCAGCCAATTACCCAACGAATCAACCCGTGACGACGATATGTCGACAGTACATTAATCTTCCAGATACCCGATACACTCAGGTTCCGTTCGCAGGTTACATGTGCGCGGAACAAACCGATCTATGGTTAATTTGGTATCTCACGTTATCACCAATCTGCTCTCGGCAGTGTCGAAGGCACTGGATGCTGGATGCAAGGCGGTGGGACCCTCTCGTTGATGGCCGGTTTCATTTATGTGAGCAAAGTCTTGCGCTCGTGAGATAAGTCGCATATAATGATAGGACGTGTGCGATTTACACGATCAACAGTAAACAATTAGATGGCGCGGCAGGTTGCGACGATAACACCACCATCAACCTGCAGTTCAAAGAGCGCGAAAAAGGAGTACTGCTCGTTGAAACCCCAGCCACTCGACATATTCTTCTTCGTTATTAGTGTTTAGAAGGACAACAGCTGAGACGGAACCAACTGCTGCCTGAATTAAGAAACATTCAAGGGAGGATTAGCTATTATGGACGCTTAAGCACTTAGCTCAAATGTTACACCGAAACTAACCTACACCACGAAAAATAAATATATCCATAGCTTGCTTTCACTGAATAATGCATGGATACTGTGGCATCGCTTGTGGACAAATCTCACTTACAGTTCTTGTTATATGCTTTCCCTGTTGTGTTGCGTGTTCAATAAACACGGCAAGGCTTTCGGTAAACACGAGAAG